>JAVSCE010019764.1:0-135923 GCA_032199065.1 Smutsia gigantea | reverse complement strand
GTAGTATAGCCATTTTGACAATATTTATTATTCCTAGCCAAGAGCATGGGATGCATTTCCATTTGTTAGTGTCCTCTTTAATTTCTCTTAGGAGTGTCTTGTAGTTTTCAGAGTACAGGTCTTTCACTTCCTTCGTTAGGTTTATTCCTGGTATTTTATTCTTTTGATGCAATTGTGAATGGAATTGTTTTTCTGGTTTCTCTTTCTGTTAGTTCATCATTAGTGTATAGGAAAGCAACAGATTTCTGTGTGTTAATTTTGTATCCTGCAACTTTGCTGAATTCAGATATTTGTTCTAGTAGTTTTGGAGTGGAGTCTTTAGGGTTTTTATGTACAATATCATGTCATCCACAAATAGTGACAATTTGACTTCTTCTTTACCAATCTAGATGCCTTGTATGTCTTTGTTTTGTCTGATTGCTGTGGCTAGGACCCTCCAGTACTATGTTGAATAACAGTGGAGAGAGTGGGCATCCTTGTTTTGCTCTGTATCTCGCATGAAAAGCTTCAGCGTCTCGCCATATATGATGTTAGCTGGGTTTGTCATATAGCCTTTATGATGTTGAGGTACTTGCCCTATACCCATTTTGTTGAGAGTTTTAATCAGGAATGGATGCTGAATTTTGTCAAATGCTTTTTCAGCATCTATGGAGATGATCATGTGGTTTTTGTTCTTCTTTTTGCTGATGTGGTGGATGATGTTGATGGATGCTTCTTTTCAATGTTGTACATCCTTGCATCCCTGATGAATCCCACTTGATCATGGTGTATGATCCTTTGATGTATTTTTGAATTCGGTTTGCTAATATTTTGTTGAGTATTTTTGCTTCTATGTTCATCAGGGATATTGGTCTGTAATTTTCTTTTTTGGTGAGGTCTTTGCCCGGTTTTTGTATTAGAGTGATGCTGGCTTCATAGAATGAGTTTGGAAGTATTCCCTCCTCGTCTATTTTTTGGAAAACTTTAAGGAGAATCGGTGTTATTTCTTCTCTATATGTCTGGTAGAATTCAGAGGTGAATCCATCAGGCCCGGGGGTTTTGTTCTTGGGTAGTTTTTTGATTACCAGTTCGATTTCGTCGCTGGTGATTGGTCTGTTTAGTTTTTCTGTTTCTTGCTTGGTCAGTCTTGGAAGGTTGTATTTTTCTAAGAAGTTGTCCATTCTTCTATGTTTTCCAGCTTGTTAGCATATAGATTCTCATAATATTCTCTATGATTCTTTGTATTTCTGTGGGATCCGTGATTTTTCCCTTTCTCATTTCTGATTGTGTTTATGTGTAGATTCTCTTTTTCTCTTAATGAGTCTGGCTAGAGGTTTATCTATTTTGTTTATTTCAAAGAACCAGCTCTTGGTTTCATTGATTTTTTTTCTATTGTTTTATTCTTCTCAATTTTATTTATTTCTTCTCTAATCTTTATTGTCCCTCCTTCTGGTGACTTTGGGCCTCATTTGTTCTTTTTCTTTTTTCCACTTGTACTTTGTGTCTTTAGACTATTCATTTGGGAATGTTCTTCCTTCTTTAAATAGGCCTGGATTGCAATATACTTTCCTCTTAGAACTGCCTTTGCTGCGCCCCACAGAAGTTGTGGCTTTGTGTTGTTGTTGTCATTAGTCTCCATATATTCTTTGATTTCTGTTTTGATTTGGTCGTTAACCCATTGATTAATTAGGAGAGTGTTGTTAAGTCTCCATGTATTTGTGAGCCTTTTTGATTTCTTTCTAAAATTGATTTCTAGTTTTATACCTTGGTGATCTGAGAAGTTGGTTGGTAGGATTTCAATATTTTTGAAATTACTGAGGTTCTTTTGTGGCCTAGTATGTGGTCTATTCTGGAAAATGTTCCATGTGCACTTGAGAAGAATGTGTATCCTGTTGCTTTTGGGTGTAGAGTTCTGTAGATGTCTGTTAGTCCATCTGTTCTAGTGTGTTGTTCAGTGCCTCTGTGTCTTTACTTATTTTCTGTCTGGTTGATCTGTCCTTTGGAGTGAGTGGTGTGTTGAAGTCTCCTCATATGAATGCATTGCTGTCTATTTCCTCCTTTAATTCTGTTAGTATTTGTCTCACATATGCTGGCGCTCCTGTGTTGGGTGCATATATTTTTATAATGGTTATATCTTCTTGTTGGACTGACCCCTTTATCATTATGTAATGTCCTTCTTTATCTTTTGCTACTTTCTTCGTTTTGAAGTCTATTTTGTCTGATCCAAGTACTGCAACACCTGCTTTTTTCTCTTGTTGTTTGCATGAAATATCTTTTTCCATCCCTTCACTTTTAGTCTGTGTATATCTTTGGATTTGAGGTGAGTTTCTTGTAGGCAGCATATAGATGGGTCTTGCTTTTTATCCATTCTGTTACTCTGTGTCTTTTGATTGGTGCATTCAGTCCATTTACATTTAGGGTGATTATGATAGGTATGTACTTATTGCCATTGCTGGCTTTAGATTCGTGGTTACCAAGGGTTCAAGGGTTGCTTCTTTACTATCTAACAATCTAACTGAACTTTCTTGTTAAGTTATTGTAAACACAGTCTGATGTTTCTTTCTTTCTCTCCCTTCTTATTCCTCCTCCTCCATTCTTTCTATAATAGGTGTTTTATTCTTTGCCTTTTAGTTGGTATTTGGATGGTCTGCTTTCTTTGCTATGATTTTTTTTCCCTCTGGTGACATCTTTTTAGCCTTAGGTGTGCTTCCATCTAGAGCAGTCCATTTAAGATATCCTGTAGTGGTGGTTTATGAGACGCAAATTCTCTTAACTTTCGCTTATCTGGAAATTGTTTAATCCCTCCATCATATTTAAATGATAATCGTGCTGGATACAATATTCTTGGTTCGAGGCCCTTCTGTTTCATTACGTTAAATATATCATGCCATTCTCTTCTGGCCTGTAAGGTTTCTGTTGAGAAATCTGATGATAGTCTGATGGGTTTTCCTTTGTAGGTGATCTTTTTTCTCTCTAGCTGCCTTTAATACCCTGTCTTTATCTTTGATCTTTGCCATCTTAATTATTATGTGTCTTGGTGTTGTCTTCCTTGGGTCCCTTGTGTTGGGAGATCTATGAGCTTCGGTGGACTGCGAGACTACTTCCTTTCCCAGCGAGGGAAAGTTTTCAGCAATTATTTCTTCAAAGACACTTTCTATCCCTTTTCTCTCTCTTCTTCCTCTGGTACTCCTATAATGCGAATATTGTTCCGTTTGGATTGGTCACACAGTTCTCTTAATATTCTTTCATTCCTAGAAATCCTTTTATCTCTCTCTGCCTCAGCTGCTCTGTACTCCTGTTCTCTGTTTTCTATTCCATTAACAGTCTCTTGCATCTCATCCATTCTGCTGTTAAGCCCGTCGATTGCTTGTCTGATTTCTGTATTGTCTTTCCTCAGTTCCCTCACTTCCTCCCTCAGCTCTTGCACATTTCTCTGTAGGTCCATCAGCCTGGTTATGACTTTTATTCTAAATTCTTTTTCAGGGAGGCTGTGCATTTCCATCCCTTCAGACTCCCTCTCTGGGGTTGTCTGGTTGATTTTGGTCTGAACCATATTCCTCTGTCTTTTCATGGCTGTATAATTTGGTCACTGATAGTTGCCACGTATGTCAGCTGGGCTCTTTAAGACTTTAAAAAGAGAAGAAAAAAAAAAGAGAGAAAAAAAGGAAAAAAAGAAAGAAAGAAAAAAAGAAAGAAAAGAAAAAACAAAAACAAAACAAAACAAAACAAAAACAAAAAAAATGCCCACCGGACGTAGATTCTGTGGGAATGCTCTAGGTGGCGCTATTGCCCCACTATTCCACAGCTGTGACTGTGCCGCTCCGCAGGGCCCTTTATCACTCTGGCAGGGGTGGGAACGAATAGGAGGCTGTTGATCTTAGTGAGAAGTGTTAAGTATGGCTACGCTTCCTCAGTCGCCAGCTAAGGCGTCTGAAACTCCCCAGGACTCCCAGCCTGCTGGGCTGAGTGTGCTGGGGCGATCCGGCTCCTCCGCTGGGCTCCTGTCTCTTTAAGACCGCTGAGAAAGCGCGCGCTTTTTTTTTTCCTTCCCGGGAGCCGGCTGCAAGCACCCTGGCGCGTTCCCTGCTCAGATCCTGCCCCTCTGTCTCTCCAATCTCCGCTGCACTGCACAATGTGGGTCAGCGCTCCCCGCGCAGATCACCGGGGCTGGCTACTTCGCGGGGTGTACTTCCACTCCCTCCCGGCTCTGAATCCTCTCCTCCCGCCGGTGCGCTGGGGTGGGGGAGGGCTCGGGTCCCGCCGGGTCGCGGCTCCGTATCTTACCCGCCTCTTGGGGTGCCGAGTCCTCTCGGGTGTAGCTGCACGCTGTGCGCTTTCCTGTGTATTCTCGTCTCTCTTTTAGGAATAGATGTATTTTCTGTGTTTTTGTAGATAAATATATTGTTGGGAGGAGATTTCTGCCGCCCTGCTCACACCGCCATCTTCCCAGAAGTCCTCTATGCTTTTTTTTTTTTTTAATCCCCCTTCTGCTAGTCAGTAATTTTTGTCCCATGAAATGAATAAGATTTTCACAGCATAAAGTAGCTTCTGACAGTCCTTTTGAGTGTGCTACTTTTAACAAGTAACCAACCTTTGAGAATCCAAGAGATGGCCTTCCTAAGTGACCAGTTACATCACTACAGGCCCTACATTCTAGCAAATCACACTATATTTAAATGGATGAAATATTTTTGAAACAGTCCCAGTGTTTGGATGCTTCTAGTATGTTGAACCCCAAATATTTTGCTGTATTTCAGCTACTTTTTTGTACAAGGAACATTGTGATGAATATCTACTGAAAGCTTTCTTTCATAGTTAGGAGTATTTCTTTTGGTTAGAATCCCGAAGTGAAACTACTGGATTAGATGGCATGGTGGGATTTGAGAATGCCTGTTATTCCATATTTTGTTAATATTGTGTGTTTTTAAAACCTTCCCGCTTTAATAAAAGGATAAGCCTGTTGTTTTATTTTGCACATATTTGATTATTGGACTATTTTTCTACCTATTTCAGTTTCCTCTTAATTCTTTTGCTTTTTTCATTTATTATTAGAATCTTAGTGTTTTCCTCTGAATGAAGTTCCTTAAGTAGTGAATATGTTAGCCCTTGGTCATGTTTTTGCAAACTTCCCAGTTTGCCCCTTTAATTCTTATAGTTTTCTTTTTAACATATAAAAAGTCTTTATTAATGTAATATACATAAATACATGATTTGAGTGAAAACTAGAAAAGACATAATAAAATCATCCTTTATCACACCATTCTAAGAAAAACAGTGTCAACACTTTGGGATGGATATGTATATTTGAGTGTATGTTTTGAATACAGAATTCTAAAAAGCCCTGTAATTTTTACACAATATACTAAAAGCATCTTTTATATATAAAACATTATTTTAATGGATGTATTTGCTGTTTGGATTGTCATAACTTATTTAACCAGCCTTCTGTTGATGTACATTAAGTTATACTTTACTCTTAACCATTAAAGACCATACAATTAATACTTGAATTCATTTTCCATTCAGTTTACAGGTTGAATAGCCATGTCGAAGTGTAAGGACTTTTAAAAGGCATTAGGTATTAGTGGCATATTGCCCCATTTGTCTTCCCCAAAGGTTTCCCACATCTGGTCAATGATTCACTCAAACATATGGTCATCTCTGCATTAATACGCTTAATATTAAGATGTGTTAGTCTGCTCACGGGCCACCAATAATCTACCCAGGCATTTTTCAGGAGCTGTATGTCCACCAGTTCCACTTTTAGCAAAGGGCAGGTTTCTGTGATCTTTAGCTTTTAATCTGTTGTACAAAGTTTACTTGTTGACCCACTTGTAATGTACCCAACCCATGCTAATCGTTGACTCCTGTTTGGAAGATTAGAAGGAACCTAATAAATAAACTCAGCTGACCTTTTTTTTAATTTGGGGGAAGAATAATCTCCAGCACTTTTTATCACCTAACAAGGGAGATGATTTGTCATCCACCTTGACAATGCTTCATGTAGCATGTCAGTCTGCGACTGTCAGCCTTCAGTGTGAGTCCTTGCATTTTTCCATTAAAGTTATTTTGTTTTATAGGAAGTTTACATTCATTTTAATAACATACATTTTATTCTTTCCCAAGTGTGACTGAAATTCCCACTTCATCATTGTCTCTTGTGAGGAACAACTTTTTAAATCACAGTAGCACATCTTATTTCAAGTAATACATTTCCTTCTTTTAAATCTTAGCCTGTCTCTGAGTGGAAAGTGATACCTCACTTGTGTATTTACAATTCTTTGACTAGTACTGAATTGAACATCTTCATAGAGTTTTGGTCATTCGTATTGCATAAAGTTTCTACCTCTACTTTTTGTTAAGCCTGTGTGAAAGTTGTTTCAAAGAATATTAATCTTTTGCCATATGTTATTAATCTTTTTACCTTTTTTATGGTATCTTAGGTTGGTCTCAGAATTTTAAATTTCAGTTGGATATATTGGGCCTTCTTTTTGGTTTGTACCTCTTGTTCAAAATTTTGATGATAGAGAAGATGGAAAATAACGTAGCTAATGGTTGTAGGATTTTTTATTGTACCCTGAATAGATAATAGTGACTTTCTATTTATTCTTTTCTTCCCCCAATAAACTTTATAGTTAATGTGATAGGTTCAATAAAGAGAATTCTTGGTTTTTCAACCTGCTGGAATATGTCCTGCATTTTCTTTAAGTGTTTATAGGGTTTTTGCCCTTTTTTTTAAGTACCCTACTTAACCAATACATTGAATACGGTTTTAGGTAAAAATAAGGTTAAAAGTCTGTGTTAATTCATTCAAAAAATAAATCCGTGTCCATCCATTAATGTCCAGCCCAGCATATTAAGAGATTTGTTAAATCGTATGAAACATATGCTGCCATTAAAATTATTTACAAGCAGAATTTAATAAGCTGGGGAAATGATTTATGATTGTGACATGTTAAGTGGGAGAGAAAGGATACGAACTTCTACATCTACTGTGATCTCAACTATGGAAGAGAAGTATAGGGAAAAAAAGGAAGAAAATGTGTCATACCAATATACCAGGTTCTAAGGCGATAGCGTTATAATAGATATTTTTCTGATTCTTCATGCTTTTATGTATCCCACATATTCTCTATTGAGCACATTACACTGATAATTAGAAAACAATTGGGTCATTTTTGTTTTTAAAGAATCATCTAATAGGGGAGGGAAGAAATACCAAAAATGTTTCTAATTTATAAGTAAATGAGATGCAGTACTCTCGTTCTCCCCTCTACCCACCTTCTTCTTCCCTCCCTTTTATCCTCTTCATCTAATGCTACAGTTTAGGGGCATTATGGAGAAAGATCAAGATAATAAGTAAAACTTAATTCACTCATTCAATACTATTTGCAGCCTCCAGTACAAGGTTGAATGACTTTTGATAGAATTCTTATCAGTCATTGTGGATATACAGATGAACCACTCTTTTAGCTTATTACTTGGTATTTTCCTGCTTCTGAAGGATTCTTGAGCATAGATAATCTCCATTCAGATAATTATTTTTTAAAGGTGTAAGCAAAATACAGTGAGTTAGGAAAAAGGTATTTCCAGTGGGAGATTCAAGACAGCTTTGTGTAAGTGGGATGATACAGTAAACCAACACTGGACTGGGAGACAACCTGAGTTATAAATGTAGGCCTGCCATTAGTGTATGCATAGCTTTGTGCAAATTTTCAGTGCCTTAAGACCTCAACTTAATCATTTTTCAAAACTTTTTTAGCCAAGTTGATACATGAATAAAAGAAAGGCAGTACACCATATGGTTGATAGTGGCTTTCTGTTGGGGATGGATTGTGGGACTGCAAAGTCTAACTTTTAAACAGATATAAAATGACTTAGTTGTAACTATTAAAGTTTTTTATTCTTATTTAATTTATTATATTGGATTGTTATACTTAGTATCGAAATAATTTATGGTTAAATAGTAAATTATAATTTTGAGAGTATTGAAGTAAAAAATATATTTAATGAATAAAAATATAATAAATTAAAATTTTCTACTCCAGCAATATCAAAATTACAATTAACATGCTGTTCGAATATTAGAAAACAAGCTAACACTTTAAACATTAGTAATAAGTGTATTAAAACAACTTTTAAAAGGGGATTCAGGTCATTAATGCTACACTTTAAAGTTATCAATTGATCGAGTGCAAAAGTGATAACTTTCAGAATATGATTGCTGCAAAAAACATATATTGGGTTCCTCCCAATGTGAAAAGGAGCCAGATGTATCGATTGCAGTCTTATTCAGGGACAGGGCTGATGATGTCATTTCCATAGACAGTGCAGTGCTGCAGCTGGCTCTTGGCAGTCTAGGAAGAGAGCTTACTTAGAAACAGACCATGAAGTAATTTGCAATTCAGGCGCAGTATTTTCAAGAAAATGAGCCAGAAGTCTACTTATTAAAGTCAAAGGAAACCTTGTGATTTTTCTTCTTTTTAGTATTTGTGTTTCTTCAAAGTAACCATAACAGCTTGCATAGCCCACATTAGGAATTCCGGAAAAGGTGACGGTGGTAAGAATTTTGTTCTTTGAAAGAGGTCTTTGGAGGAGACCTTGGGGAAAAATATTACATAGGTGTCTGGAATGTAAACCTACATTGCCGATTTCATGTAAGGCATTTAAGAAATGTGTTGCAGAGATATTTATTATCTGTTCCCTCACAGTGTAAGGCTGACAAGCATGTAAGTGCATGAGGCCCCACGGCATGAAAGCACAGTCAGAATTCCCATCCTTGGCTCAAAGAAAACAAATGAAGTGAGTAGCATTCAGTGGACCAATAACCTGGCCTAAAATCCATTAAGCATATCTAGTTTTCTTAGGATGATATTTTAGCTACAAATGATTTTTGATACTGTATGTAGGTCTTCACTCCCCTTTTCTAGCGTCTAAAAAATATGCCCTTTTGGCTTCCTATACTACAATAGCAAAATAAAATTCTACAGATCCCTGAGTACCCTCCATGTCTTAGAATCTGTGCTAGAGGTCAGGGTTAACAAAAACCAGCCATGTTCTCCAGTTGTTTAATCTGATGGAGAGGATTTATGAACAAATAGCTTGTACAGTGTTAGGAACATAGCAGATATAAGTATTTCTGCTTCTAGTTATTAAATTTCTAACCTGTGTACTCCTGAAATGACCCAAAGATCTATAAGAATAAATCAGTGCCAAAGCATCTCTCCCTTTGATTAGGTATCAGTTCTAAGTTTGGTTCTTCTATTGGGATATTTTTATCATATTTGCCCCTGCTAACTCTCCTGTGCCTACTGGGCATTCTTCAAGACATGCCACCACTCCGCTGCTCTGAGTCATCCAGAGTTTTACCAAAACTCCCTCTCCACCTTTGACCTTTGTTCTTTATTTAGTGTCGTGTCACCTACTGACACATGTTGCTGATGTGGTTATTCAGATGTCTGAGATGTGATGTGTACATCAGAAAGAATTCATCTTCCCTAACCCACTCCTGTTTCCTTCATCCCAGTTTTCCAAGTTTCAATACTATTGACCGTTTGGTCCTGCAAAGTAACAACCTCCTTCAATAGAATGACCTCCCCTTTTTTCCTCCCTCTGCCCCTTCCTCCCACCTTTGTTACCACTATGTTTCCTTCCTTATTTCAGACTTCCAGCAAACAAACTTTTGGAAGGTTCTCCTGGTTTGAACTCATGAAACTACTTTCTCTACTCTGTTCTTTCAAAATTACCGCTCAAGTTATTTAATGCTAATTAGTTATATTGTTACAAAACTGCTGACCTACCACAAGTTTTTAAATGACAGATTTAGCAGACAATGACATTTCAAATGGGTGTTTGTTAGTAATTATACATTTAAATAAATAATGTTCTACATGCACATTCCCTGTCCCCTCAATAGTAATGGTATTAGATAGAATTTTAAGCTCCGAGTTGAACTCTTAACATAAATTGAGAGATTTTCTAGTTGTCCAGACTTTTAGTCTTTTCTCCTTCAAATACTAGAAGCACCTAACTAAGCCTATTGAATCTTTCGGTATACAAGACCCAAAAATCCCACAAAAGAATCAGATGCTGCTGAATTTGGCTAATTTTTTACAGATTTATCTATTTACCTAAAAACCAATACTTTTTTCATATTATATTAACTTCTCTTTACAACAAAATAAGTCAGAGATTCCTTGAAGTTGTTTATTTCTCCTTAATTGTCCAGGGCAGGTGTTCCTGTTTGAAGACCAGGTCCTTCCATCTTCTGGCTCCACCATCCGGAAGGCCTTGTTGTCATCTGCCTCAAGCCTGAAGAAGGAGACAGCACAGAGGACGTATGTCTGCTTCTTGAAGGCCTCAGCTCCAAAAGTGGTATGACTCACTTCTTCTCACATTCTGTGGGCAGGAGCTAGTCGATGGCCACCCAACATTCAAGGGAGGCTGGGAAATGTGATCCTTGGTTGGACAGCCGTTTCTCAGTTACTTTTGTATCACAGTTAATGAGAAGAGTAGGGTTTGGTGGACAACTGTTTTCTGTGTCATGCAGGGTGTTTGGACAAGTTATAACGGCACCAGAGTAGAGAATACATTTAACTTGAGTTACTCAGACCAGGGGATAGGTCAAAAAAGGCTTTGGAAGGAGGTGGCCTTTGAGCTGTGGTCTTGCGAGAAGTGTGTAAGCTCACCAGGTGAAGAGGATAAAAGAGTTTAGACAGAGAAAACATACAAAAGACAAGGAAATACGAAAGTGTATGGTGTATTGGGGGAAAAAAGTAGTATACTGTAAGTGGGTTGTATTATGAGCCGTGTTAATAGTGTGAGCCAAAGGATGAGGCCAAAGAGCCTTTGGGGCAAAGGCAAAATTAAATATCCCAGAGATTTTTAGGGTGTAGAATCCACAAGATTTGGCATGAGATACAACGTAAACAAGGAGAAATGGCCACATCAGTGAGGGTCTAGGCCAGCACATGCCAGGCAGAGGGAACAGCTAGGGCAAAGGCCTTAAGTACGAATGGGGTTGGTATGTTTGAGAAAAACAAAGCTTATAGCTGGAGCGTATTGGGAAGGACATGAGCTCTGAGGTAGTGAGAGGCCATATCACTTTGGGCCTTGTATTCCATGGGGACATTCTGATTTTGTTCTAAATCCAGTGGAAAGTTCCTGGAAGATTTTACTCAGGGGAATGACATCTTTCTGCAACAGGACTAAACAAGGAACATGCGTATATTTGTTACGTAATAATAGGTATATTCTCAAAAAACATTTTCTAAATGGTAAGTGTCAATGTATTGTACTAGTGTGGAATTCATTATTTTGGAATGACACTGACATGTTTATTTGAATTAATGTTCTCAGCTGTCTCATGGTGAGAATAAAAGGTTCATATATAATAGAGAAAAACAACAGGTATAGGGAGAAGAAGAATGAGAAAATGCTAAATGTTGCTAATCTTAATTTCTTAAAAAATGAAACATTTTGGGTATGTTTTTGGAAAAGCCAAGCCAAGATTCAGTGTTGGGGGAGGGCCCCATAAAGAAAGTTTCTCTCTCATGCGAGATAATGGCATCACTTACCCGAAAGGCTGAGCCCTGATTCTCTTGAGTATATGAAAGGCACTGGCCCAATGACTCTTCAGCAGTAAAATAGGGATAATGATAGCAACTCAGTAGAATCGGTGAGAGGAATAAATGAGTCAATACATGTAAAGTGCTTGGCACGGCATGTGCCACAAAGTTACATTAATGTTGACTATTACTCCTCCTCCTCCTATTCTCCTGTCCCCAGTACCACAGCCTTCGCTAGTATTAGTTTTGCTTTCTATTTCCCATTAAGATGTGAGTATAGTCTTGCCCAGTTGAAGGAAGTATTCTGAAATCTGACCGTCGTTCTCTTCCTTAAGCTCACTTAGGAGAATTCAAGGAATTGCCATCTGGCATAATTTCACCCGGGATCTCTATAGAAAACTACTGCTTTTTATTTAAAGTTACTTAGAATAAACTTGAATGACTTACATATTCTGGGCACACAGAATTTGTCCTTTCGAGCTAAAAACAGCCCCCACCTTACTCTCAAGAGGGAAAAGGGCACTGATTTAAAATGCATTTTTGGTCATACAGATTCTACAGAATTTGTTGACTCTCCAGTCATTAAGGTAGAAGTGGATTTCTAAAAGAGAGGAGGGTAGGTGGTTGTGCTGTGAGGAGAAAAATGGCCTTGCCCTTGGGTCCTGTCTCTGCAGGGGAGGTGGTGTAGGCTGGTGGTGGCCGGCCAGCGTTCCAGTTGAATTTAGTTTTTAATCTTCTCTGTCTCCCATATGATTTGGAACAAATTATTCTCAGCCACCTTTTTTAACTTCCCTCATAAGTGGGAATAACATCTTATGAGGATTAAATGAGGTCATACACGTGTGGAGGAAAGAAAATGTGATTTAAAAACCTAATTTCAGATGCTTCTACATGAAAAGGCCTCCATGGAGGAAAATTTAGTCTTTAATTGGGAAAGGCTGTTGATTGGCCCTTTTCTTCTGCAAGGCAAAGCCCAGGCCCACCTGGATGGGAGAGGTTGAGGTAAAGTGGGTAGTAAAGGTACTTGCTCTGAGTGATGACATAATGGGACTTCTAAATTTCTCCCTAAAACCTAAGAAAAGGAGTTTGGGCCTTGAAACTAGAGGAAAAAGATGGGGGACAGGCCCAGGGTGCTCTTTTGTAACAATCATATTGAGTAATAGAATGAAGGCTGCTCTTTCTTTGGTTATCGGGTTTTTTGTTACCTTTTCCTGTGTCTTCAGCAAAGTTTCATGATGTTCTTAGACTTGTATTAGCACTGCCTTAGGGAATCAAGGGAAGGTCACGTTCAGAGCAAGCTGGGGCAACTCACAGGACAATGGTAAGAGGATCAAGTGTTGAGTCTAGAGCGGGGACAGGAGCAAGTGGTGACAGTGACCACCAGGAAAATGTAACTTCCTCTCTGGTGCCCCTCAGAAATATCATGGAGGGAGCTTGACTCTCCCAGTGACTAATATATTTGTGTTTTATTGTCTTTGTATTCATTTGAGCCCATAGCTGGAGGACCCGGGAACAAGTGAAGCACTTTTTCCACTGAGCAATTATTCCTGCTACCCCGCCTCGGTATAAGCTACCAACATCTCTAGCCTGCACTGCTGCATTGCCTCTTACCCAGTTTCTCTGCACCTTCGATTGTCCTTTCCAGTCCATTCTTCACATAAGTGCCAGAATATAAAGTATAGAATGAATCTAGTCACCACCCTTCTTAAATCTTCTCATTGGCTTCCCAATTTTTCCGTAAAATCCTAACTCCTTACCTTCACCGATCAGGCCTGCATGATCTGCCCTGCTTCCTTCCGTGAGCAGCCTCACAGGCTACCCAGCGGCCCCCCTCACTGCCAGTGCTCCAGGGCCTCAGGGTCTGAACGTGCTCTTCTCTCTCCCTAAAGGCCTCCTCCTGCTTACATGTCTGGCCCATCCCACTGTCAGATCCCAACACCAGTGTCATCTTGGTGCAGCCTGCCTTGGCCACTCTAAAATTGTTCTTAACTCTTTGACCCTTGTTCTTATCTATTGCAACACCCTGCCTGTTTCTTCAGAACACTTACCTTGTCTTGTGATTATCTTTCTGCTTTCTTATTTACTAGCTGTCTCCATGAGGGCCAAAACTTTGATTATTTCATAAACCCTACCATGCATCTAGCACCTGCTGCAGTGCCTAAACCTATTTAAGCACTCAATAACTATTGAACGAATGAATGAATGAACATGTGTCCAGTGTAACATCCCCATCCAGTAGAGACATAATGTGAGCCATGTATGTAACTTTAAGCTGCGTAGTTAGTAGCTACATTAAATCATGGAAAAAGAAACAGTACATTTTAATAATGTATCTTATTTATCCAAAACCCAAATCTTATCACTGCAGCATGTAATCAGTATAAAAATTATTGAGATATTTTTCATTTTTTTTGTGCTGTTTTCAAAATCTGTTGTGTATTTTACACTTTACATTTACAGCCCATCTCAGTCTGACCTAGCCACATTTCAAGTGCTTAAGAGCCACGGTGGCTCGTGTGTCCTATGTTGGACAGTGTAGGTCTGGAGCGCACTAGTGCTCAATATATGGGAGCTATTAGGTAATTTTCAAAAAATGCAGTGCTTCAGAGGAAGACGGGCTTATTTTGAGAGCTGTGAAGAGATGTACCCATTGGCCAACAGGATGAGGCTTCATTCACTTGCTAACATCTGGAACAGCAAGGATGAGTTGGATGGATGAGTAAGGCAGCAAGTAAGGTGGACATCTACAAAAAAGCCCTTGCCTTCCAGATACCCACAGAAAGTGGAAAGCAGAAGCAGAGAACAGTAAGAGAGCAATAGGCTTGTTGCATGAGTGGGCGGAGACTGGGTAACAGACCACCAGGAAGGTCTCTCTTGGCAGAGCATTTCCAAATGGAACGCAGACACCATTGGAGACTTTGCAGAAATATACTGTTGCTGGGGTTTGTTGTGGCAGAGTATGTAATGTGGATTTTTTGTTTCTTCCTATAAAACTTACTCCAGCTAGTTTATGGCCAGATGCTTCCAGTTGGGAAGTTGGAACTAGCCATCTTGGCTGTCTACTGAAAAGAGTTTTGCCCAGGTTTCTGGGTAGGACGTTGGCTCCTAAAAAGTGAGTTTTAGATGTGAGCCACTTGCTAGGTAATAGCCACCATCATATCCACAGTGACTTGTTAGGAAAACTCAGTATGTATATTTAAAACTCAGTTTTAATATGAGAATAGATGTGTGTAGTGCAAAGAGATAAGCCACTTATTCTGATATCCAAAGCAAGAACTATTTCCCACCCACTTTTGACTAATGATTACATTTCACTGTTCAATGCCATTATCTCTTGTCACTATGAGTTCCAGAATCAGAGGGACAAAAATGCATTAGTGCCAAGTCACCAAGCCTGTCTGTCTCTTTGCTCTTAAGGAATAATCTGAGTGGGGATCCTAATTCATATTATGCAGAGTTCCTAGAGGCTTCACTGGGGATCTGTAAGCAGGAGCCAGTTTAGAATATTTAAAAGAAAATCCCACAGAGCATGTCTGAGACTCCTGCCCACAACTCAGTTTGAACAATATTAACATTTTGACTTTTCCAGAAAATGAAGACCCATCCCCCCTAAACTTCAAAGATTATTTTCCAGTAACATTCTGTTGGAGATCCATGACTTAGAAAAAGTCCGTTTATTTTGGTGAGCGATTTCCAAGGCGGGGGTGAGGAAGGTAAGGAGTTCACAGGGCTGTTTCACCAGCAGCACTAAAAAGGCTGCTCACTTGGTAAAATATCAGCTGCTATTTGACAACAAACAGAGACACACCATGAAAGCACACAACTGTTCCTTTCAGACTGTAGTAATAGAAGAATCTGGGAAACAAGGGGAGATTAGGACAAGAATGTTCTACCAAGTAGACCAGTTTCTCCAAGGAAATGTTAATCCCTGCTCACCACAGGCTTTCATGTTAAAAATGAGTCATCATCATATCACTATTATTTTAAGAGATATTGTAAAGGTTAACAGGTGCTATAGTCAAATGAGTCTTTTTTATTTCTCCTAATCCCCTTCAAATATTCATAAGAAACATTACAAATATTAAAACATTAAAATATATTTAAATATTCACGTGGGACTCATCAATTTCATTCCTCTTTCCCCCTAAACTTAAACTATTTTGTCTCAGTTCCGTGCATGTTTTCTACTTGGTATATATTCATGTATCCATAGATGAAATACAGTATTGCTGTTGCCTATCTTAAATCTTAAATAAATGGTAATTACTGCTAATAGTTTGTGTTTTCTTGCAGAAAGTTCTGTATATACAAGTATGTATATCTATTAAATAAGCTCATACTATATACATATTTCTACACCTTTTAAGTGCTTTTCACTTAACATCTTAGTTATCTTCTTATATTCACCCATATAGAGCTACCTCATTCAGTTTAATAGCTATTAGTATTCCATGTTAGATGTACCTTAATTTAATACTAAAATTTGTTATTGATGGGTATTATGTACTTTCCCTGATTGCAAACATTCCTCTATTACAATAGTGCTGAAGATATTTCTGTGTGCTGACAAAAGTGTATCTAGGAAGTAAATTTCAAGGGGTAAGTTCATTTAAAAATTTGATAGACACAACTAAATAGTTCTTGAAAAAGTAGGAGAGTGCCTATTTTCCCATTTTCTGAGTATTATCAAATAATTTAACATTAGTCAAACTGGTAGAAAATGGCATTTTATTGCTTGAACTTACCTTTCTTTAATTATGTGTGAGATAAAAACTCTTCATTTGTTCATTGAGCTTAATTTTTTCCTTTAAACTGCTTATTCCTAACCTTTCTCAATTGTTTCTTTTTTATTGGATTCCTTTTTCAAATTGCCATAAAAGTGCTCTGGTATGTTAAGGAAATAAACCCCATCTCATATGTATTGCACCTTTTTTTTAGTCAATTTTTATTTTGACTTTGTTTATGATACTGTTTAAGACCCTGCAGAATAGACTCTTTCTTACTTCTCTTTCTTATTCTAGGTTGAACCCTTGCCACTGAAAGATTTCCTACTGAATAATTATAGAACAAAAGCCAGGCATTGCTAATAAACCTGCCTCATGAAATTGAGGAATCCCAGACCCTGGGATGGTTCAAGCAGGCACTGTCATTTATTTGATGGGAGTGTTGTGTGGAGGACAGGGAGAATGGATTAGAAGGTTTTAATTGTTCCTTCCGTTGCTCAATAAATTCCATGGTGCTATGAAGATTCTGGTTGGTGTGATTTTTTTGGAGTCTTTCAAAATTAGCATTTTTGGGTCCCTTTCAGGGTCTGTAGTTGTTTGCATGTATTGTTTTTTGTTTTGGCTGCAATTTAAACCCATGTGGCCCTCTGGAAAGAAAAGAGGTAGGAGATATGTGTCTCAGGGGCTGTGGTCAAAACCCCTTTACAGACAGATGCCTCCTCTGCCCTTGGAAGTCCCAGCACCCTCCCTGGTGCAGGTGGGAACAAGGCATAGGTTAGTTTTGTGCTGTGTACGGCCTCCCAGGGCTGTCGTGGGAACCACCACCTGTAGATTAGCCAGAGTGCAGTGTATGCCCCTTCTCAGCACATGCACAGTGTTTGCTACCCGCTTCTTGGAGGTGGGCACGTTCCCTTTTCTGTTTACACCATAGACACTCAACGAATAGCAAATGTTTGTAGTAACAGTAATCCATGGTTGCCACAAAAAGCAGTGAACTCTTGAGTAAAACCAGCGTTAGTGGACTTCAAACAATTGTCACATCTCAGGCGCCTCAGAGCAAGCTTGCTGTTTGGTAGCCAATGACCTTTAAACGGGAGATGGCTCCTGGGTGTTACTGGAGGAGAACCAGCACTTTCCCAGGGTGCACGGAGGCAGCTTCCGACAGCTGTGTTTGCCCAACTGTTTGATGTCACCTCTCTATTTAGTCCGTGGACTAGAGCTGAGAAAAGAAAACGCAAAACAACAATTTCTAAACTGTAAACATGACATGGCAATGAAAACGGTTTGTTTGTTTAGACACTGGGCATGTTCCATGGGATCCAGACTGACTGCAGGAAAGGGAGGCCAAGCCAGGATTTGGGGTCCCCATTTCTAAATTAAGGGCTTTTAATCTCACTACGCTGATGGACAGTGACTGTAATGGGGTTGGTGGGGGGGACCTGATGAAGGGGGTAGTTTAATAACCATAATATTGCACATGTAATCGTAGACTAATGATACCAAAATAATAACAATCTATTACAGCTCTGTCCAATAGAAACATTATGAGAGCTACATGTGTCACTGAAAATTTTCTAGTTGCCTCATCAGGAAAAGTAAAAAGAGACAGGCAAAATAAACACTTTATTTAACTCAAAATAATTAATTAATTAATTAATTAAGGGCTCTTAAAATCTGGATTAGGTTAACATGTAAATTCTTCAGATCTGGTCTTCCTCAACAGATTGGAGAGTCTGGGTCTGGGCCGCTGGCAGTGGGAAAGGCCAGTGAAGAGAGAGCAGTCGTCCAATATAGTGATTAATCTTCTCAGATTTCTTCAGAGATGGAAACAAAGGTCCTCCAACATGGAGGTATGATAAGAGACCTGGAGTATTTCAGGAGAACCTCCTCTAGTTCTGGCTCCACCTTAAACAAGACGTTTTCTCTTTAGGCTTAGTTTATCTCAGTTTGCCCATCTGTGTAATGGGAGGATCAGACTTCATTAGATGATCTCTGAGGCCTTTCCTGGCCTCTGATTCTAAGAGCTTCAGTAACCTTTACAGAGTTAAACAGACCAGAAACCCGTCAGGAGACCTCAACTTCATCCACAAATAGAGTTTAAAATAATTTTTTAATGTCTTCTGTGAGCTTTATATAAAATTTGCCACTCCCTATATCTTCCTATTTCTTGAACAATTTTTACTCCAAAGAGGGTTAGGGATATGGTACAGTTTCATGATTCTGTACCATACTCACTGGAGCAGAGGGAGGTTGACAAACTGGGACAATTACTCAGACTTTCAAATCCCAACTCCACTTCTTGTCTGTTACTGTCATCGATGACCAAAGCAAATATATATTGAATATTTACACTAAGTGAGCTTACTGTGCCAGGAACTCCGTTAAAAACAACATCAGCCTTATGCCTGATGAGGCTTACACTCATTGTAAAGGTACATTTTAAATAACAAGCCACACAGGGAGTAGCATTTTGTGCATTTCAATAGAAAGTGAGCCCCGGATGCTCCGGATGTGGAGAACCCTGACAGGAGTTTTAAGGGAAGAGGCCTCAGTGCAGTGAAGGTGAGTGGGAAGCCCTCCCAGCCAGGAGGACTCGGCAAGCAAGGGCACAGCAGTGGCCTGTGGGGGAGACACGGAGCAGATAAGCCTCTGGAAGACGGGACAGATGGAAGAGAGTGCAGAGTAGATCCAGCTGGAAGTGGAGTTTGAGGTTTTGGCAGACACTGCTGGCTACCACGATTATCTTTACTTCTCTTTCTCCTTAGTAACCTAACCCCGATTTTTAGCTAAGCTTCTTGCTGCTTAGAGTTAAAGATTACATTTTCCAACCTCCTTTGAAGTTAAGTGTGACCACATAGATGAGTTCTGGCCAATAACATATAAGCAGAAACATTGTGAGGGACTCTGGGAAGGTGCATGTTTATATTCCCCCTTTCTTCCTGCCACTTGAAGGCAGACGGACCGGCTGGAGCACTAGCAGACGTCTTGGACCAGGAGCTGACTTGAGAATGGGTCTCAGGTGTTAAAGTTTATAGAGAAGAAAAGGAGGACTCTGGGTCGTTTGTAATGCTTGGAAGCTGCATACAAGCCCAAGATTGCTTATCTTTAGACTTGTCTCACATGACAAGAGAATCTTGAAGCAGAGTTCTTTTATTTTTCTGTGACTTGTATGTTCAATCTGATGAAGAGCCAGACTGTGCTAGGCATAGGATTCCAGGATAAATTATCTGGGTTAATCCTTTAGAAACTAGAAAACCCTACAGGTTTTTAATCAATCCATCGATTTTACTTTGGACATCTACTGTGTACCAGACACTGTGCTAGATGCCGGAGGGATGCCCAAGTGGGTTTCACAAGAGCACAATGCAGAGCGGGTTTAGTGGGTCACCTAAGCTAAAGCAGAGCTTCCGCTGTGGCATGACACTCACTCCCCTTTGGCTCCTCTCACACCATGAGAGAAACAGCCTCTTCTACGCTTTCACTGCCCAACAGCACCTAGGACATGCCAAATTCATGAGCATCTGGCTAACACGGGGAGGCGGGAGCGTTTTAAGGGGTACTTAACGTTTTTGATGTTCTCTTAAAAAACAAAGTGGGAGCAAATAGAACAACTCCCCACACATCCCCCCCAACACACACGCCGTAAGTGCTGAGTCAAAAGTAGGGAGGACTGCTGCCCCAGAGCTGATTTCCTAACCAGCTTTCAGGTGAGGCTAATGCTGCTGGTCCACAGACCACACTTTTTGTACGCAAGGGTCTAGGAAATGTTACCGATCCCGAGAATATGTAATATTAATTCAGCCTCTCCTAAGCCCTGTGGCAGCCAGGATGGCTCTCAAGGCACAATGAGGAAAACACTCATGGCCATGGAATGTTTGTGCCGTTCTGATGCTAAGAACGTGGCGCATCCAGGTTGGCAATCCCATTATATTCCTAAGTACTCTTTTTGTAGTAGCAGTTTCTAATAAAGATTGTGATGAAGACATTAATGGTGTTAAGAATCCTAATGACAGCTAATCTTTTTTTGAATATTCACCATGGGTCAGATATTGTGAAAAGTGTATTACATGTAATATTTAATACTAACAGTGACTCTGTACTGTGATAATCTCCGCATTTCACATGAGGAAACTGAGTCTCGGAGAAGCTAAGTAACCAAGGTCGCATGGCAGGTGCACAATAGCAATGGCAAATATTTACCTGCTCCTTTAAGAAGGTTATCGAGTCCTCTCTATTGCCCAGGAGAGGTGCAAGCTGAGTCAAGGGTGCTGAGCAGAGATTTTTAGGCCAATGGGAGGATTTGTCTGGCTGTTTCAGAGAGAAGGACATTGATTTTGACTCCTTGGGTTTTAAGGATATTTTGATAGTGCCCTCCAAGCATACTGTCTGTGCTGATGTTCTTTTAAAATACATCACAGGGAGAGTAAAATAAGAGAAATATACGGATGTTATCTTTGAAAGGCAAACATAAATTCCCTGTTTATAAATTAATCTTTCTTAAAGATTCAAAATGAGTGCATTTGGGATGTGGAGGTAGAAGCTTTCTTCATGAACCATGCATGAGTCATGGTGACTTCAGAAAATGAGGATTCAGCAAAATGATTCAACAAAAGATGACAGTCAGTGAACTATTTCAAGATGTCTCAGCCTTAGATTTGATGCTGAGCTCCCTGCAAGGCTGTGCAGCCGTTTTCCGCACCCTGGGAGTTACAGCGATCACTGCCTCACCAAGCAGGCTCTCATTTGTCAGACAGCTCTGGGTTATTAGAACAGTCTCTGTTCATATGGACTCCAGATCTACCCCTCTGTCTGTAACCCCCTTGCCCTTGACCCTTGCTCTGCCCTTTGGAGCTGCTGAGGTCCTATCTAATCCTTTCACATAACACTAGCATATGACCGTTTCCAAGTTCCAACTCTGAGGCTGCCTACCTCTGATCAACACAATAAAAATGGTGTGTGTGTGTGTGTGTGTGTGTTGGGGAAAGGGAGGGAAAAGACAAAGTCAGATAACTACTCAAGAACTGGCTGGTGAACTCTGGGCTTGAGCATCACGGAGTAAGTGCTAGCTGGGCTTGCTGTAAAAGTGGTTTTGCCTGGTGACCTCTAGCTTGGAACATGCAACTGTTCTTTCTGTTCCTTTAAGTTAACACAAGGGGAATGAGAGTGACTCTTGGGAAAGGCTGGTGCTTTTGAGTTTATCTCAGTCCTTGGAACCCTCAGAGAATGGGTGTACAGATGAGCTATTATTCCAGGAAGTGCACCCTCGGCCACACACTCCACTAAGCCCCCAACTCATACCCAGAGCTCTGAATCAAACATAAGGCTTCTGCCCTGAAGCAGAGGAGGGACAACCCAGTGGCTCGTAGAATCTGGGAAACTGCAGATCACCGTGGCCCCAGAGGCACCTGCCAGTGACGAGCACACGCAAAGGGAGACCTGGCGGCAGTGCAGGCAGTTCAGTGGGGGAGCCAGCGACAGGTGCAGGAGAAAGGGCTGCGGGGTCAGCGCTGAAGCTAATTAGCAAAGTCCTTTACCTTCTCTGATGGCCAGTGTTCTCATGTGTCAAATGTGGGTATAATCCCTGCCTTGCAGACGTTAGCACCTCATGTTTACCCAGAAGCTCTTAACTTCCTCTTTTGGCTCAAACTTTGAATGTTGAGGCAGGAAACCACTTAATATCATTTACTTGAGATTTCCCTTGCAGTTCATTAGAAGCCAGAGAAGGAGAGCGAGCTGGAGAGCAAGAGGGCCCAAGCCACTGGGGTCAGCACAGTAAGCCCTGAGCTGGGAGAAGCAGGGTCCTGGGGCTTCGAGGCCAGGTCCTACTGCTAACTGGCGGCCCCACCTTTCTGGGTGGGCCTCCTTCTCATCATTTCTAGGATGAACACCGTAAACGAGGATGTAGTTTCTAGTGTATTATACTACACTAAAACGCTGATGCTGTTCTCACTCACTGTGGATAAAATGAGAGCTCCTGTGGCCAGGATTCTCACCTGGCCCTGGTTGATTAGCTCACTGCACACCTGTGGGCAATACATGGCTGTTGACTCTATATAAAGAGCTCCACCCAGTGCTCTGGGCGTGACACGGTGGCACAGCTGCAAGGCTGCAGGAGAGCAGAGGCTGGAGTGGTGGCAGAGCCAAGGACAGAGGCCCAGGGGACAGCTGTGCGGGACGACTGTGCAGAGAGGCCCAGAGGACGGCTGTGTGGGCAGAGGGGCCCAGAGGCAGAGACCGGCTTGCTGCATGCAGACTCGCTCTGAGTGAACGGGATTTTAGTGACTGACCTGCCACCTGGAAATAAAGTTGGGTATAACCCTTTCACCCAAGAACATTTTGCTCTCAATTTCCTTGGTCACATTGAATCCATAGCGAACTTGCCTGGGGCTGAAACCCATTGGCAAGACACTCACTCAAATTTCTGGCGTATCTTTCACGTGCCAGAAACAATTTCATTGCCAGAAACACCCCCCTGAGGTCCCTGCTATCAGGGTGCTTGTGTTGTGAGGAGAGAGACAGATAATAAATAGACACACACATGACAAAGGTTGGATGGTCAGATGGTGAGAAGCACCACAAAGGGAAATAAAGCAGGGCAGTTCAATGGAAGGGCTGGTGGGCACTGGCTTCCACCTGGTGGGAGCAGGGAGCTGAGTGACAGGAGGATGCGAGTCCCCTAGCTGTTTGAGGGAAAAACATTCCCGGTGGAGCCAGAGTGGGGTTGAAGCCTGGAGTCCCCAGCAAGAAGGCTGAGGGATCGGAGCCCACTCAGGGAGGGAGAGCCGAGCCTGGGGGTCGGGGGGAGGCTCGCGGACAAGACTGGACTTCATTCCAAGTGTAAGGGCTTTCATTTTATTTCAGTTCTCAGAATTGTAGTTCAGTCCGTGTGTAAGAATAAAAACGGCTTCTCCCAGCCTCCTCTTGTCACCGGTGGTGAGAGGGGAGAGGTGGTAGGACGGGAGGAGCAAGTGGGCCTGACAGGGCTCCTGAGCGAACTTGTGAGGTTAATGACAATGGAGGGAGGCTGGAAAGGGGACCCTTCCGGTTCATCTTGTATCTCCAACCTGAATTCATGATGTAAAATGAGGAGAGAAACCCTGTCTCCTCCCATGTTTCCTTTTTCCCTTGTATTTTCTCCTGAACTAGAACACAGAGATAATTGATGACAGTGTCCCTGTTTGTCTCTTAGATTAGTTTTCAAATATTTGTAAAGCTGAATAATTATGTGTTGTGCAGAAATTGTTCCCCCTATTATCGTCCAAAGTAGTTATTTCCACAAAACCTTTTGAAAGCAAAGAAGAAAAAGCCACTGATTTCCTGGCCTCAGGTTTCTCCTGGGGACATGATGAGTGGCAGGGCTGTATGGGCTGGTACAAGTGGGTGTCTACTTTCCAGAAGGGGCACGGGCAAGTTCAAATTCTCTAAAACAAGTAAAACCAATAATAAGATAAACTGAAACAAATAAAAAGAGCTAGGTACCCACCCTCTGGACCTGTCCCTCCTCAACTGCCTTCCGGTAAAGTGATGGGGGAGAGGAGACAAAATGCAAGTCAGCCAATTTGCGCCCTTCACCTTGGTCCCAGTTAAGGTCAGGAAGGGTAAGCTGACAGCTGCCTTCCCGTTGTCTTGTCCTGCCAGCACACTGGGGAGGTAGATGCTGTCTAGCCTGCGCCTGGACAGTGCTGACGGTGGATCTCAAGCAGGCTCCCCTGAGCTGCTGGGGATAGGAGATATGACACGCTGCCTCAGATCTCTTTGGGGTCCTCAGAGCATCCAAGCAGCCCCAGGGCCTCTGTGGCTTCACCCACATTAGATTGGGGGGTTGTTTGATTGCTTGTTTGTTTGGTTTCACTGTTTACATGAAAGATCATGAAAGAACCTCAAGACCTCTGAGTTCTCACTGGCCTGGTTTCCTCTGTTTTCCAGGAGGAAGAGACCATGCTGTGTGAAATGCACGTAGGCGGCGTCAAGAGGAAAGTCACCACCTGTATGCCATTCCTACAGCTTTCATCTATCAGGTCTTTTGAGTCGGGCTTGCATTCATAAGCAATGACATCACTTAGCATCTGCTAATCCAAAATTCACTAAGCACATGTATTTTGAATCTTTTAGGTCATTCAATAACAATTTACTGAGTGTCTGCTGTGAATCATTAAAACAAAAAATCAAATTCGTCCTTGCTTTTTAAGAGCAAAATTCCAGGGGGCAAAATGAAGCAATTCTGCAGTACATGATTACTGGGGTAACCCCAGGGGAACTCTTTATAACCACCAAGGCTCCAAAGACCTGCTTGGAAAACCTCTGAGCAAGAGTATTTTTAAATGTAAAAAAAAAAAAGTGTTTTTCTCAGGTCTACAGCAACAGTTGATTTTAAGTACATGCCCCCAATTTAAACCAGAGTCTGGCTAACGCTCTGGCAAACGACTAAAATTCACCCTGCTTGGCAGGTCGTCAAGCCAGAGTGTCAATTTGGAGAAAGGAAGCCCTGTATCTAGAACACTTGTGCCCAAAGGTATGCATCTAGATGGGCCAGAGCCCTCTTGATTTTCTTGCATCATTTTGCTCCAACTGTATCAACAGTCTAACTATAATCTCATAGTTTCATCCTACACGCTTTCTTTGCAGAATGCCAATGCAGTGTGCTGCTATGTTTCTCATGCCTCAGGGAATGTAATGCAAAGAGCTCCTTCAGCTTTTGATGACACAAAGACAGGCACACATGAAGTATGTTTACTGCATTGTGGTTCATTTAGACAGCGGTAGGAAGCATTTCTCTTTCTGGCAACTGATTTGAAGGTTAGCTCTTCTGAGAACATAGATTTTCTGGATCTTTTCTCAGGCAATATGGGAAACAGATGGTGAGTACATTGTCATTCTCTTTCTCATCTGATCCTCTGGGCAACTACTGAGGTTAACTGGATGGTTCTACCCAGTCATGATGGTTCTCTGTTAGAAATAACTCAATTGGCATCTAAGGATAAATAACAAAATACAACTTTTCCTAGTAAGATATAAACTGGATCTCTTTCAAGTATGTGTTTTAAAAAATCTAAAATGTCCACTACTTCTGAAAGAACATAAAGTTAAATGAGTTGAATTTTGTTTTACTATTCACTTCCCTTTTCTTATATATTTCATCTTTTGATAACTACATGTTTAACGATAACATTATTTTCAGCCAAATGGTTGCATATACAGTAATTTTTGCATTAGCCTAATTGTAAATGTCATAATGTAAATGGTTTTGACACCAAGATCAGAAATTTATACCCACACATACATGTATATGTGTGTGTGTGTGTAATGTACAGAGAGAAACACTGAATTACATCTTTTTTATTAATGTGTCATTGATATACAATTTTACACTCAGATTTCACATGAGCAACATTATGGTTACTACATTCCCCCTATTATCAAGTCCCCCCCATATACCCTATTACAGTCACTGTCCATCAACATAGTAAGCTTCTCTGTGCTACACTTCCTTCCTCATGCCCCCTCTGTATTATGTGTGCTAATCATAATGCCCCTTAATCTTCTTATCCCTCCCTTCCCATCCACCCTCCCCAGTCCCTTTCCCTGTTAGTCCATTCTTGGGTTCTGTGAGTCTGCTGCTTGTTTTGTTCCTTCAGTTTTTGCTTTGTTGTTATACTCCACAGATGAGTGAAATCATTTGATACTTGTCTTTCTCTGAGTATAATACCCTCCAGCTCCATCCATGTTGTTGCAAATGGTAGGATTTTGTTTTCTTCTTATGGCTGAATAATATTCCATTGTGTATATGTACCACATCTTCTTTATCCATTCATCTACTGATGGACACTTAGGTTGCTTCCATTTCTTGGCTATTGTAAATAGTGCTGTGATAAACATAGGGGTGCATATGTCTTTTTGAATCTGGGATCCTGTATTCTTAGGGTAAATTACTAGGAATGGAATTCCTGGGTCAAATGGTATTTCTATTTTGAGTTTTTTGAGGAACCTCCATATTGCTTTCCACAATGGTTGAACTAATTTACATTCCCACCAGCAGTGTAGGAGGGTTCCCTTTCCTCCACATCCGCGCCAGCATTTGTTGTTGTTTGTCTTTTGGATGGCAGCCATCCTAACTGATGCGAGGTGATATCTCATTGTGGTTTTAATTTGCATTTCTCTGATGACTGGCGATGTGGAGCATCTTTTCATGTTGGCTATCTGAATTTCTTCTTTGGAGAAGTGTCTGTTCATATCCTCTGCCCATTTTTTAATCGGGTTATTTGCTTTTTGTTTGTTGAGGTACATGAACTCTTTATATATTTTGGATGTCAACCCCTTATCAGATATGTCATTTATGAATATATACTCCCATACTGTAGGATGCCTTTTTGTTAACTTGATTGAATTACATCTTATATCACTCAAATGTACACTTGAATTTGAAGTGATACTCATTTTTAATTTCAGGTGTGGTTTTCAGGGAAAATCGATTGTCTATAACTTTTTTATAAAAACACCCAAAAGACCAAGTGTCTGTACAGTCAAGGCTGCTCAGAAGTAAGGGCAGTCTTGAAGTCAAGGCCGTGGCCAACTCAGGGTTTCAGGTTCCACAGCTTCCTGCAGGTTGCTGCCTGGTTTATCATATGTGGCACATTTGTATGCTTTTTAAGTTGAAAAGTAGTTCAGTATTCTAGGGCTGGGTGTTGGAGAAAGGCCAGCAGCCAAGTGAATCCCAGGGGTTCTTTGAGTTTCATTCATTCATTCAAACAAGCATTTATTGAGCAACTGCTGTATGCTGAGTTACAGATGAATAGACACCTCTCCTGTCATACCCTGTGAGTGAAGATGGACATAATGCAATGCGAGAGTCCTGTTCTGACAGAGGCTGTGAGAATAGAGAGAAAAATGTAACCTTGTGGAATGGTTTCCTAGCTGCTGTAATAAAGTGCCACAAGCTGGGTGGCTTCAAACAACAGAAACGTACATATCTTGAGGCTGGAAGTCTGAAATCAAGGTGTTGATAGGTCCCTGCTCCCTCTGAAACCAGCAGGGGAGAATCTTGTCTTTTCCATCTTCTAGTGTTCACTGGCAATCCTTGGCATTCCTTGGCTTGTAGACACAGCGCGTGAATCTCTGCCTCCTTCTCCTTTGTGTCTGTCTCCTCACGTGGCATTCTACTCTGTGTCTCTCCTCTTATACTGAAATAAGGGCCCACCCTGTTCCAGTACCACCTCATCTTCACTAATTATATCTTCAGTGACCCTATCTCCAAATAAGGTCACATTCTTAGATCCCTGGAGTTAGTTTCTTTTTGGGGACATAATTCCACCCATAACAACCTGAGGTTCATTTTGTAAAATTAATATAAAGCTTCAAGAGACTCAGTGCCTGGCCTGGCCTACTTCCTCTCTGGGGATTCCTGATCTACTAAAAAAATAAGTTTTAAAAGTATTGTAGAAGGATAGACTCCAAGAAGGGACTAGCAGTTACCAAAGGGAAAGGGGGTGGGGAGGGCGGGTGTGGAGCGAGGGAGAGGGGGGCTGAAGGGGCCTTATGATCAGCACACATACTGTAGGGGGGCACGGGCAAGGCAGGACAGCACAGAGAAGACAAGCAGTGACTCTATAGCATCTCACTAGGCTGATGGACAGTGACTGTAATGGGGTATGCGGTGGGGACTTGATAATATGGGTGAATGTAGTAACCACAATGTTGCTCGTGTGAAACCTTCATAAGATTGCATATCAATGATACCTTAATAAAAAATAATGTTGTAGAAGGATTGGCAAGAGTATAAAGATTGTGGGACACTTTAATTGTTTTCGATCAACAAATTAATTTCATAATGCAAAAAGGAGTACAATATAATTGCGTTATTCATAAGACAATTGCAGAATTTACTTAAAAATCATAATTTTTAGTATGTTCTGGGAAGCAGGATCCAAGTTTTAATGAACAGTGACTTATTTTAATCTTGTCAGTTTCTCTTGGTCATGGATTCTGTTACCCTTATTAGACATCATTTCGGATGCCTACTTTTGAGGTTCTTTGTGAAAATGAGACTAGGCCAGGGGCCTGGATGCCTCAGAGATAGCATGGCTCCTCTTCGAAAGAAGCCATTTTTTATTGAAATGTGCCTAGTTGCTTCCCTTCTACATGCTGAGCCCATACGTGATGCCTTTGCTCCGGCGCAGCTTTCCTCACAGCCTCGTGCCCCTGACTCGGAGCTGGGCCTGCCCTGCCCTCTCCTCATCTGCATCCCTCCTGTTCCTCGCCAGAGAATGGCTGGCCCCGTAACGCCCAGCCTGCAGGTGGCTGCTATTTGCAGCAGTGACCTCTGCAGTCAGCACTCTGCTGATCCCAGATCTTAAGCCTCTTTGTTCTTGTCCAGTGACCCACAGAGAGCTCCCAGCACAGGACGGTTTTCTAAGTGCTGCCATCATTCTCCTGAGACATGGTGATTGCTCCTGTAACATATTCTCTTTTGAGAGAGGGATTGTTTTGCCTGACCACATCGCCACTGCCCCAGGTAAATGATAGTAATACCAATAGTTATTGAACACGTCCCATGGCATAGGCTTTGTGTTCAACCTTTCACATGAGGTCTCTCATTTAAGCCACAAAAAATCTTACAAGGCTGGTATGAATATCTTCCTCGTGTTCCAGCTAAGGAATCCAAAGCACGGTGCAGGTAGGCTACTTACCGAAGGTCACACTGCTAGTGTTGTTCCAGAGCCAGGTTCACACTCAGGTGCTCTGACCCCAGGGACACGTTCGTCCACCGCTCTGGCCACCTATGCAGTACGATGGTTGCATGTCTGGTGAGCCAGTGGATGGACAGAGGGACAGTAGAGCAATGGATTGGTCCCTGCACAGTGAGCGGGACTGGCCTGCCCTAGGGTACGTCAGCTCCTTTGGGTGATGTCACATGCCCATCATCACAGACATGTTCCTGAGACGGTGCCACACCGGGGTCACGGGTCTGGACCCTGCAGCGACACTACCAGGATTTGAATCCCAACTCTGTCACTTCCAAGTTGTGTAACCAAATCTGGGCTAGTTTTGTCTATGTCTGCTTGTCCGAGTTATCTCTTAGGTGAAAATGGGGAGATCATCATAGTATATTACCCATAGAATGTTAAAAGGATTAAATAAAATGATGCATGTTAAACTCTTAGATTAGGGCCTACAATTAGAGCTTTACAATAGGGCCTCAAATGATTAGTGCTCTCTAAATATTGGCTACCATAATTACTAGTTATTTACCAATACCCTACTTTTATTTTGTGCCTCAAAAATTTTAAATCATGTTATAAATGTTTTCTCATTGTATCTCGACCAGCCCTATGTGATAGAAAAAGCCAGCACTTATCTCTACTTTATAGGGGAAGAATTCACGTCAAAGAATTTAGGGACTTGAGAAATCCTAGAGCCAAAGACCATAAATGCAGAAAAGACTAGAAGCCACTTAGCTTAACTGGGCCTTCAAGGGTAAGACCTACTCTGAGGAAAACTATAAAAGTAGAGAAAAACCTAGCTGTGGCCCCTCCTTCCCTTCCCTGCTGAAGCTGTGTTGCTTTAGGCTACTGACCCCCTTCAAGATTTGATATTGCCTTGCAGGGGGTCATTCTCTACATGCCCTATGGCTGTTTAAGGAGGGACACTGGAGGGGCCTTTAAGACCGTAAGGAACGTTACAATGGAGAAATTCCAGGCCCTCCTTGAGAGGATGAACAGGCCATAGTTACTTTGGTGCTCCTGCAGTCCAGGATAAGTTAGGCAGACTGGGGCCAAATCACAAATGCATGAAGAGCCTGAGGATCTTAGGTTTACATTTAGATGACAGGCTGCAATGGAAGCATTTGAAGCAGTAAAGGGACATAACACACTTGCATTTTAGACAAACAAATCTAGTGAATGATGAAGACTAGATGGAGGTGTGGATTCAGGGATGCCCGTTGGGAGGCTGCATTAATTCAGGTGAGAAAAACTGACTGGAGACAATGGAGGAGAAAAGGTTCCTGTGAGAGAGATTTAGGATGTAGTGGTGAGAGTTTAAGTTGCTGAATAAATGTGGAAGATGATGGGGAACTAGAGCTGAGTCGGGGGTGACAGGAAAAACTTGCAGGAACAGTTGTTCTCAAACTTCAGCATTCTCAAATTTTGCAGAATCATTTGGCGGACTTGTTAAAATAGAGTTGCTGGGTCCTATGCAAGAGTATTTGATTCAGTAAGCTGGGATAGAGCCCAAGAATTTGCTTTTCTAGCACTTTCTGGGTGATCGTATGCTGCTGGTCCTGGGACCACACTTCGAGACACTGTCCTGGAAAGTAGTATAGTTATGTTTCAATGTAGCTTCTAGCAAGGATTTAGACATAGATTAGCTAAGATGGAGGCGAGCATCTTAAGTAGGTTAAAAGGCATAGGCAAGGCAATGATAAGAGACCATGACTTGCCCTCTAGAGTGGCCTCTGGGGAACTTGAACAAAGTGGAGATCAGACTTTCTTTTATAACCAAGCTCCTTGGCCATAATAACATGTTTTTGAGAACTTCTCTTCCTTGTATTATTAAATGGCCATCAGATGTAATGAGTCTTGCTGTGGGTTTTCCCAGATGCAGATACTGAAGGAGGAGTTAAGTAAAAATACTTTATTTAAGAAGTGAGGACTCTTAAGAAGTAGAGAAAGGTCTGTTTCACAGGGAAGCTGGGCCTAAGCTTTTAGGCCACAGAGAAACTGGGATCAGTGCAAAGCACACATCTCAAAAATTATCCTAACCAAGGCAGGAGGGATATTTATACCAAAAAAAGGCAGTGGGTGTTTACACAGAAACTCCTAACAGTCATTACTGAGCATGGTATCTCGTGACAGGGGTGGTGTGTTAATTCCTTGGCACTTCTGTCTGCAGCTTCCCTTAGGCCTGAGGAAAAGAGCCTTAGGCACAGAGATGCTGCTGTAGCCTTAGAAGTGGTGGAATATATTCAAAGGGCCAAAGGAGAGGCTATACTCTGATAAAGCACCACCTGGGGTAAACTCTAGCTAAATGTCAGTAATGGTCTCCAGTAAGGCTCCTGGTCTGGGCCCTTGGGCAGCAAAGCAATGACGGCCTAGAGATTCTGTGTTCCTTTTCATTCTGTGCATCTGGGAAAAAAAAGAAAGTAAGGTGAATTGAGGTAGGGTAAGAGGAAGGATTCCTTTTGGTTTTCTAAAGATACCAGGTATTTAGCCTCTGGGAATAGTACATTTTAGAGTTAATATTCTTCACCCATTCCTTACATGTAAGACTGTCCTTATCTGAAGACCTAGTCTTTGCTAATTACAAGAAGCAGAAGTAAGTTCCAAACTGCTAATGGGATTAAGGTTTTTTTTTGAATATTCACTTGAGATGAACACATTATCTCCTAGTTTCTCACTATTACTTTTTCTTGATTAAAATACCATGACTTGGGTATTTCTTTAAGTATTCTTCCCTCAAAGTCATATTTTCCTGGGCATCTAAATTAGATTTGCATTCTTTCATTCCTTCCCAGTTTCTATAGCCTCGGGTTCATTTTTAGGTAAATTGGCATGATGCTCCTTTCGTCACCATTCAGAATTAAGCAAAATGACAGAGAAACCAAATGTTCTGCTCCTTGTTAAGCTGGGGTGGCGGAATGAGGCACACCTGTAACCAATCAAGAAATATGCTAATCACATTGAAAGGTCTTTTACTGCTTTTCATAAAAAGCAAAAGGAAACTGAAATAGGAATTTTCTAGATAAAAAGTCATTATTAATCCTGGTGGCCCCCGGCCTAACTCTTAAGGTGCATTGAAATGCCTCTGAGATGTTGTTGTGTCCAGAGAACATCTGGAGTAAGTATTAATTAGCTTTGAACTTATTTTTTAAAATAAAAATCATGACAATCATTCATATTTGTTAAGAGAATCCCACTGCTTTTTAATTCACTGTAATGGCTTAGAATACTGTAAAATACTTCTTGGAGGTCAAATTGGTCTTGTTTGAAAGTTACTATGTGTCAATCTTCAGCTATAAATTCATCCTGAGACCCAAAATATGGGACATCTATTTATGGAGGATTAGCTATGGCGTCTGTCACTCAGCAGCCCCAGGAGCAGTAGAGAGGTCAAGTTCTAAAGTGAACCTCACCCATGGAAAAATATTTCATGCGATGACAGAGCTGAAAGGGTCACACCGCTCACTCATTCTACAGACAAGGAAAGTGAGTCCCAAAGCAGGGGAGTGATGTCCAAGAGTAACACACTGAGTTGTGAATTCAATGGTATGCAGATCAGAAACGGGTAGGATCATACAGTGACTCTCTCTTCCCAGCCTTAGGTGCCAGTTTTTTTCTGTGACAGTCCCAAGGATGTGGGTTTATGCCAAGGCAAATCTGGAATTGCCCCTCTGGACTAGTGTGAGTGTAGGGATTCACCAAGTATACTCGGTGGAGTAATGTGATGTTACTTGAAGATATTGTTCTGTGGTTGTGTGATTTTTCAGATGTGCAGGGTGAAACCAAATAAGCCAGTAGGTTTCTTATAGGCACTGTTTTCCTTGGAGCTGTTACAATGGAATGTGCCTGCAGATCTCACAGAGGGGTTTTAATGCTCAGCATTTCCCACACATGTTAACAATGGAACCCTCTTCTCATGGACCAAGTTGTGAGACAGATGATTCTCAAGAACTCATACTGGGAAAGGCCACACCCAATTCCCTTGTTTACTTATGAGGAAGGGATGCCACAAAGAAGTGTTATGGACCAAGCTTCCGTTTGGAAAACTCTGCTCTTGAGTTTAACCAAGCCCCAGATCATGCCCACTCTAGGCAAGCTCTCTACTAAAGTGATAATTCCAAGGGTGCACCGCGTTAGGCTTCGGTGTGAGTATGAGATTATCTGTTTAATTCAGGGCCCAGAGAGCCATCTTGGACTTCCTAAAATGTACCTTAGGTCAATGGAGATGACTGAATTGACCCAGTTTTTCAATGACCTCCAGACCACTTATGTTCAATAGGTTAGTAGTAAACTGTCTAGTCCACAATGAACTGGATTTCAGGAATAGATCTGCACTCTAGGGATCTTCCTGGGACTAAACTGACTTGGGAATCAATGGGATAATTGTTTTCCACTGTTTACCTTCCCATATTTGCTATATTGTCAAACATTCCGACGTCCAATGCTATGTGACTGACCATGAAAATACATTGCTGACAAACTCTCTCCTCTTCACTTTCCTTCTTGGAAAACAACTTGTTCTGGTCCAGTGACAGTAACAGGAAGGTGAGTATGATATTAGGTCAAACTCTGTCAAGTGAGTTAGGCATTTCTGGACTGCTTATTACCTCACACAGAGCATTACGAACTAGTTAATCAATTTTTTAAAATAAGAAAAAACTACTCAATCAATCATTGCCCAAGGATGGCTTAGGAGGTTGGTTTGGCATATACAGAACCTCTTAAAATGCCGTCTCCTCCACACAGCCTTCCCATGCTAACCAGAAGTGATACGACAGCTTCTTCCCTCAAGATGAGCTCATATGAAAACTAATGAACATGGAAATGCATATGCAACTTTAAAAATTGTCATCTGAGCTACAGGCACCTTTTATGTTGTAAATTCTGTGGCTGCCTCTATGCTCATATTTACATATACATGTAATGAATAATTTTCAAATACTAGAACTTATCTTAACAACAATATAAGGACTTACACATTCAAACTAGTTTAGGGGAAGTTGTTTTCCTGGAAAAAAATACACACATACACACACGTGTGTGCACACATACATGAACATATACATATACATAATTTGTGTGTGAGGGGAGAGTTGGAAGTATTCCCTATGAAGTTAGTTCATAAGCCACACAAGAAAATAAACCTTGCTATTTTATTTTTATCTCATATCAAAAACTTCTTAGAAATCAGCAATTTAAGGCTAGCAATTTTTGAGACCCATTCATTTGTGCAGTCTGGTTGGGGATGTGCAGTAAGTTGTTGTAAATTCTAATAATCTACTTAGTCACAATGGAACAGCTGTGGATAGTGGATTGGAAGAACAATTTGGAGCTAAGTTGTGAAAAGAGGAGAATAGAAGAACACAGAAAACCCTTAGTTGTTCTCATTTCAACGCAGAGGTCAAGAAACATGCTGCTTCAAAGCCACACTCTCCAAACAATAAAACTTAATGAAGAGCTCACTTAGAAGATAACCCTATGTCCAAGAAGCCTATGTCCTACAAGAAATCAGGGATAGGAGAAAAGGAGCCTAAAAATGGGGCAGAGTGTAATTTAACATTTTAAAATCTCCTCCTTCAGTGTTTATGTGTTCTCATGGTCTGATTTTAGGGAACATCAGTAGGAGGAGGTAGGAGTAGAAGGATTAAGTGGACAGCATTGGTGCAACTTACTGTGTCCAACATGGATTTTGGAAAGCAGATAAAAACTAGGAGGTCTGATCATTTGAGAAAGCTCTTACTCATACCTGCTATGTTACTGCACACTTCACAGTTGAACATAATTAATTCTTTGCTGTATAATGCATGTTTCTGATACATTCCTCTTTTGCTAATGTCTGATTGACTTACTGCTCTTCTATGTGTAAGAGAATAACAATATGACAGTGTCAGAACATACCATTTTGTACTGCTTAGTAGGCATTCAGGGTCCTCCAGAACAGTTTCTATTTTATAGTCTTCCATGACTCTTCTACATAGACCTTCCTTGATCTAAGCTGGATTAATCTCCCCAAACATGCTACACACTTTCCCACCTCTATGAGATTACTCATACTATCTACAAATTCTGGAATGCTCTTCCCCTGTCATGTTGAGCATTTAAAGTCCTATTCGAAATTCACTCAAGATGCCATGTCCATGCTCTGGATTCAAGAAGGCTGACTAAGCACACACATTTATTTCCACCTTTCTCAAAATACCAATGAGTTTTATGAAAAATAATAATAATAATAAATGAGAAATCGATAACAGCATTAAAAAAGAAACCTGATAAATAGTGCCTATGAAAAATTCCACACAAAATCTCATTTACAATGAAAATAAATGCTTTAATATACCTAGGAATACACTTACATTACTTAATGTGCAAGATCTATATAAAAAAACATAAAACTTTACTGATGGATGTAAAAAGCTATCTGAATGAGAATATTAGATTATGGAAGTGTTGATTCTTCCAAAATAAATTTACAAATTCAATGCAATTACAAAAAAATCCAAAGATAATTTTCATGCAACTTGATAAGTTAATTCTCAATTCTTTTGAAAGAACAGAAGTGTACAAATAGCCTAATGATTTTTAGAAGAATGAGGGCATCTTGCCCTACAAATATCAAAACATACTAAAGAGCTATATACCTAAAACAGTGTGATACTGACTTAGAAAGAGCCAAATAGATTAATTAAACGAAAGGGACTACATTTTTTAGGGAAATCGGTAAGCTGCTTCTAAAATTTGTAAAGAATATCCAAGGCAAGAAGAGCCAAAACTCTTAAAGATAAACCACAAGGTGAGAGGACTTGCTCTTCCAGACATGCAGGCAGATAATAAAGCTACAGAATCACAACAGTGAGGTGTCGTTACAGGAATAGACAAGTGGATCATGGTTAGAGTACGGAGCCCAGAAAGAACTCATACGTATCTGGATAAGAGGAGAAATTTTATCCAGTGGGGAAACTGGAATGTTTAATAAAAGATGCTGGTACCATTGGCTATCAATATAAAAAAGTAAAATTAGATCTTTCCCAGGTAGATTAAAGACTTAAGTGTGAAAGCTAAAACTCCAAGCTTTCACAAGAGTGTGTAGGAGCATATCTTAATGATCTTGGGGTAGAAGGATTTTCTACTGAAAACACTAGTCACAAAGGAGAAAACTGATGAAGTTGCCTGCATGAAAATTAGAACTATTCATCAACTGTCAGTATGAAAGTAATGAAGGATGAGCCACAGAGAGGGGGAAGTTACCTGCATTGCACATAATCATCAAAGGATAAGTATCCAGATAAAGAAGGCTTATAGATCAATTAGCAAAAGGCCAACAATTTAAGAGAAAAATGGGCAGAAAATTAAACAGACATTTCTCAAAAAACAACAAAACATCCAGTATCCAATAAACACATGAAAAGGAATTCAACTTTACCAGCAATCACAGAAATGCAACTGAAAACCACAAGGTAATACCATTACACATTCATAGATAGAAAATTTTAGAAAGCTTCATCTTAAATGGTAGCTAGGTTAGGAGCATACATGACCAATGAGAATATAAATTGTTAGTGACACTGGAAAACAGGTAGCACTATTTAATAAAGTTGAAGATTAGCAAACTCCTTGACCTATAATTTCTGCTCTTAAGTACTCTGATCATTTAGTTGTCTATGAGCATGGAATACATGTGCAAGAATATTCATTTCATCTTTATTCTTAACTGACAAAAGCTGCAAATACCCTATTCCCTCTCAACAGCAGAATGGATAAATAGAGCCATCCGTGAATATTATACAATAACAAGCATCAACAAATGTGATAGTAACTGAAAGTTAAGTTAAAAAATTGCATGGAGCATGCACTATATAAAATTTAAAAACAGACAAAACTAAACCATATTGTTTAGGAATGAATACAGAGGTAAAAATAAATAAATAAATAAAAGCAAGGAAGTTATTACTGTCCAGGTCAGAATACAGAGGAACTTTCTGTACCTGAATGATAGTTGTATGGATGTTCACTTGACCATTATTTGCTAAACTATGCGTGTAAGTTTTCTGTAGTTTTCTGTGTATTATACTTCACAATAAAGACAAAATCAAATAAAGTAAAAAGTAAAAATGAAATCCCAGAATGGAAAACAAGAAAAAACACCAAAGACTTTAGAAATAGACATACATGTTAATTTAATATATGCTAAAAGTGGCATTTCGAATTCAATTCATTTCAGTAAGTAGTGTCGAAACTGGAAGGAAGGGATTGCCACATTGAGTGCATATAAATTTAAAACATCTCTATGGCCACAGATAACACAAAGAACTTGGAGAAAATATTTACAATGCCTACAAGAAACAAGTGGTTAATATCTGTAATATATTAGTAATACCTATAAATTAATGTAGGACAGGAGATATGGGCAGGCAATACACAGAATAAAAGATATAAATGGTCAATAAACTTATAAAAATATAACCAACTTCATTAGTAGTTGGTAAAATGCAAAATGGAAAATATCAATATATGATATGCAGGGGAAATTTTAAATAATCACAATATGATTATTTGGACAATTATATACCAAACTTATTAAATCATAAAAAAGTTACGGAATATAAAAGTTAAGGAAGTCATTAAAAGCTAAGGCTCCTTCTGGCTTTGCCATTCTTACTGTATGACTTATATGCTCGTAGTCTCAAGATGGGTGCTCTGCCCCAGACATTGTCTGTTTCTCGGTTATAGAGAGAGGACAAATGGCAAGAGGAAAACAATCATGCCAGCTGAATCCAACTCTGCTCATCAGTACAATTATACCTCTCTCAAAATCTTATTCTCTAGAATTACACATAAGTCTTATTGGCAAAACCGTGTCCGTTTACCCTTAACTCTCAGGGAATTGAGGAGGAGTGTATTTTTATAGTCACACTAGTCACATTTTGAATGCTCAATAACCACATGTGGCTAGTGGCTACCATAGTGGATGGTGCTGGCATCAAAGGTTTCCATCAGGTAGTAAGTAATACTGGATTTTGCTTGTCTAGATAAATTAACCCAAGGGAGAAAAAAAAAAAGGGAGAGCGTAATGTCACCTCTTTGAAAAACAAACTCCTGTGTAGGAAAAGAAAATTAATCGTAATAAACGGGGCTCAGCTCTGAATAGCTTCTTGCTAACCACAATAATGTAAATATTGGATTCTGAATCACATAAATAAAACTTTAATGGAAGGACAGAGGGATAAGATGAGGTATGTGTCCAGTGAGAGTGGGGATTTATAGGAAGAGAGAGCTAAAGCTTCAGAGGTGGGAACCTAACAGATAATGCCTATGACTAAAAAAAATCAGAAAAGAGCAATATAGACATTTTGTTACATATGTAGAGGTAAAAAACTAAAAGTTCAACCGAAAGAGTTAGAATGATTGTCTCCAGAGATGGAAAAATAAAGGAACAGTGGGAAGAGGGGACACTGACTTCAGTTTCAAGCCTTTCAAAACTATTTGATTCTTAAACAGTATACAGATATGATTTGATTAAAATAATAAAACCAAATAAACTACACCAACAAAAACTCTGCTACAATGCCATCTCCCCCATGAAATCTCTTCTGGTCCTCAGACAACACTGCTATACTTGGATAAGCTCTGATGTTGGCCTCTGATTGTACCCGGCTTTGCTTTATAGTCAATTATACAGGCTAGCAAAACTCCTATTGAACTCATAAACTCTTGGACTAACTGCGGTCTGATTTCAGAAGCTATGCAATATTTTGGTATTTCAGCTTAAAGATAAAGAGCAAAGACTCCAAAAATGTAAAAAAATTGGTAACAATAATTTAAAAATAATAGCTAACATTTATTGAATACTTAATTATGTGCAAGGCATGTGGTAACAGTTCTCTACCAATGAATCAGGGTGTCAACTTATTCATCTTCCAGAGACGAGTCCATATATAGGCCAGAAAAAATGATTGAGCTGCTCTTTCATCCTTAGAGGACATAATACCAGATTAGCATTATAATGTCTATGCTTATTGTTTACTTTATATAGTTTTGTGCTATACATTTTTAAAAATTATTTTTCAATTTAACCCCATCTTTTAAATCACATAATGAATAGTTAAGTCACAGTTTTCTAGTTTGCAGACCAACTGAATGATTTCATATTACACAGACACATCCCCTGGGTCTAAAACCTGTGTGTGAATATACAAAACCAACAGATGTAATTAGTTAAGATGATAAAATGATACTTCATTTTACCATGGGAATATTTTACCACAGGAAAATTTTTTACCATAGGCAAATTTTACCATCATAGGAATCACAGGAGTGGGAGAGGTACATATGTTTGAAATGAAATGTGAGATTATTTCCTAACATGCAACTAAAAAATAATTATTACAATATGTTTAGTTTCAAATCCATATCAAGATATGGCTGACCCACAGGGTTTTTGCCTTAGTACAGAGCGGTAGAGAGAGATTAGATCAGTGAAAACTCTTTTGATAGAAAATTGTCAGATAATTTTTACAAAGTCGATGTCTTATACTCTGACTCAACTAATAGAGCATTGTCTTCTCCTAGTAATTTACTGATTTCCATTTTATTTGCTCTTGCTGTCCAGAAGTTGAACCCTTTTGTGCTTGCATTCACACTTTGCTTGCAGTAGCCGTCTGAATAAATAGAAATCAGTAACCCAGTTATGTGTGAGAGAGGCTCTGTATTCCTACCAGCTAGCCTTACATAGGGAGAGAGGAGATAATGAATATCTTAGCATCAGCTGCCCCCCTGCCCTGGTTTAGTAAGGGAAAAATGATGAGGCCTAATTTCTCTAAACTCTGTGGTTATCTTATCTAGTGTGTTATCATCAAATCTTTTCACTTATCACTTCATTTTATCACATTAAAATTTTTTTTTTATAATTTGATATTTTCTGGATCTTATTCATCTATTTCTTTCACATTAACACTTATAATTTACCTGTAGCTCACCTGGGGAGCTGTACTGGACTGAGCACATTTACCTCCATGAAGGTTGGACAAGTGTCGCCAAGAAAGCAGCTTCAGAAGTGTCAGAGGGCCTCAAAGTCACGTGTATTTTCTCCTAAATTCTTTTGCATGAATATGGTCTTATATAGGGCCGTACGAAATGAGAGATTAAACCTTAATTTGAAAGCTTCCATGCTGGAAGTTAGGTAAAATTCCATTACATTTGAATAATTCTAAGCAAGCAATCTGTTACCCTTTATCCTTTAGTGGAATTGATGAACAGGTGGTTTTCAGAAGATCACTCAGTATATTTAGCTTCTGAAATTTGAGCAACTCACGATCTGATTGGCTGCTCTTGCCACATGATAATCCCAAGCCGAGGCACCACGCTGGCTCTTGCCTGGGGTTCTCAGGAGGGGAGAGTTGAGAGAGGCTTTGCTGCTGAGGAAATTTATTTGATAGATTGAAGGTAAGGCCAGTTTATGGTTTTTTCTGTAATGTTCTTTCAGGAGATGTTCCACAACTTCCCTTAAAGTATTTTCCAAAGTTTTGGGTCATAACTGGGGAAATTAGTGATGGAAATGTGACTAGGAAAGTCTGTAACCTCATTGCTCTGTTCAGGCCCTACTAATATCTGACATGTAGTGTGTGATTAGTCAAGTCCTTTACTGACCAATTTCTTGCTTGTCTGAGTTGACTCTTGTCTAACAAAACAAATTTTTTTCACTTTTTGTCCTTGATTTTTTTTTTCTAAATATATTAGTACGGAAAAGGATCTGTGTTCCACGTTCCTATATTTATCCTATTCTACTGGGGCTTCATTTGCCTCAGAAGGAGTGGCAGTTTCACTAGCTTAACAAAACCAGCCATGGCGGGTATTGGCTTACATGGCAAATACCTTTGGGCGAAGGGACAGCTGCTCCGAGTCATCATCCACTTTTACCAACAGAGAGCTCTCTTCCCTAGCATCAGACTAAGAGGGCCTTGGGAGATCCTTTCCTTAGTTCCCGAATTAGAAGCTTAGGACAAAGACCCACAATCTTATATGGGATTCAATCAATGCTTTAAAATTTTGTTATTTTTCAGGTTTGAACAGGAGCTCCAAAAGCAAAAGGGAAAAATCCATATAAGCCAATGGTGTTCGGGAAGAAAATAACCCCACTGCCTTGAGGTTTCTGTTTTCTTTTAAAATCTATTGACGGATTTATTTTTATGTGCTCTAATTGGAAGCGTAGACGTAGTGCGTACCACGTATTAGAGCAGTATGGAGAGCTAAATCTGACCTCTTGGAATTCTGATGCTAAGGGAAAAATTTCACCTTCTGAAAGCCACGCTGAACTTCCTTTCACTAAAATTCTCGCTTGAAAATGTTTTTCTCCAAGTATTTGGAAATTTAAATGCTCTGTCTTTTTATTCATCCAAATCCTCCCTCTCCCTTACCTCAACTTCCTTTACAACTTTAACTAAACAGATCACATAGCTGAAAGTAGCAATATCCAGCATGTCACTGAGGGGAGTTTAGAGAAAGAAATTTGAAGCCTCAGGTGTGTGGGCCTGTTTTTTAGGTATCTTCTCTCACTTAACCTGCAAAATAATATGAATATGTAGACTAGGTTAGTCTTAAATTCTGATTTTATGATGGTTAAGATGATTTCAGTGCTAGGGAAAGATTCTAATGTGTTTTCATTTGTCTGGAATATGAAGTTTGTAGGTGCCACTACTACTCTGGGAAAATGGCAGATGACGAAGAATATGAGGAGGTGGTGGAGGTAAGATTAAAAACTGACTCTGACAGCCAAGTATTTTATGCAATGACAATCAAAGCCGTGTAGGTGAATTAATCATTTGAAAAATACATTGTCTATTATAACTTCACAAAGAGTCATCATTAAAACATGTGAAAGGAATATTTTACGTTCAGTTTCACTATAATTATGTGGGTTTTAGAACTGAAAAGAAGTATCACTGTTTCCCACTTTTGCTTTTCTTTAAACTCTCAGTGTGGGGCAAAGGTGGGTTTTAATTTGTCTTCTAAAACTACCTTCTTTGCCACCTTTGATTCCTCATGATAAAAAGGACAGAGGAGATGAAAAGAAAGTTCTGAAAACTGAACTTTGTTTCTTAGTGTCTGCACAGCAAAAGAGGAAAAAGGACTACTTATACTTTACTTCAACCAGCTGATTATGGGTAGGACAATATGGATTAACTGTTCAGAATATATATATGAAATTATATGCATATATGAGATTTTATAAGTATATGTGCCTACACACATACATAAACATACACACATACATAAAAATAAACTCATTTGCTCACCATTTGGAACTATCCTTTCCTTCCAACTCCATTTTATTTATTCAAGGGAACAAGACTAGCTTTTGCTTTTGAATTTTGAAAAAGAACAGAGACCATAGTAGACATCATGAAAAATTTCTTCCAGATTATTGGTGGACATCTGATACAATTTACAAAGCTGTTAATTTTTCATTTTATAGTTATTTCATAAAATTTTCCTTTTATCATGTTATGGTTTTTCTTCACCAGCTAGTCCCTTTAGCTTCACATTCTAGAATGAAATCTTGGAGGCTATAATCCATATAAATACATTGCCATTGAATCTGAAAGTGCTTAATAATTACCAGTTAATGATGATGAGCTAAACATGTGAAAAGCTCCAAGTGCCTGCAACACTTGGAGGCAGTTTTGAAAATCTGTGTTTTTTTCAATAAAAATGAAATTAACTTTAAGGGCTTCCCAGAACCAAATTCCAAATTAAAGTGCCAGAATGTGTCTTTGGAAGATATTTTAGTGACCAGTCAATATTTAGATGAGAACAATTTTGATTCTAAAAATAAAATTGCTTTTATTAAAGTGAGGGATAAGAAAAAACAAAATAAAACCCAAATCAGAACAAATTTCATACAGGATAGCATTCAACCTCTCTGGTTTAAATATCAAAGGCCACATCCTCAATGTTCAATATTATCACTAGTGGGCATTTTACAAACACCCCTAAGGATCAGAATAATCACTATTAAACACATACACAATTATAAATTAAGTTGCCTGCTCTGTGAAGGTAATGCTAGGAATACTTTCTGGCTTCCCACTTAAATATCCCTTGTCTTTCTTAAAGTAATTGTGTCTGTTGGTCACTGGAAATTGTCCCTAGTGCTAGACTTGACTGGTTTAACTAGATGTCATAAAAATGGAAGGGGCTATTTTTAAACATATCACCCTTTCCATTTTGTTTCCATTACTGCTTCTGGGTCTGACCAGCAAGTGCTAAACTAATAGACTTCCTGCCAGGGAGTGTTGAACCAAGGTCTCTCTGACCTCATAAAAGATGCCATGAGAATGGGATGGTAGCACATTCAAGAGCATGGCCAGGGAGTGTTCAAAACACAGGAATGAGTTTTAAAACTCCAAATCCTAGGAATCTTGGACACCTAAAATTGTATGTCATTCTTTACACAAACTTAAGCTTGGAAGAAAAGAAAAGAAGAAAGGATGTGCTATATCTATTAGCGCTATAGCTCTAAAAAAAAAGTGAGATATGGCATATAAGCTAATGCCAACCATTTGGATAATGTGTTTTATAAGCTTATTCCTAAGATATATTTACCAATGGTGTGAGCCCTACAAAAGTAAAATTGGATGGTACCAAAGAGACATTTTTACTTGGATGCTAAGAAAATCCAAAATAGTTGTGAATCATTCATTTTAGTGTAATATTTCTTCTCCAGTCACTGATGTTTTGTGTGGCCAGAGGAATGGTTCCATGTGGGTCAGCATCAAGCAGTATTTCCTAAAGTGTCTGAATGATATTTCTCATGTGATGAACATATAAGCATATAAAAGAGAAATTCTCTGTGCTGTAAGAGCTTGATTTCTGTTGCTATGTGGAAGGCTATACAGATGAAATAAAATTAAAAAAAAAACAACAGGAGCAAAGAAGGTACAAGAGTGAGGGACATAAGACAAGTTTTATAACAATTTTACTGCAGGTGAAATAGAACATGTGACCTCATGACAATGGTTAAGTAATGTGATGACATTTCACTGAACCAAGGGCAGAAGCAAAGAGACTACTGAGGGAAATTTTGTACTCAGTGTTTTTCCCTTTCCCTGAGTATATATATGTTTCGGTGGCAGAGAAAAGAAAAATGAAGCAGAAAAATGTTATACATTTTGTTGACTGAGAAAATGAGCCAATGTTTAATTTTTATCTTTCTTGTGTGCCTTGGCCTAAACCGATCTTCCCTTCTGTTCTCCCAGCTTTGCTGGGTGAGACTGGGGCAGGATTCCACTCTCCTTACAAATGTGAAACAAAATGTCAGCCAGTTCCCTGTCCACATCTATTTATTGCTGGTGATGTCAGAAGTAGAACAAAAGTAGTTTTGGCTTCAGATCCAGCCTGCAGGCACCTCAGAACCACCAGAGGCAAACTGCAGCCTAACTTTCCCACATCTTGTAATGAGGCATCTTCTCATTTTTCCTTCTTTCCTTGAAATTTGTAATTTTGCATCTTGGCATCCTTTCAGCACATCACGCTATTGAAAGGGATTTGTCTATCACTCTTGGAGAAACTCTCATTGCATAGCAATCAGGGTAGTATAGGGATAATTGAGATGTGTATGTGCCTTTGGATCTCTGTGTTTCCATCATACAACCCTCTTAAAAATTCTATTCACACTGAGGTTTCTGTTTTGTTTTATTGTCAGTTGGCAAAGGGTGGGTTTCATCCCAGTTCCTCTCTGCCCAACCCACACACTAAAGATTTTGTTACTGTATTCTTTTCTCAGCAAATTCTACCTTGGGTACCATAAAAAAAAGTTTCCCTTGTCCCCACAGCTTCCCCTGACACATAACTAGCTCAGACACCTTTCTCCCACGCTGCATCTCCTTGTCCAGGCTGATGGCATCCAGTTTAACTTCCAAGACGTCTCACACAGTTACGAGTCCCAAAACATGAACAGGCCTCCTCACCTACTTCCTCCCCCCAGATATTGCAAAACAACTAGGAAATAACCTAAGTGGTTCAGCTGAGGCGGAGGAGAGCTGATTTCTGCTTTGGTTCTCATGATGACGCCTTTGTGCTCTGTTTACAGTACTACACAGAAGAAATAGTCTATGAGCAGGTGCCAGGGGAGGTAAGACCCAGCCCATGCCTGACAAACTGCATGCTCATTAAAGCAGAGCCTCTCCTCTCCCAGACCCCCAGGGCCACAGAGCGGGCAAAAGGGAGACTCTGAGGGACCTGTGTGGGTCCAGCCACTGATGGCACAAGAATGAACGTTGCCTGTTTGACAGATCACATCACTGTTGCTGCTGTTCAGCATATCCAGAATGGCTGGGGATGGCTTGCCCAATTGCTCATGTGGTATTTTTGGTATAGGTGATACTGATTAGAGTAATGTCAGTGGCTCTCACCACTCCCTGACTGACGCAAACCGATGGCCTTGGACTTCTGATTTGGGAGGGGACCAGCAGTTTTACTGTATAGTTATAACTCGGGGGGCACCCTCTCTGCCTCCAAGGGATGGGCCTCCAGGCCTCTGTCCCTGCTGATGCAATGAAAGGTGACTTAGATTTTTAGCAATTCTAAGAAATTCTTAGATTAGGAATTCTAAGAAAGCCATTCCCATATATTATATCCCAGATTAAAACTTTTTTCAATGTTAAAACCTAACTCATGCTTCATTTTCTGCATGGAGCTATTTTTCCTGAGCACAACAGTGATGTAGATGGCTAACCCTGAAGCCTGCTCGGAGAGCCTAGGACTGCATGAAAACTAACATCTGTAGATGCTGAAATTGGTTAGTTTCTCACAGTCAGTAGGAATAGGCAGAAAGCAACCTATTAGCAGTGATCTGACACCACTAGGGGAAGTTGTCATAGATGTATAGTTTCCTTATTATTTAGGTTTTTCTTTTCCTAATTGTTGCTGTAACTCTGCCTTTGCTACAGATATTAGCTGTGAAGGAAATTATGCTATGACATGGATTGAAGATCTGCTGCTTACCTTCTTTTCTTGCAGATGATATTTTTAGCCTTGGACTAGACCCAAATTTGGGGCCTGGGTTTCTTCCACTATATAGCTTGTTGTAAGGAACAGTAATTTCCCACCCACCACATATGTAGGACTGTGGTAAGGATAATTATCCTACTATATTGTCATCATTATTCTTGTCCACCGAAGCGTTTATTAGTGTAGATGGCACTCCAGTTCACATTAACTGATGAGGCCAAGAGAATGTAGTATTGATGTGATTCATTTTTTTAAGCTTATTATTCTTTGTCTCTTATTACAGAGAATGCCTACACTCCAGCAGAACAAGCAACCGACTTCTTAGATTCATTTAAAAGTTAATATTAAAGTCAAGAATCAGAGCTTTGATTTCTTAATCTTTTGTTCTCTGATCCCAAGTTTGCTTTTACTTTATGCCGACAGTTTAAGAAGATTTTAAATGTTTAAGAATATTTTATTTCTGATTTTTAACCTACCTTTCAGTGTTTGAGTTCCTTTCTGCAAATGGAATTTTAAGGCAATGTTGCAAATTAATAAGGAGTAACCTTTTTACTCCATGCACTCTTGACAATCAGCATTTAGATTTATGTAACATATTGTGCCGTCAAACGGATATGCTGTGTGGTTTCCTGCTTTGGCCTGTTTTAGGTATGCAGAAGTGACACTAGGAACAGAAGTCTGATGTGAAGTCAGAATAGTGTATATCAAGATCATGGTATCACAGTTTTTACTCTCATAACAATGTTGGACTGCATATCAAATTTTCAGACAATAACAGAAATCTATGAAACCACCACGACGACAACACCTGCCTATGGGCAATCAGAAACTTACAAACCAGCTCTGGCACAGCCAGTACCGGCAAAGCCAGAGCCGAGGAAGAAGGTTATCCGGAAGAAAGTGGATTCTTCAAAATTCATGACCCCCTACATCGAACACAGTCAGAAAATGCAAAATCTATTTAGCCCAGTAAGTTTCAGACAAGTTCTGGTCATCCGGTTTTTATTATTGAGAAAGTATTGATGTCAACCGATACTGTTTTAGATGCTGATTGGATTTTGTTTCTCAAACCTGTATGAGACAAAAACTTATTCTGCAAAAACATAAGCTTTTGTGACTCTTGAATTCTCCTTTCATGTAATTTATTTGCACAATTGCAGCATTGGGGAAAGCATCCTTAGTGAAATTATTCCCACAAAATAGGCATAAGGCCAGTATAAAGCATTAACTGGTATTTAATCACTACTGGTTAGACATTCTAGAATAGTGAAATCATGAATATAGGTTTAGTTGAAATCAGTTCATAAAAGCTAAATAACATGTATTTGAACTATGTCTGAGCAGTATGCCTCTTAAGCAGACTAGTTAACAGTATGTAAAAAGGTCACCAAGTGGTATATAGTGAAGATGAACACATAGTTTAGAAAACCAAGGTCAGACTAAGAACTCATCTGAAACTGAGGATCAGAATGTTCAACCCTACTGCGATTTTTACGTGGGGCTACATATTAGAGTCCTCTGGGAGCTTTCAAACTACTGATGACCAAGCCATTCTGGTTTAATCATTCCAATCCAAACCTGTGGAAAGAAAAGGACTTTTAAAAGCTACACACCAAGTGATTCTGGTGTGTAGCCCAGGCTGAGAATCACTGCTGTTGAAAGTCCCTGGTTCTTCAAGTCTATGTACAGTCCTGTTAAGTTACGTTGACTGGCAGCAGACTGAGACCCATTTGAATGGATCGTTGATCGTCCGTGTTAGGCTGAGGTCCCCCCAGATGGCCTGATTGCGTGTCCCATGGAGGCTTGAAAAAATGAAAAGTAGCTCAGGGAAACATTGGGTTATATAGACAAATGCTTATGTTTAAATCATCCTATTGTGGTTAGCCAATAAATATTCATTTTTGGTTCAGTGGGGACGATTTGGTAAATTTCTAGTTCAGAGTCCTGAATGATCTAAAACTTAGGAGGTTTCTTAGATTTCTGAAAACAAGATTATCTTGCCTCCTTTATTATGGCAGTATTCAACAAAGACAGAATTTCTTTGGTCAACTTATTGCCATAAAATCTTATAGATTCAAACACTAATATCCTAGAATTTCTGATAGTCTGAGAAAATGTTAGCGAAAGTTTATAGTATTTTTTTAAGTGGTTAGTATAGAAATCAATAGTATAATTTAGATTGTTGACTACTCCATTCAAGAATACTCTTGAAGCATTAATACTGATAAATTATGCAGATTGTTATTAAAGCAAAACTCTTTAGCAGAAACAAAATTTTATTCCTTCTCAAAATACTCCTCAAAATTCATACTTCCATTAATTCACCTAGTGTTTGAACTCTCCAAACCACTGAGATTTAGCCAGAACTTCTAAATTGAATATTTTTGCATTGTATTAACAACTGAATCTTTTCAGACTTGATTCAACATGTATAGTTATTTTCTAAAATTATTGAGGTTCAGGCTTTTTATGTGTACATTCAGACAATAAAACCATTGAGAGAATCATTTTAGGGCCTTTCCAAGATGATAGTCCATAATAAAGTTTCTGCTGTCTCCAGTGTCCAACCGTATTTAGGAAAAGCAGTTAACGATCTATTTTAGTCTTTGCTGAGAACTAAGGTAGGCGACAAAAAGAAAGCTATTATAACTGATTGTAGTTACAACTGGCAGATTTTTTTTTTAATTAGGTGGGGATGAATGTATTGTCTAAAAGTGCTGCTTCTGCCTTGTGAGGTTTTAGGCTAATATCTGATATTCTTTTCAGAATAAATACAAGGAGAACTATGAGAAAGCAAAAGGACAGTCCTATGCCATCACAACCGATACCCCAGAACTTCGCAGAATCAAGAAAGTACAAGACCAACTCAGTGAGGTGGGCTGCGTTGCTAAAATAAAGGAGAGAGATATCTCAAAAAAAGGCCGACTGCTGGGAATTGAAGGCTCTAAGTAGTTGTAGAGAGAATAAGGGGTTGAATTAATGTGAGCCAGGCTAGAAATCCAGAGGAAGCAATGGCAATAGATGGTGTGGCTCTAAAAGTGAACCCAGAGAGACTTGAAAAGCTTGGCTTAGCAAATTGGCTTAAGAGACAGTATGAGATAGAAGTTCTAATTCACAGTCGTCTTCCAGGTAGGAGCACAGAGAGACTGAACTTCAGCCAGGAAAGCACACAAGCCACAAATGCAGGAGCTCTGCAGATCTTAGAGATCACAGTTTTCTATCTAAAATGTAGAAACTTTTCTTTATTGTTTAGACATCAAGTCACAGGGTTACCACTTTTTGGGAATAAGATGTTCTTTAATATCCTCACACATTCATGCCTGTCATGAAACCTGTGCATTATTTCTGCAGGTTAAGTATCGAACAGATGGCGATGTTGCTAAAACTATCTGTCATGTAGATGAAAAAGCAAAAGACATTGAGCATGCCAAGAAAGTGTCGCAGCAAGTCAGTAAGGTAAGGTCATGGGATGGATAGCTGGGGTATTAAATAGCATGTGTATTACCTCTGCCTGGCTTTATTTTATTTTATTTTTTTAAGTTTATTTTGATATCATTAGTCTACAATTAAATGAGCAATATTATGGTGATTACACTACCCCCTTCATCAGGTCCCCACCACCAACCCCATTACAGTCACTGTCCATCAGCATAGTGAGATGCTATAGAGTCACTACTTGTCTTCTCTGAGTTGTACAGCCCTCCCCGTGCCCCCTAACATTACATCTGCTAATCATAATGCCCCTTTTTCCCCCTTGTCCCTCCCTTCCCACCCGTCCTCCCCAGTCCCTTTCCCTTTGGTAACTATTAGTCCGTTCTTGGGTTCTGTGAGTCTGCTGCTGTTTTGTTCCTTCAGTTTTTTTCTTAGTTCTTATACTCCTCATATGAGTGAAATCATTTGGTTCTTGTCTTTTTCGGCTTGGCTTATTTCACTGAGCATAATACCCTCTAGCTCCATCCATGTTGTTGCAAATGGTAGGATTTGTTTTCTTCTTATGGCTGAATAATATTCCATTGTGTATATGTACCACATCTTCTTTATCCATTCATCTACTGATGGACACTTAGGCTGCTTCCATTTCTTTATTGTAAATAGTGCTGCGATAAACATAGGGGTGCATCTGTCTTTTTCAAATTGGGCTGCTGCATTCTTAGGGTAAATTCCTAGGAGCGGAATTCCTGGGTCAAGTGGTATTTCTATTTTGAGTTTTTTGAGGAACCTCCATACTGCTTTTCACAATGGTTGAACTAATTTGCATTCCCACCAGCTCTGCCTGGCTTTAGAGGAGAAAACTGAACATGTGTGATCCATGAACATGCTTACGAGTCTCACTCACAGTGAGTCTCAGATGCCCACATGTGTCAGGGAGGCTACACAGATGGCTGCAGAGGCCCGTTGGAGCTTTGGGGCATTGAGAGCCCATGCCCTGCAACCTAGCTCCAGGGAGCTGATGTGCAGAGTGCAGTCCCAGTGTTGCCAGAGTCTCTTATTTATTTTTAAAGAAGTTGTGGAGCTTAGTCTTTATGAGGAATATCCAAATTTCAAATGTAGGCAACTAATTAAAGACATTAAAAAAATACCAGGTAAGTCAAAAGAAGCATGTTTACCACCCAAATTCAGCCAGTGACTGACAGAGATTGCAACCTTTAAAAGGGATCTATACAGAAACAGAACCATGATTTAGTTTAAAATTTAGACTTTTCTAGTGAAAAGCTTACTAAGGCAGGAAAAGTGTTATGGGATTTTGACATGGTCCCATTTTCACAATTGATGCTAGTAATGCACGGGCACACGGGCAGCCTCAGTGCAAGAATGCCTTGAGTATGGAGGACCCTCCACAGCGCTCTGCTTTGCTCTCTATGACCTCTTGCTCTCTGGGGAAACATCAAGCTACATGTCCTCTGCTCTTCTGTCTAGGTTTTATACAAGCAGAACTGGGAAGACACCAAGGATAAGTACCTGCTTCCCCCTGATGCCCCTGAACTTGTCCAGGCCATTAAGAACACAGCCATGTTCAGCAAGGTAAGGGTCTCTGCTCCATCTCCACTTCTCCTCCTACTGGGTAGTTTAAAGGAATACCCAGTACTCTTGATAATCTGCAGTGTGGTTCCCCAGTCTTTTTGTGAGTAGTTTTGAGACATGTAGGATGGCAGCGATAGGCTTGGTAGGGAGAAACTGAGAGAAAAGCTCCTGGCTAAAGTGCAGGAGAGAGTCCTATCAGTAACCTGGGCAGCCTGGAGGAAGACTATGTGGAGAGAACACAGATGCATCTGAGCACGGGCTCTGAGAGACACACGGAGACCCACAAAGCGTAGACCCCAGGCAGACTTTGGATATTCCTGGAGATCGCTCTCATTCAAGGTTTATCTGGGGACAGAAACCCTGGTAAGTGCTTTCTGGCTCCCTACACTTGCATTAGTACTTGTTGCAGGAGGCAAGTGAAGTCCCCGAGAGGAGGTGAGATACAATCAGATACCTTTACCTGTCTGTAAGTAAGGTTTTTCAGGAGAGCAGGGCAAGCTATTAATAAATATGACTTGGACTGGATGGGAAGTGGGGGGGTTATCTGTGAATTCCATTTACCTTTGCCCTCACCCTGCCCTTGATTCTTTATGCCGTTGTGGATGGATTAAAAATTGTGTATTTCATCTAAATGTGATCTCACTTTCTCATAACTTTTTACTCTTTTCTGATTTAGAAACTGTACACTGAAGACTGGGATGCCGACAAGAGCTTGTTTTATCCATATCACGATAGCCCAGAGCTGAGAAGGGTCGCCCAAGCCCAGAAAGCTCTCAGTGATGTAAGTGAGATGCAGTTGGCACCACTGGGAGTGAGGAATCAGGACACCTCGAGTTACATCTTCTGCCCAGTTCTTTTTTAAAATGTATACTACAGTTCTTCTTTAAAAAATGCTAAATGCCATTATTGCAGAGACATATGTCTAGAATCATTATAACTTAGGATATCTAATTTAAGTTAGATTTTATAATGTCTGTTAGACATAATTTAGTCCCATCCCCTTACAAGTGAGGAGCCTCATGGTGGTGGAATCCAGACTAGAAGACTGGTCTTGTGATCCCAAACCATTGCTCTTTACATAAGAACATGTGCTCTTTTGTCCCCTTGGCTGGAGTTGACATTTTTTCTATGACAATAAAGTGCATTTTAAAAAGACTGTTGGGATCACAGTCACCTTCCCAGATGTATGAAGTGAGCAATGTTATGGAAGGATTTTGATTTGCTGTTCTAACTATAACGGCTGAATTGTGCTGTGTCCCCCTTGTTCTGCTCGGGGGGGTCCTGACTGACAGGCTTGTCTAAACATGTTTGCTGCAGTCATCTCACAAGTAGCTCTTGCCATTGGGTGGAGGATATTTCAGAGTTAGTAAAAAATCAGCAGTCTGTCTCATTAGAATTTTAGCGTCATAGACCTTGAAAACTGTTTATTAGAGGAACTTAAAAGGCCTAATAGAGGCCTTAGGGTTGAAAGCAGCTGAGCAGAGAGCCCCAGCTGAGCCGAGCACTTCCTGTGTTTTGAGGTACTTTATTTCCTGACCCCTGGATTTCCTAGAGGCCAAACTGAAAATCCAAGGACTACTGCTCTACTCTTCCAGGGAGTGTTATATTATAAAATGACAAATTATTTTTCACTCAATTTTCAGCCAGACCCTGGAACCTCTTCAGTTCAATATGGACTTAATAAGTCAGTTGGCATTTATCTCCAGTGGATCTTGGGATCCTATCTGGCCCCGAACTGGAATTATGCCTACTCATTTGATGGTCTCTCCAACTTCTGAGGTCTAATTTTTATTGCCTCTCACTTGATATCACCTGCAAATTTAGTGGGCATATTTCTATCCCAGTTTGTGTATGATTAATTAAAATATAGCACAGATATACTCCTATCCTTCCATAGATTAAGTTAGAGACTAAAAAAGGCATAAAATATTAAGGCCATCTAGTACATGGCACCAATTTTAACGTGTGGAGACCTCTTGCTTCTCTTTTTAGATTACCTTTTTAGTTCTATATGTCATGAATATATAATATTGTGCGACCTTTATCAAGCAATCAGTAGTTATTTATTGGAATTCCTTATACATGCATACTTGGCAGGATAGAAAAGTACAAGAATTTTTAATCAGGCTGGTAAGATGAAAATGTTATATATTAAACAATAAGAAAGAGTTTTTTAAAACCACAAATCCTATAGTCTAATACTTGCTAAGAGAAAGACAGGAAACATGTGAGGAATCAGAGAAGGCTGTGTGGAAGTGGGAATCTTGAGAGAATGAGCAGTGAGGAATAGGAAAGGCATTTGCAGTAGAGTGAGCCCTTGAACAAAGGGACAGAGGCGCAATAACTTCTGTTTTAAGGGCCAAAGAAAGTGAAGGCTGCGGGTGCCTATTTAGGAAAGTATTTGTAAGAAATGGGCAGAGGGACCTTGAAAACTAAGCAAAATAGATTTAGCACGATATAGTAGGCAATAAGAGGCATCACAAGATTTTGGAGAGGAAAACCATATGCTAAAAGTAGAATCCGGAGAAATTTTGATGGACAGTGTGGTAGATTGGGACTAGGAAAGAATGTCATCATTCGTAGAAGGCTTTTTCAGTAATATGGATGGATCAGAGAGTGACAGGGACAAAGGAGAGGAAGAAAGGAATCTGAAGGTAATAAGCACTGGATATAATTGGTATGTTGGATATATTGGCAATAAGCATATGAAGGACATTGGATATTACAGATGAAGGAGAGAAAAGAGTCAGGTGAGTTTATGACAGACTCGTTGTCTGGGTGTATAGAGGTACAACTGGTATAGAGGCATTAGTGAAAAGAGAAATAGAGTTGAAATAATTGAAGGAACATTCAGATCAAGACATCTCATGGTAAATTAGAAATTTAGTATTATTGCGTAGGTACGAGATCAGGACAAGAGGTTAATATTTGAGAGTCATTAGAATACAAGTGACAGTTCAAGACATGCAAGTGTATGAGGGAGACGGAACAGTGTATGATCAAGGGCAGAGTTTTGGAGGACACCCAGAGTTAGGACATCTGGAAAGGAGCCAGCAAAAGGAGGAGGGAACAAACAGTCAGAGAAGTTGAAGGGAAACCAAGAAATGCCATGTCATGTAAACCTAGGGAGAGGTTTCCAAGAAAACACTCAATCTCCGAATGTCTCCCTTTATCCATAAAATGGAGAGATGAAGGGTTGCCTCCATGCCACTCTAGTGCTAGGAACTCTGAGCAATTAAAGTTAACCACCTTTTTTTTTGAGATATCACAGTAAGAGACATAATGAAAGAGAATATATAAGTAAAACCTTCCCATCCTTGTTCAGAAAAACTTGGCAGTTAAGGTGTGGCTTTTATTTTTATTGTAGACCAAGTGTGCACTAAATATCAGATTACCAACATGCCTATTAATACTGTTGTCAGCACCATGAACTTCTACAATTATTGGGCACAGAATCCCAAGTAAGCTGTTGTTCAGAGATCATACTACAGGATAAGCACATAGACTTCAAGCCAAGGACTTGGGGTCAGACGCTTCCTCCCCATCTCTTGTACCTTCTTCCTGCATCCCTCTTAACCCTATTTATCAGCGTTTCCTTGTTATCTAAGTAGAGACAAAATACTTTGCAAATACTAAGAGAGCCTGTAAGCTGATACAGGGCACGGAATTCTAACTAGGCAATTGTGAACAAGGTTCCTGAGAAATTAGGATTTCTAGATCTGATTTTCTGAATGTTCTTGACAGTATGTCATACTTAATAAGTGTTTCTCCTGATAAAATGTTGCTTTCTCTCTAAGGACTTAGCTAGCCATGGAATATACCAGTTGTCCTATGCCGAAAATAAAATCTTCACTTACTTAAAAGAAACTAAGCAGTTGAATTAACATAAGTACATTTAAAAACCTGTTATTTATGTCCCAATTGATTTGATGTTCATGAAAGCTTTTGTTACAGCCACTAGGTAGCTGTTGTTAGGATAAGATATAGTTAAACTTAATTAATACATGAAGAAGATGATTGGGACTCTAGAACTCTCCAGCCCCCTTACTTTATAAATGAGACTACTGCTATGTGGAAGGAGAATAATGTGTAAAGGTCTTACAGTTGGGTAGTACAAGAGTTGAAAGGCTAATGCTCTTCTTCAGACTTCCCCCAATGCCCTTAGTATATAAAACACTCACTGAGAAATCAGTCATTGAACCCTCGCTGTAGTCAGGTACTGTGCAGGCCACTAGGGTTCCCAAAGGAGAGTCTAGAACTCACAGTCCAAGGAAGGACAGACATGTAGACAACCAGTTACAGTGTCAACCTGTAACTCCTTTAAAGGAGTTAAGGGCCATGTTGAATGAGATGCCAGGAAAGGTCATCAGGTCAGGGAAGGCTCAAGAGGGGAAACACGCCTGCCCTGAAATGTGGAGAATGAGCAGTGGTTTGCAGGCAGGTGGGGAGAGGGTGGACTTAGGGCATTGCAGGGAAAGGGAGAAGGAGGTGTGAGGTCTAGAGACCCGTACCTGGGGGTCTGCGAGTAGTTGTATTGCTGGAGGCGGGCGGGGGTCAAGACTGGGGGAAGAAAAAACTAGAGGAGTTGATAGTGAAGAAAAAAAGGAGGGCAAGAGGGAAGGCGATGCGTGATTAATGGACATGATATCTATTTTAAGACGAGAGGACTTTTATAAGCTGAAGGAAAGCAGCTAATGAAGACGCAGTGGCCCAAGCTGGAAGAAAGAGGAGGGGTGAGTGAGGGAACTAGGCACCGAGGACTACTCGAGGGGGCAGCACCCTGAGTGCAGGAGTCATGCCCTGCGAGGGGTGCTTCTCTGAGCCACGCAGCGGGTGCAGGAGGCAGGGATGTACAGGGAAGGAGAAGTATATTTTTAGCTTTTCTTTATGAAGGAGAGAGCTGAGAGTAAAGTGGAATTGACTGGGGAGCTCAGGACACTGTTGGAGTTTGCCACTGGGAGTACAGACTGTCCAGAGTCACACAATGGGATGTTCAAGCTTCATGAAAGGGCAAGTGGTAACTGGATACCATAAGTCCCAGGTTTTGGCCACAGAGCCCCACAGAACATCTCTGAGCAGGCACCCAGATCCCAAGCTAAAGGCTCAGGTTCAAGAGGCTCCCTCTCCCTTCCGCATACCTTCTTCCCGTGTCCCTTTAGCCCTGCTTATCATCATCATTATCCAGTCTGTAGACTGGTGTGATTTTCTTCAGGAACACTCAGTGTCCTGGATGTAAGGGCAGAAGGGTGTGGTTGAGGTGACCCAGAGCTGCGGGTTTGTTAGCGGGTGTGATGTAAAGACAAAAGGTCCAGAGTCAAGGATGCCGATTAAGAGAATAATTCAGTTGCGAATCATGAGATGGAGATAAACGGGAGGAAACAGCTCTAGGACCAATAATCTTGAAGAAGAGGGAAGATGCAAAGAGATGGACATCACCAGTGATACCAAGAGCAAGGGCGCGTAACATCTGCAAGGATTCATTACAGTCACATGGTACACTAAAACTTAAACCTTCACGTAAAGGTGAAACCATAATCTTTTTTTCAAAATGCCAATAAAAGGAACATGGGATGTAGACTGACTTTCTATGGCTCATGAGTATTCACTCCTCTCTTTGATTTTGTCAGATTGCCTACAAAAAAGGTCTGGCTGAACAGCAAGCTAAGTTCACATCTCTGCCAGATCCTCCAGATATAGAATTTGCCAAGAAAGTGACCAATCAAGTGAGCAAGGTAAGTAAATAAGTCTGGGACACCGTCTCCCTTGAAAACTCTGCTTAATAATTTTGACCATCGAGAAAGTAACTAAGGTGAACCTAAAGATGCAGCATAAACACCAAAAGTATTTTTGCAGAAGCCCCTAACCATGCTGCCGCAAAAGGAACACATCCATTAACATCGTGGAGCCATATTAAATGTTCACCCCGCTTGATGATTCAGTGATTGATAAATGCAAAAGCCGCATTTTGAACACAGAGCCAATATTTGTGATGTCTTTCAACATTTTGACTTACGGGGACTGATACTGACAGAGAACCAAATAACCACATATTTCCACAGAGGAGATGAGTGTTTTCGTTCAGGTGAAGACCCCATGTAGTTTTATGCTCTCAGCCCAACTTGGAGGAAATAAGAATGCATGACACAGCTTAGTCTGACCGCCTGGGGCAGTGAGCCTCTTTTAACATTTAAGGCCCTGGCAAACAGCTTTAGTCCACCTATATTTGGATGGGTAAACTAGCTCTGAGGAATGTAGCTCTGACAAGGAAAGCAGAGAGACAGATGTTCCACTGATGAATAGGCCCATGCTAAATGCCTATTTTAAATTGGTTCAAATCAGGCCATTTTCTCCTGGGAACTGCTGCTTTTAAATACATTTTCTTTGCCCTCTATGGATTTGCATCTCAGTTTGGTCCTCTGCTTGAATTTTGATGGAACCTCAAGATTTCTATCTTGTTTAATTATTTTCTGGGAAAGGATGTCTCCAATAAAGGAAAAGGACAAGAAGTTGTGGATGATGAACTCTGTTCAGTGATGTTTAGTGTCTGATATTACAGATTACTTAACTGTATAACCTAGGGCTACTGGGATAAAAGATGTAGCAAGTACAGTAGAATTTCACTAGTAGGATTTCCATGAACCTGAAATTTTTCCCAGGGCTAAGCAGAAAGTAACTTTTTAAAGCTCTCCATGAAGAGATGGCCTACTGAATGTGTTGATACTGTAAATAAGATTAAGGAGCAAGGTCATTTGATCTTTTTGGGTGAAACAGAAAAAGCTGCTTTCAAGTGGTCATTTAGAAGGAAGAATAAATATAGTTTTAATTTTTATTGAAAGCATATTTTACAAGATATCTGACTTATGCAACATTCTTTTACTTTATTTGAGTATGCAATGTGGATATTTGAAAGTGATTGAAATCTACTTCAAACTCCTCTAATAATGAGTCTCTCCACTAACTTCAGCTTGCCAGTCAGTCTAGAACTGCACTCTTCCATATAGCAACCACCAGCCACATATGATTATTGAGCACTTGAAATGTGTTCATATGAACTGAGGGTCCTATATGTGTAAAATATACACTGGATCTTGACACTTAATACAACAAAAAAAGTAAAATAGCTCATTAGTTATTTTTATGTTGATTATATTGATGAAATGATAATATTTTGGATCTGCTGGGTTAAGTAAAATATATTATTAAAGTTAATTTCTCACCTGTTGCTCTTTAATATTTTGAATATGACTACGAGAAAAATTAGAATTACAGTGGTGGCTTGCATTATAAGCCTATGAACTGCACCACTCCAGCATCCAGCTGGAGTTGGATGAGAACATTGCTTCCTTTGAAAGCATTTCTAGGGCTGGGTTTGCCCTTGCAGAATAACAATAAGATCCACAATAGGAAAAACATAAGATTTCAGGTTAGAATTTCCAGTTGATATGCAACTGGTATCTAGAATTGAAAGGAAAAACTCTGTTTCCTCACGACACTCCTGATCCCACATGTGTGGTTTTATTCTCCACACCGACCAGTTCTCTGACAAGACCTGGGCATCCTACAATTCAGTTCAATTCCGCCACTACCAGGAGTCAGTGTCAGATCTCACAACTTAAGGACTCAGACCCACAAGACTGTCTCTACTTCAGACACCATTCTCAAGTCTGAGTCTCCCATAATTCCTACTGACCAGCTGTAAATCTGGGGTTTGCACAACCTCAACCCCAGGTTTGATAATTTGCTAGAATGGCTCACAGAATCAGGGAAATATGAACTGATGTTTATTATATAATAAAGGCTATGATAAAGGATATAAATGAACAGCCAGATGAAGAGGTGTATTGGGTGAGGTCCAGAAGAGTCCCAAGCTCAGGACCTCCTGTCCCCATGAAGTTGGGGTGTGTCACTCTGCATGCATGTGAATGTGTCCATCAGCCTGGAAGCTCTCTGAACTACTTTCTTTAAGGATTTTTATGGAGGCTTCATCACGTAGGCTTGATTGATTATTAACGCTATCTCTAGCCCCTGTCCATCCATGAAGGATGAAAGTAGGGCAGAAAGTTTCAAGCTTCTAATCATGGTTTGATCTTTCCGTTGACCAGCCCATACCATGAAGCTATCCAGGAGCTCTCATTAGACCAAAAAGCACTTCCATCATGCAGGAAATTCTAAGGCATTTAGGAGCTCCTTATATATTTCTTCCCATTGATTTCACCAGAGGAGATTTGATTGAGTTAAGGTTCACTGTGGGCCATGAAAATACCAGTTGGGACCTTGTCCACCCCCGTTGAGAAGATACCTTTTCATTAATAAAGTCTCAGTGTTTTCATGAAGGATTCCCAGTGTTCAGCTACCACAGCAAAATAGAAGTGTGGTTAACTATTTGGCTTTGTGTTCCTTCCATTTGATGACCACATCAAACACAGATGCAGATGTGGTAAGTATAAAATGAAGCCATGTGTTTAAGAAGGACATTGGGTGTCTAATATGTGGTCAATGAAAACGCTGTCAGCCGTCTTGTGGGGAGGGGGACTGTGGTTTGGGGAAACAATCTTACTACATCTATTGATATGTAGTTACCCTCTTGCCCACAAAAAGTGTCCCAGAGCTTATAATTGACCCAGTGAACTTTGTTAAATGAACAAACACAAAATCCTAGAGGAAGTTAAGTCAGTTCCTGCCTCCAGGCTTCCATTGATTGACTCCCAAAATGACAGAGTTGGAGAGGATTAGAGTAGGGTTTTGGAGGGAAAGTTGGATGGACTGCCCCCCCCCCACAGCTCCCACAATAGGGCTAATCTCGTCTCCACGTACCACACAAACATTCGGGCCTCGCTGCCACCTCCCTCTCATTCCTGTAGCTGCAGGACTTGATTGTTTCATCTCCTCTCCCCACCTGTAGATGAAGGAGAAGACCATAACTTCCTCTGCAGTTAACAATCTCGAGCCTGCTCCCTTGTTGTGAAAATCTTCCTAGACTTGGGAGTATTCAGCAGTGGATTGTAGAGATCAGCTTGCACCCTGACCCATTTGGGCTCTGGGTAGCAGGAAATAACAAGCTATGGTTCATGAAGAAGAAAGGAGGAAGGACTTTGGATGAGGGGACTGGGTAGTCTTATACTCTTATTTTGCATCTTGTTTTAGTGTATTTTTAAAAATCAGACATCTGTCTCTGACTGTGAGAATTAATCTCCTATTCAGTTTTCCTTAACAAATCTATATATGTGATTCTTGTTTCTCTATAATAACTTAACTTTTGGACCTCAGGAAGGATATCTGCTGCCTTCTCAACTTCAAATTCTATTACAAAGTCCTCTCTCTCTCAGTGTGGGAGACATCAGGCCCAAATACCTTTGCTCTTAATCCCAGAGTTTTCTTCCTCCAACAGTAAGCAGAAGGGCAGTATCCCACAGAGAATGTAGATTGGTCAACCTTAATTCCTCCATAGATTGGAGGGCATGAACTTCTCTGAAGTTGTAAGTGTTTATGGGCATTTTATAGCCTTATCAGATTTCTGAAGAGGTCCGTTCTCCAAAAAGGGTAGAAACATTTCCATAGGCAGTCTTAGCAAATCGAAAAATCAGCTTTGACTCATTGAATTCAGTCAGTTTTGACAGACTAAAGAGTTGGCTTCAATTCTTTGAGGAGGGTAGGCAAGTTAATTGTCAAATCTTATCTCAACAAAGATTTTCATGGAAGAATTTACACACACACACACACACACCACATGCACACACAGTTGCAACTTTCTTTTCTTTAGTTTCTTATAATAATACTGTCATAATTGTAATCATTACAATTACTATACCCTACATTTGTTTAGCACTGTAGAGTTTGCAAAACACAGTGTATAATCTTATTTAATCTTCCCAACAATTCTCTATGTAGGTATTGTTATTATTGCCAGCACTTGTGGTTGAGAAAGCTGAAGCTTGGAGAGGCTAAATCACACCTTTGGTAATGATAGTCAAATCTTTGGCTCAGAGCTTCTGAAATTAGGTTCAGACCTCTAAAATTTATAGCTATGAAACCACTTGGCTATTTATTGCATGTTAACCTTTTGAGAAGAAAGGGTATAGGGCATTTGAGAGAGGTCTGAGCATCCTTTAACTCAGACTCAGTGGCTCTGCACATAACTTTTGCTTGGTATAAGGTCTGTAAAAGGTATACCAGAAAACCATATTCTTTTCCTTGCAAAATGTGGTGAGAGTGTAGGTATGCAAACACTTTGAAACCCAGTGGTGGTGTGTGTCAACCAATTGCTATGAGGCAAGGAGGAGACATTGCTCTAACCTAGCTCTGGCTCTGGCTCATGTGTCCAGGTTTGGGGTTGGCTAGGTTAATTCTATTCTGAGAACATGCAGGCCAAGTGGTTCAAAACCACATATCATGGTCTGAGCTCAATTTAGTGCAGTTGAACAAATATCTATGAGGTCATTTCTATGTGCTGCATTTTGTGTTAGATTTTGAGGAGAACAAAATGAAGAAGACAAAATTCCTCTCTTCAAGAGTGCTCAGCGCTTGAGATTCAGGTGGGATGGTGCCTGGGGGGAAGATAGGGAAGCAAGTCAATTTTTGAATTTACTTGCTAGTTCTCGTTAAAATTTCTTCATGTCTAAACTAGGGAGTCTTATTCATTAGTCCTCAAGCCAAATTTTGTGGCGGTGTTGCTTTCTGGATAACTAGGTGTTTTGGTAAAGCTCAGACATTCATGGCTCAGTTCCTCTGGTATGGAAATCTGGGATTGAGTGGTTTTATTATAACTCTGAAATATAAATGGAGGATGCATCTGACTTTCCTCCCTCAAACATCAGGGAACACCCATGAGTTCTAGGTGAACGAAGTCCCCAAACTCAGCAAGAGGGGGGGAATTAGTACCTCTGTCCCCTCGCCTAACTTTCTTGTCTGGTAAATTGCCACTATTCTGGAAGGTTGGAAGACATTAGGACCCAAGAAGAGCCTGGTCAAGATATTTTTAAAAACTGACCCCTCGATTTGCTGTCTTATTTGCTGATCCCTGGATTTCGCTTCTCTTATTTTCTTTTCTTTATCTTAGCAAAAATACAAGGAAGACTATGAAAATAAAGTCAGAGGCAAATGGAGTGAGACACCTTGCTTTGAAGTTGCAAACGCCAGAATGAATGCTGATAACATCAGCACAGTAAGTGCGAAGGGATGGCCACGTGTCCTTACATCGAGAGGGTGGCCCTTTTTTCTTTCATGACGTCTTGCCACCTGCTACCTCTGAAGTGGTACCGGAACCTATCAGTCCATGGGCCTCTTCTTGGGGTCTAGACCCATGTAGAATTCCTACTGAGAAAGAAACCACACAATCCTTCCTTTTGAGAAATATTGTTTGGATCAGATTCCATTATTCTTGCCTCAATTTTCATAGGAACAAAATGGTTTCAAAGTGCGTACAGGTTAAAGGGACACTTTTAAATGTATTCTTTGCCTGGGGAAGCCAAACAGTACATTTATGAAACTGGCCAGCTTCTTCTCTGATTTTCCTCACTGGAAACATTAAGCCCTCTTTTTGTTTTCTATTAAGTTCTCTGCCCCTATCCTTCGAGAGCTCTTTCTTGGAGTTGTCTTCCAGCCTAATATAATTGCTCCGAATCTCTGTTAAGTTGCTAATCATTTTTGTGATGGTACCACATTCTATCACTTAATCTGACCGCTTAAGCCAAGAGGAGCCTGGCTTTGGGTAACTTCTCCAAATGTCCTCTGTCCTCCATATATGCCTCTTGTATAGTTTGTCTCCACAGCAGCTCTCCAGTATGTTTAATGTCTTACAGAGGAAATACCAGGAAGACTTTGAGAATATGAAAGACCAGATCTACTTCATGCAGACTGAAACTCCAGAGTATAAAGTGAATAAACAAGCTGGGCTGGCAGCCAGCAAGGTATGAGGAAATGCTGTCATTTGTCTGGATGATCCTAGTGTGGGTGAATTTCCTATAACTCTTGCTTTTGTATATAATGAAGAAAAAGAGGGTTCTTGGGGAAACAACAAAAATAAAGTACTTTGGGATTAAAATAGGGTTACAAAATCTAAAAAAAAAGGGCCATATATGAGCATTAACCACACTCAGCTGTCATCTTCAATATTTCTTAGACATTTTGATATCCAGAGGTAGAAAAGCTATAATCTCAGACAGAAGGAGCCCTCAGGAAAAGACATTTGGTAGACTTATATGAATGTAGACACACAGACACTCTCCACTACCCTTATTTTTCTCATTTTCCTATAACTGGTGAGAATCTAGTCACAGACAAGATACATGAATCCATGGACATGCTCATATACTCTATAGAGTCACTGATAAACAGACTCCTTGGCGTTCTAAAGCAGGTCGGGCACTGGAAGGAGCATAAACTTCAAAGCCAGTCAGACTTGATTCTAACCCTGGCCTTCACTCTGCTGGAGGAGTGAAAGCAGGAAAGACACATCACTTAGGAGACTTTTTCAGTATCCAGGGGCAAGTGACATTTTGGACCAGCAGGGTAGAAGGACAGGTGATGAGAATTATTTTGAAAGTAAAGCCGACTTGATTTGCTGATGGGTTCTATGTAGGATATGAGAGAAAAGTTTTGGTCTAACCAACTAGACAATGGGGTTTCCTTTTATCAAGATAGGGAAGACTGTGGAAGGAGCAAATAATTTTTTTGGAGGGGACACATGACTTCAGTCTCAGACATGTAAGATTTGAGATGCCTTTTAGGCATCCAAGTGGAAATATCAAGTGGGCAGTAAATATATGAGTCTGAGTTTATAGGGGAGCTATCTGGGAAGGTTGTGTAAATTTGGGAGTCATCAGCACGTGGCTAGTAGATGAAACCAGATGACTGGAGGCCATGAAGGCAGCAAATATAGATGAAAAATGCTAAGGACTCAACTCCAGAGTGCTTCAATGTGAAGACATTGGTGAGATGAAGTAGGAGCAAAGTCAGGAGACAGTGATGTTTTGGGCAGAAAGTGAAGGGAGAGGGGAGTGATTAACTGTGTCTAAGGCTTCTGAAATGGATTTATCAATGCATGGTCTCTGGTGAAGTGAACAAGAACAATTCGGTTGAGTTTTCTTAGAGAGAGTTCATGAGTGAATAAGAAGAGAGAAACAGAAGAATATGAGTATACTCAATTGCTCCAAAGTATTTTCCTGAAAAGAAAAGAAGAAAATAGGTAGTAGCTGAGTAATAAGTGGGTGAAGAGGGGATTTGCTTTTTTTCTGAGACTAGATCTTTCTTTTTTCTTTTGGTATCATTAATATACACTTACATGAGCAACATTGTGGTTACTAGACTCCCCCCATTATCAAGTCCCCCCCACATACCCCACGACAGTCACTGTCCATCAGTGTAGTAAGATGCTATGGAGTCACTACTTGTCTCTCTGCGTCATACTGCCTTCCCTGTGCCCCCCAAGGGGATTGGTTTTAAAGATGGGAGACAAAAACATCATGTTTCTATGCGATGGAAAAATTCCAGTGTAGAGGGAAAATGAAAACGAGGGGGGAGGGGAAAGCAGCTGGAATGATGTCCTTGGGTCGGTCAAAGGGGAAAAGATCTGCTGCTTAAGATGGGGACACAGCTTTGCCACAAGTGCTCACAGCTCATCCATAAACAGGAGAGGAGACGGGGTTGCACACATATGCCAGAGTCAGGTGGAGGGGTGGCTGGGTTTGTGGAATTTCCTTCCTGGTTGTCTCCATTTCTCAAGGAAACACATAGTTCTGTAAGACAGGTTATGTCTTCCATTGCTGCAGAACATCCCTTACGAATCCTCCGTGTGGGCTGTGTTTCAGTTGTGTATCTCCTGCCTTTGGATACCAAGCGGATTGTGTTTGTTTTCTGAGGTTCTTTAATGTTGGCAGATTATCTAGGATTCTTTGAAGATGTCTGTCTTCTCTGGTTATTTTGCCTAAATGTAAACGGCTGGTACGGGGTCACAGCCAGAACTAGGATCAGTTTCTTGTTCTCCTCCCCTCGGACACACTCCTAGCAGGGGCCTTCGGGCCCTCACTGAAAGCTGCTGCTATAGACCAAGTGAGAAGTGCAGAAGGAAAAGGTGAGGTTGCCACCATTGGCCCAGCCCTGCCGCTTCCTCTCCCTCCTGCATGTACATTAAGTACACATGTTCTCATACACACAGTCACATAAAAGGGTAGATGGTTGATGATTGCAGCTTTCTTTCTTAAACATGTGTTGGCAGGTAGGTAGTTGGAGGTAAGAGCCGAATGAGGGCTCTGGAGCAGCAGATGTCTGGGACATGATGTCCTGTCATTATTTGTGGTCTTTCTCTCTCCCATTATTTATGTGTGTGTCTCTCTCTCTTTGAGGGCAGGGCTCATGTGTTAGTCATCCTTGTGTCTGTCCCAGAGTCAGGCATACCCTGTGGATATTTTTGAATGACTAAATGAATGGGAAGGAAAGATATCCTGTGAATTTATGTAGTTTTTCTGCTGCTGTTATGAGTTACTATGAGTATTTTGTTTATAAAATGTCAAGCTGCCACTTTTCTAAAGAGAAAATTGATTTGTGCAACCATGCCATAAAACCCATAATAGAGATGGGAGCAAAATTCACCTGGAGAGTTACTTTATCTCTTTATTTCACTCCTACAGGTAAAATACAAAGAAGACTATGAAAAGAAAAAAGGAAAAGCAGATTATAATGTGCTTCCTGCTTCAGAGAACCCACTGCTCAGGCAGCTGAAGGCGGCAGGAGAGGTCTTGAGTGATGTAAGTATATTCTTGTCAAAAAGTGTTTTTAACCTTAGCTGCAGGAGAGATGAAATTTCTCTTCCTTTTATAATGACAAAATGCAAGTATAACTTTGCAAATATTTTAAGGTTGTGGTGTAGCAGTTTCCCTGGGCCTGTTTAACCACACAGGAAGACGTGAGTGCCCCTGAGTAGGGTGTGTGTCAGTTTGGGGCTTATGGATTCGGTTCAATGGGCAGGAAAATCATTTGCTTAAAGGTCCCAGGTGCTTGTGCTTCTGTATGGGCAAAGAGCACTTTGTGGGACATGCACTGTGATTTTCACAGAGGCAGAGGGAAATTTTGAAAGGGGACATGCGGGGAGATGAAGCTTCTTTTGAACGCTGCCCTTGTGTTCTCTGGGCTGGCTACAGGAGAATAAAAATGTCCGGATTTCACAACTTCTTTCCTCCACCTCCACCATTTTCTCCTCAGATCTTGGCCCTAGAAACCATCATTTTTTGACAGCAGGGCTTAAAAGGTGGCTTCCTAGGTCTTCACAATTCTACTTGTGGAATTGTTAAGAGCCTGACTAATCCATTCAATTTAAAATAGATGAGATAAGTGGGAACTGGGCCTCGCATGAAATAACAGCCCAAGACCAATTTGACTATATATATAGAGACCAAGTATGTGATCAGCTGAGTTTTTCCCTTACGTTAAGTTGTATCAAGTTTTCTCAGTATTTGAGGATTATATGTGGCTCTCTGTGTGGGTTAGTTATCATTTCTTTGTCCCTGAATTAAGTCAGCATCATAGAAATGTGTACATGTGACTGAAGAGTGGGGGTGGGGAGGCAGGTGAAAGAGTGTCAGTGTATCTGTTCAAACAGCTCTGCTGGGAAATCAATGCAAAACATGTCTTCTTGCTTTCCGAATGAAGGTCATCTTTATCAAACCTGTAAAACCCCAAGTTCAAATCATACTTTTTTGATAAAGACAGCAGTACAAAAAATATATATATCAGAAACAAATATACCACTTACAATTTCAAAACCCCACATGAAGAGTGACTGATCACTTAACCAGTTGTGCACTTTAAAGTTCAATAATTGTTTGTGGTTATTGTCAGAGCTGAAGATAAATTCTATCAGAGAAGAAGAGGTAGTAGATTCATGATTTGAGTTCCTGTATATACCTGATCTTTAAGATGTACTGTCTGTGTGCTAAGGGATTTTTTTCCTTGCTAGAAGGAGGAAGAGAGAGTGTGGATTTCTCAAAGTATACTAAACTTTGTCATGAGGGTTTGTTTAAAAAAAGATAGCAAGAAATTCACTGTTGCTCAGAAAATTTCTGTTTCATGTGGCGCAACTAGTAAAGGAAGAGCATGGGAGCTGGGAGACGGAGCAGGACATGCCAAGAATCTCTGTAACTAAGGGCTTGGTCTAAGGCAGTGTATTGAATTCTTACTTTTTTTTAGAGAATGGTGAACACTTAGGCTCACAATAATTGCTCATAGAAAAGGCTTATCATTCATGATACTCTAGCATTTGGGTGTCAGCTTTTAAGACATTCGGCAGATAATCGCTTTTTTCTTCTTTTGTTTAGTGTTGGGAAGTATGACTGTTATTTATAATCAGTGTGGGAGAGACAGGAATCTATTTAACTGATTTTTGTTCTTCGACAGAAACTGTACAAGGAAAACTATGAAAAGACAAAGGCAAAGAGCATAAATTACTGCGAGACCCCCAAATTTCAGCTTGATACAGTTCTGCAGAACTTCACTAGTGATGTAAGCAATCCTGCGCTCACTTCTCTGTTAGAGAAAAGAAACTTCATTTCCCCAATAAGTAACTGAAATGTGTTTTGTCTTTCAGACTAAATACAAAGATGCCTATGTAAAGGATATTTTGGGACATTATGTAGGCAGCCCTGAGGATCCATATCATACACACTGCATGAAAATTGCAGCTCAAAACAGTGACGTAAGTTCTAAGACAATTGTTTAACTTTCCAAATTACACATTTCTGTGGCATGAATAAAATGGTTACATCCTAATGCCTGATTTATTTTCCTCATAGAAAAACTACAAAGCAGAATATGAAGAGGACAGAGGCAGAGGCTTCTTCCCCCAGACCATAACTCAAGAATATGAAGCAATGAAGAAACTAGATAAGTGTAAAGATGTAAGTCTGTGGTATGGATTTTGAATGTTACTCCCACCATAGCATCTGGTGGTCAAGAGATGTTTAAAATCTTGACACGTTCACAAGTAAATGCAGGCAAGGAAATTGTGAAAAACCAAATTTATTTTATACAACATTTATAGACATACTATTTTCCCCTGTTGTCATTTGTACATTTCAAGAACTAACTCTAACTCATTTTCCCAAAGAAGAGTTATTGGTAATCTGAAGATACAGACACATTTCTTGTATATAGATGTAAGAGCATCTCTCCAGGAGACTGCAAACTAATTAGAAAAAAAAATGTTTTATTGACTACGGGTTTGGTTTTTTTTTCCTTTGGGGGGATGGGGTTCTGCTTGTTTGACATACAGTCAATCTTGGGTTTGGTAAGTGATCCAGAGAAAACCGAGTCCCCTTTTCCTCCACAGCATGCCTACAAAGTCCATCCAGATAAGACAAAATTCACTCAAGTTACTGACTCTCCTGTTCTGGTGCAAGCCCAAGTCAATTCCAAACAACTGAGCGATGTAAGTTTCTCTTAAATATCCAGGAAATCCGGTTCTGAGGGACAACATATAACTCTATACATAAAATCCAGTGACTAGTCACGTTTACAAAAAAGGCTCTGTAAGTTTTAGCAAGTTTAACTTGTATATATTTGTAATCACCTAAAATATTTCCCTATTTAGCTGCCTTTGATCTTCTTGGATGGATAAAAAGTGTAGTAAAATGGCTCTATAAGGGAAGCTAATGTAGATCGATGTGCTGGAGAGAACATAAATTCTCGAGTGAGACAAAACTGGATCAGATTTCAGCTCTGTCATTTATGACCTGGAAGCCCACGCCAATTATTTAACCTCTCTTTGCCTCATATTTCCCTTCTATAATTTGTGGTTATTTTGAAGGTTAAGTGAAAGTAGATACGTGTATAGTACACACCCTGGCCCAGAGGAGGTATTCAACACATGAGGTTTCTGTCTCTCTGTAATTTTTTGGGAAATGGAGTCTTTGAAAGAAGTTTTTTTCATATGAATTTTAAGTATAAGTTTACAAGCTCGTGTTGAACTAAACAAAAAACAAAACAAAACAAAAAACAGTAAAAGTAACCTCCACAGATTTATGGCCAGGAATGGATGCTTCAGTTAGAAAATCAACACACCATAATGTATGTAAGGGGACATAATAGGGTTTGTTAGAAAAGGGTTTCCAGAAAGTGAGCATTGACAGTGAAAAGGAAGAAAGCCCTGTCTCCTCAGAATCTACAGGGCCAGTGGTGATATGCCTGGGAAAGGCGGCATATTCATGAAAGCGCCACCTCCTTCGTTAGGGTCCCACTATGGCGATGGGTGTGGTCATAGCTCTCCCGTGTCCAGCACACAGGTTGTCAACAATGCAGGGTCGCCTACCCTTGCTCTGGCTTTCTCTTTTGATCTTAGCAACTTTGTCAGTTATTGTTATAATAATCTAACAAATTATATTTTACACTTTATTTTATGAAACCTTCCACACAAGATTTTTTTTGCATTTTGGAATAATTCTTCTTCAGAACTAATGGGTTCACTCCTCTCTCTCTCTCTCTTCCCTTTCCCCACAATCTTTTTCTCTCTCAGCTCAATTACAAAGCAAAACATGAAAATGAAAAGTTCAAGTGCCACATACCTCCAGATACCCCTGCTTTCATCCAGCACAGAGTCAACGCGTATAACCTGAGTGACGTAAGTTCCTCACCCAATATACCATACGATATGCTGACAACCTGTGCTTTTATTTTTGAATTGCTTCACTGAATAAATATTTCAATGTTAGAGATGGGAAGAACATCTAACATTTGCATCACGCTCCTATGCCTCTACCCATGTGCTTTTATTACAAGATCAAAATGATGTACTACCCATGTGTTTTTGAATTCACCTTATAAAATGTGTGTAGCAGTCTTGTAAGTAGCTTCATACAATTAGACAATCTTAATATATTTTAACCAACCCTCAAAATGCCACCGCTCATGTATGTTTAATTGCAAAATTGCAAATCCCAGTGTTAGATCTTTTAGTCATATATTCATTTATATTAAACTATAATTAATTTTCTTTCAGGACCTGACTTTTTTAAGATGCAATTTCAATTTACTTTTCACTTACAATGTCCATATTTCACACAAATGATATGTATTTCCACATGCAGAGAACTTGTACTAACAAGGATATAGGCTATTCAAAGACATAGGCGAAGTATCCACTCTCTTTCATTTCCAGGCTTAACGTTAAAGGAAAGACAAATTATCGTTGGGAAGCGGGGGGGGGGGTCTCAACTTCTTATTAAAAAGTTTTATAAATAAGTACTAAGATTATCCAGCATCAATGAGTATTGTAATGATCCATTAACTAACCTTTGCAGAGGACTTAGAGACCAAATGAAGTGATTTATTTGGATCATAAAAAGTAAACTATAAAATATTTGTGCCACTCCATACATATTCTCTGTTGGAAATCAAATGTCAGTATGATAACTAGAATGCAGTTAATTTATTGAAAAATTCTAATGGGGAGTAGAGAAGCTTGCTTTTAGAAATTTAGAGGCTTTACCTTGGGAATGATCCAAATATGCATGATTTCTTATCAATCAAAATAGTCAGTGTGTTTTCTATTAAGAAAAGGTATTGAGTTTCCCTGTAGTATTTAAAACGTGGTAATATTTATATCATTTTTGCCAATTTCTTTGTTAAAATTTTCTTTCCAGAAATAAAGCTGTATTATAAATTTTCATTCTGCATTTATTTTTTTACTGGATGAATCAGTGTTAGATGTTCTTACAATTCCTTGCTGAAATTTTCTGTCCAGAATGTTTATAAGCAAGACTGGGAGAAGAGCAAGGCCAAGAAGTTTGACATCAAAGTGGACGCTATCCCCCTGCTGGCAGCCAAAGCCAACAGCAGGATCGCGAGCGACGTGAGTGGGGCCCGGGCACCCGGCGGGGGCCGCAGTGACCTTTCTGATGGGTGGGATCTGGCACGTGTGGTGTCTTTGCAGGTGATGTACAAGAAGGACTATGAGAAGAGCAGAGGGAAAATGATCGGAGCCCTCAGCATTAACGACGATCCCAAGATGCTGCACTGTTTGCAGACGGCCAAGAACCAGAGCGATGTGAGTGCCTCTGTACCCCTTGTGTGGCTGTCAGACGTGGCTGCGCATAGTGTTTAATAGCAGCTTGGACGGGCTGTTGGCCTGAATGAGACCTCAGGCTCAGGACGACAAGTCACACATGAAAGCCCAGGGGTAAAGGATCTGTGACTCCAGTGAATACGGTGAAAGTTCCCTAAATCTCCCTAATGCCCTCTGTTTGTTAGGGGGAAAGTATACTGGACTGTCATTTGCTTTATTGTTTTTCCTAGAAATGGACTCCGTATCTCAGCCGGTATAAACATGTTGAGCTGCTGAGAATACTATAAACATTCCTTTCATGCTGTAACCTGACTTAAGGTCCTCTGCAAAAATACGTGCAAAAACTAAAAGTCAAGAAGTAAGAAAATCAGGCTATATACAAAATAGGAAAATCTAGTTGGGGCATAGCCTCAAAAGCACAGTGTGCTGTTGTAAGGATTTTATAAAATATTGAATTCACTTTAAAGAGTTTAAAATACTTACTAAAGATACAATAAGACTACAAATATTGCTTCTCTAATTCATAGCAAAAAAGAAATACTCCCTACTTGGTATCATTTATAAATATTCATGTGTTTATTGAGTATATATTTGGATTTCCATATGGAAGAATTAGAATGTGAAGAAATATCTGATGCATGAAATAAAATTAAAAAACCCTTTTCATGGGTTATTGCTCTAAAGTAAACTATTAGGTCTTCATGATATAAAGCCAGTTTCCAGAGCTGTTATAACGGTGCACTCCTCAATGCTGAGCTGAACACTTTACTAGGACTATCTGCACCTAAGTGTCTGAGCTCCACCTTAAATACCTTTACCTCTGTTATCACAAACTGTTAACAATTGTCATTTTCCTTCAAACATATTCCATGAGAAGAATTACTTAAAGACAAGAACCTTAAGCATTTGGTGTGTTGATTTATTCTGCTGCACTACATTAGGAGAAGTAATGTAAACATACCTGTGGTTATTAGCAGACTGCAGGATACAAGACATGAGCTTCTGCCATATTCATTTGCTGCATTGCTTTGTAGAAAATAAATGGCAAAGAAATTCAAATTTGTTTTTTTATTAAAGTGTTGAAATGATATATCTGGCTTTTATACCATCAGATGTATTTTTCCCTTATTGCTTTGATTTTCTTTTTCCCCTGACAGAGATTATACAAGGAAAACTATGAGAAGACAAAGGCAAAGAGCATGAATTACTGTGAGACCCCTAAGTACCAGCTGGATACTGAGCTGAAGAACTTTAGTGAGGTTCGAAAAGCTACGGTTCCTCTCGGTTTGAGGGCTTGCTAATGTTTGACAAATAACTGTCCATGTGAGTGACATACGTCTTCTTTTTCAGCCTAGGTATAAAGATTGGTATGTACAGAATATGCTGGGACATTATGTAGGCAGCCCTGAGGACCCATATCAAACACACTGCATGAAAATTGCAGCTCAAAACAGTGATGTAAGTTTGAAGACTATATTGTTCATGTGTCTCTGTGACACTATTTGGGACAACACCAATGACGATCTATTTTTGTTCTCCCTCATTATAGAAAAACTACAAAGCAGAATATGAAGAAGACAAAGGGAAATGCTATTTCCCTCAGACAATAACACAGGAATATGAAGCAATCAAGAAGCTGGACCAGTGTAAAGATGTAAGTCATCTGCCTTGAATTCTTGAAACTGGGTTTGGGATTCTGGTGCCATCTAGTGGTAAGTTTAGCAGGGGCTTACATGCCAGCATCTAATTGTTAGCAAGAGATAATAAATTTAAAACTGTGGCTTTTGGGTGGAATTGGGCTGTGAAGAAGGCTGTTTGTGACCAGATAGTTTGAGGTTCTATAAATCTTTACTTCCACCAGCTCATGTACATATATAAACATGGCTTCAGGGGAAAGGGAAGACATGAACAATTGAGAGAGAGGTGTTCATTCATTCAACAAATTACATGAAGGATAGCTGTCCCAGACACTGTCCTCAGTGCTGGGAAAGAAGAGAGGACAAGGTGGTGTGCCCCTTGGGGAGCATGCATTTGCAAGGGAGGGACAGACAATAAGCAAAGAGCACAGAAGCAAGAAAGACCTCAGCAATGATAAGACAACTAAAGTAGAATGATGCTACAGAAGTAAATAGGATACTGTGGGACAGAGACACTGGAAGGACACTGTAGACTGGATGGTCAAAGAAGGACTAAGGCAGGAATGTGCAGCCATGTCAAGATCAAAGTCAGGGCAGCAGGAAGGAGAACCTAAGGTGGTAACAAGCTGGCACTTAAAGCATTGAAAGGATGAGGTGACTGGAGTGTGCTGGAGAGGAGCAGAGTACTACGAGATGAGATGGTAGGAGATGAAGGAGGGGTCGATTCTCTAGGGTAGGGCTCATAAGCCAAGATACAGTTCAGATTGAATACCAAGTCCCATGGAGAGCAGAGCCTTTGGAGAGCCTCAGCAGAAGGAAGTTTGATGTCCTTGCTGACTGGCAGCTGGGAGACCATTTTAGAGGCAACTTCAGGAGAGAGTTTGAGAGAGAGGAAGAGAGAGCTATCATTAAGTTTTCAGGTATTAAATGAACTCCATTTTGGGTTGGAATTTTTTATGTGTTAGGTACAAGAATATACATACATTATGTATTTCATTTCATTCATCCATTAAGGATGTCTTTTCATTGCCTGATATCTTTCCTGTATTATGTCTCCAGTATACCTACAGAGTTCATCCGGATAAGACCAAATTCACTCCTGTCACCGATACACCTGTACTGTTGCAAGCACAGAGGAACACAAAACAGCTCAGCGATGTAAGTGCCCTGACTTATGCAAGACTGGGTGGCCTAGAATGCTTTCCTTATTTGAAACATAGGCATGAAATGGGCTCATCTATCATCCCAACAATGTCACTTTTCAAATATTTGTTTAATAAACTACAAATGAAACCATCAGAGGGAATTGTATCCTCAGAAAAAATGGTGTTAGACAAAGACAAAATAACTAATAGTCAAAAATGCACCAACTTTTTGTGGGACTTTGCCCTTTAAGGTCTGTACGTGCCAAAATAATGCACATTGAAACATTTGGCAACTTAAATAAGCAACACCAACAAAAGCATCCACTTGGGAAGGTAATAAGATGAGCTTTTTTCCATTCTTGAGTTTGCCAACAAAGACTTTACAAAAAGACAAAGAGCAAAGAAGCAAGAAAGACATCAGGCAGTGGTAGGAAATGAACTATAGGGTGATAATCAGAATTAAAATAGGATGTCGTGAGAGTGACTGGGTGGGCCCCTAGAGTGGGTGGTCAAGGAAGATCTAAAGGAGAATGGTCCAGCTGTGCCAAGATCAGGGAAGAACAGCAGTGCTTCTCAAACATTCATGGTCATGTGGATCAAACAGTGCCTCTGTTGAAATCCAGATTCTAAATCAGTGGGTCTGCAGAGACCCCGTATTCTGACTCTAATGAGCTCCTAGGTGATGCCAATGCTGTGATCCGTAAGCCGCACTCCGAGTAGCAAAGAGCTAACATCACTAACAGTAGCATATCCTTCTCAAGACAGAAAACAAAACATACCCTTAGTCCTATAATAAAACATGTTGTAGTAACACAAATTGACTTATGTGCAATTGGTAAAGAACGCATTGTCATCTGTATAACCCAGGATTTCTGTTAGTTTATGTACAACTTTGCTTGGCATATTAATATTTTGTGCCCCAAGAAAGAATGGCTAAACACCGGTGTCACTGACCCACCTGAATGTGGCAAGCTGCAGAATAGTACGGAGCTGTGCGCAGTACCAAGTCACCATATGCCCTTCCTGTTGACCTGGCCTGACCACGGGCTCTGTTGTGGAAGGTGCTTATTGGACAATACTCAATCTGTGCTTTTTTTTCCAGCTCCAAAATTCAACAGCCTCATTCCTTTTTATGCTCCATTCCTTCCTCCTCATGTCACCTTAAAAAGTTAAATAAAGTCCCATACTTAGTATTTTTAGTAAGAATTTGCATATCTTTTTAATTGTACTGACAATATATTCATAATTATCATTGTTTTTGTTACTGCTCTGATGACAGAATTTCATACATTTTGACTGTTCATGTTTTCAAGGAACAGCCTAGATGATTAGATCAGACAATGAGTCTCCCATACATACATTGTGATAGCATTTCCAAAATGAGGCCCCAAAGTTTGGTTAACACCAAATGCTGAAAGAGGGAGTGAGATTCTGGGCTCTAGACTGAACTTTGACTGAATCAGCTATCTCTGAGGCATTTTTCTAAAAGGAGTGTTTATAACTTAGCTACATATTCTCCTACATAAATTTAAGGAAGTTCTGACCCTGAACTCTTCGGCTGTCTTCTACTTTTTTTTTCAGCTGAATTACAAAGCAAAACATGAAGGTGAGAAGTTCAAATGCAACGTACCAGCAGATGCTCCACAATTTATCCAACACAGAGTCAATGCTTATAACCTGAGTGATGTAAGTACCAAAGCCTTTCTGTGTGCATGCAGAGGGAGATGTTATGGGGATTTTAAAAGACCAGATTAGAAGTTATGCAAAAAAACTATTATTAAGAATGTTAGAGAGTATAGTGGAGCTTTTAAGGCCTAAATACTCTTAAGACTCTTAGCTACAAGATTCCATACTCTCTGCTACCTTTAGACCATTGTCTCAATTGTCCCTCTGTTAATCCCTGTAATTTTGCAAGGTGTCTCATGTAAATGTTACACTTCACCTTCTCCAAGAGGCTGTCATTTTATATTGTCCTTTATACTGTGCTATCCTGATGTGTATAGAACATTAGAAAGACTGTATCATACCTATTTGGTGTTGGGGGAAGAAGCCAGATGATAAGTAAATGAAGTTATGTATTGCCATTGCAAATAACAGTATTTATAGGGAAAATAAATCTGTATTATAAATTTTCATTCTGCATTTATTTTTTACTGGATGAATCTGTGTTAGATGTTCTTACAACTCCTTGCTGAAATTTTCTGTCCAGAATGTTTATAAGCAAGACTGGGAGAAGAGCAAGGCCAAGAAGTTTGACATCAAAGTGGACGCCATCCCCCTGCTGGCAGCCAAAGCCAACAGCAGGATCGCGAGCGACGTGAGTGGGGCCCGGGCACCCGGCGGGGGCCGCAGTGACCTTTCTGATGGGTGGGATCTGGCACGTGTGGTGTCTTTGCAGGTGATGTACAGGAAGGACTATGAGAAGAGCAGAGGGAAAATGATCGGAGCCCTCAGCATTAACGACGATCCCAAGATGCTGCACTGTTTGCAGACGGCCAAGAACCAGAGCGATGTGAGTGCCTCTGTACACCTAGTGTGGCTGTCAGACATGGCTGCGCATAGTGTTTAATAGCAGCTTGGACGGGCTGTTGGCCTGAATGAGACCTCAGGCTCAGGACGACAAGTCACACATGAAAGCCCAGGGGTAAAGGATCTGTGACTCCAGTGAATACGGTGAAAGTTCCCTAAATCTCCCTAATGCCCTCTGTTTGTTAGGGGGAAAGTATACTGGACTGTCATTTGCTTTATTGTTTTTCCTAGAAATGGACTCAGTATCTCCGCAGGTATAAACATGTACCACTGTTGAGTATACTATAAACATTCCTTCCATGCTGGGACCTGACTTAAGGTCCTTTGCAAAAATATGTACAAAAACTAAAAGTCAAGAAGTAAGAAAATCAGGCTATATACAAAGTAGGAAAAACTAGTCAGGGCATAGCCTCAAAAGCACAGTGTGCTGTTGTAAGGATTTTATGATATATTGAACTCCTTTATACTGTGCTATCCTGATGTCTATAGAACATAAGAAAGACTGTATCGTACCTGTTTGATGTTGGGGGAAGAAGCCAGATGATAAATAAATGAAGTTATATATTGCCATTGCAAATAACAGTATTTATAGGGGAAGTAAATTTATATTGTAAATGTTCATTCTGTATTTATTTTTTACTAGATGAATCTGTGCTAGATGTTTTTTAAGGAGTTTAAAGAGTTTAAAGTACTTATTAAAAATACAATAAGACTGTACAAATATTGCTTCTCTAATTCATAGCAAAAAACAAATATTCCTTACTCTGTATCATTCATAAATATTCATGTGTTTATTGAGTATATATTTCGATTTCTATGGGGAAGAATTAGAATGTGAAGAAATGTATGATGCATGAAATAAAACAGAAAAGCCCTGTTTTCATGGGTTATTGCTCTACAGTAAACTATTAGGTCTTCATGATATAAAGCCAGCTTCCAGAGCTGTTGCAACTGTGCATTCCTCAATGCTGAGCTGAACACTTTTCTAGGACTATCTGCACCTAAGTGTCTGAGCACCATTTTGTACCTTTATCTTGGTTTCACAAACTGTTAACAATTGTCATATTCCTTCAAACACATTTGCATGAGAAGATTTACTTTAAGACAAGAACCTTAAGCATTTGGTGTACTGATTTATTCTGCCGTGCCACATTAGGAGGAGTAATGTAAACATACCTGTGGTTATAAGGAGACTGCAGGATACAAGATATGAGCTTCTGTCTTATTCATCTGCAGCTCTGCTTTGTAGAAAACAAATGGCAAAGAAATGCAAATTTGTTTTTTTATAAGGTATTGAAATGATATATCTGGCTTTTATACCATCAGATGTATTTTTCCCTTATTGCTTTGATTTTCCTTTTCCTCTGACAGAGATTATACAAGGAAAACTATGAGAAGACAAAGGCAAAGAGCATGAATTACTGTGAGACCCCTAAGTACCAGCTGGATACTGAGCTGAAGAACTTTAGTGAGGTTCGAAAAGCCACGGTTCCTCTGGGTTTAAGGGCTTGCTAATGTTTGATAAATAACTGTCAGTGTGAGTGACATACGTCTTCTTTTTCAGGCTAGATATAAAGATTGGTATGTACAGAATATGCTGGGACATTATGTAGGCAGCCCTGAGGACCCATATCAAACACACTGCATGAAAATTGCAGCTCAAAACAGTGATGTAAGTTTGAAGACTATATTGTTCATGTGTCCTGGGACACTGTTTGGGGACAACACCAATGACGATCTATTTTTGTTCTCCCTCATCATAGAAAAACTACAAAGCAGAATATGAAGAAGACAAAGGGAAATGCTATTTCCCTCAGACAATAACACAGGAATATGAAGCAATCAAGAAGCTGGACCAGTGTAAAGATGTAAGTCATCTGCCTTGAATTCTTGAAACTGGGTTTGGGATTCTGGTGCCATCTAGTGGTAAGTTTAGCAGGGGCTTACATGCCAGCATCTAATTGTTAGCAAGAGATAATAAATTTAAAACTGTGGCTTTTGGGTGGAATTGGGAGACGCAAAAATTACTGTGAAGAAGGCTGTTTGTGACCAGATAGTTTGAGGTTCTATAAATCTTTACTTCCACCAGCTCATGTACATATATAAACATAGCTTCAGGGGAAAGGGAGGACATAAACAATTGAGAGAACGGTGTTCATTCATTCAACAAATTACATGAAGGATAGCTGTCCCAGACACTGTCCTCAGTGCTGGGAAAGAAGAGAGGACAAGGTGGTGTGCCCCTTGGGGAGCATGCATTTGCAAGGGAGGGACAGACAATAAGCAAAGAGCACAGAAGCAAGAAAGACCTCAGCAATGATAAGACAACTAAAGTAGAATGATGCTACAGAAGTAAATAGGATACTGTGGGACAGAGACACTGGAAGGACACTGTAGACTGGATGGTCAAAGAAGGACTAAGGCAGGAATGTGCAGCCATGTCAAGATCAAAGTCAGGGCAGCAGGAAGGAGAACCTAAGGTAGTAACAAGCTGGCACTTAAAGCATTGAAAGGATGAGGTGACTGGAGTGTGCTGGAGAGGAGCAGAGTACTACGAGATGAGATGGTAGGAGATGAAGGAGGGGTCGATTCTCTAGGGTAGGGCTCATAAGCCAAGATACAGTTCAGATTGAATACCAAGTCCCATGGAGAGCAGAGCCTTTGGAGAGCCTCAGCAGAAGGAAGTTTGATGTCCTTGCTGACTGGCAGCTGGGAGACCATTTTAGAGGCAACTTCAGGAGAGAGTTTGAGAGAGAGGAAGGGAGAGCTATCACTAAGTTTTCAGGTAATAATCCATTTTGGACTGGAAATTTTTATGTGTTAGGTACAAAAATATACATACGTTATGAATATCATTTCATTCATCCATTAAGGATGTGTTTTCATTGCCTGATATCTTTCCTGTATTATGTCTCCAGTATACCTACAGAGTTCATCCGGATAAGACCAAATTCACTCCTGTCACCGATACACCTGTACTGTTGCAAGCACAGAGGAACACGAAACAGCTCAGCGATGTAAGTGCCTTGACTTATGCAAGACTGGGTGGCCTAGAATGCTTTCCTTATTTGAAACATAGGCATGAAATGGGCTCATCTATCATCCCAACAATGTCATTTTTCAAATATTTATTTAATAAAGTGCAAATGAAGCCACCAGAGGGAATTGCACCCTCAGAAAAATGGTGTTAGACAAAGATAAAATAACTGATATTCAAAAATACACCAACTTTTTGTGGGACTTTGCTCTTTAATGTCTGTACATGCCAAAATAATGCAAACTGAGACATTTGGCAACTTAATAAACACCACCAACAAAAGCATCCACTTGGGAAGGTAATAAGATGAGCATTTCTCCATTCTTGAGTTTGCCAACAAAGACTTTACAAAAAGACAAAGAGCAAGGAAGCAAGAAAGACATCAGGCAGTGGTAGGAAATGACCTATAGGGTGATGATCAGAATTAAAATAGGATGTCGTGAGAGTGACTGGGTGGGCCCCTAGAGTGGGTGGTCAAGGAAGATCTAAAGGAGAATGGCCCAGCTGTGCCAAGATCAGGGAAGAACAGCAGTGCTTCTCAGACATTCACGGTCATGTGGATCACCCAGTGGCTCTGTTGAAATCCAGATTCTAATTCAGTAGGTCTGCAGAGACCCCGTATTCTGACTCTAATGAGCTCCTAGGTGATGCCAATGCTCTGATCTGTAAGCCGCACTCCGAGTAGCAAAGAGCTAACATCACTAACAGTAGCATATCCTTCTCAAGACAGAAAACAAAACATACCCTTAGTCCTACTATAAAATATGTTGTAGTAACACAAATTGGCTTATGTGGAATTGTTAAAGAAGGCATTGTCATCTGTATAACCCAGGATTCCTGTTAGTTCATGTACAACTTTGCTTGGCATATTAATATTTTGTGCCCCAAGAAAGAATGGCTAAACACCGGTGTCACTGACCCACCTGAATGTGGCAAGCTGCAGAATAGTACGGAGCTGTGCGCAGTACCCAGTCACCATACGCCCTTCCTGTTGACCTGGCCTGACCACGGGCTCTGTTGTGGAAGGTGCTTATTGGACAATACTCAATCTGTGCTTTTTCTTCCAGCTCCAAAATTCAACAGCCTCATTCCTTTTTATGCTCCATTCCTTCCTCCTCATGTCACCTTAAAAAGTTAAATAAAGTCCCATACTTTGTATTTTTAATAAGAATTTGCATTATCTTTTTAATTGTGCTGACAATATATTCATAATTATCATTGTTTTTGTTACTGCTCTGATGACAGAATTTCATACATTTTGACTGTTCATGTTTTCAAGGAACAGCCTAGATGATTAGATCAGACAATGAGTCTCCCATACATACATTGTGATAGCATTTCCAAAATGAGGCCCCAAAGTTTGGTTAACACCAAATGCTGAAAGAGGGAGTGAGATTCTGGGCTCTAGACTGAACTTTGACTGAATCAGCTATCTCTGAGGCATTTTTCTAAAAGGAGTGTTTATAACTTAGCTACATATTCTCCTACATGAATTTAAGGAAGTTTTGACCCTGAACTCTTCGGCTGTCTTCTACTTTTTTTTTCAGCTGAATTACAAAGCAAAACATGAAGGTGAGAAGTTCAAATGCAACGTACCAGCAGATGCTCCACAATTTATCCAACACAGAGTCAATGCTTATAACCTGAGTGATGTAAGTACCAAAGCCTTTCTGTGTGCATGCAGAGGGAGATGTTATGGGGATTTTAAAAGACCAGATTAGAAGTTATGCAAAAAAACTATTATTAAGAATGTTAGAGAGTATAGTGGAGCTTTTAAGGCCTAAATACTCTTAAGACTCTTAGCTACAAGATTCCATACTCTCTGCTACCTTTAGACCATTGTCTCAATTGTCCCTCTGTTAATCCCTGTAATTTTGCAAGGTGTCTCATGTAAATGTTACTCTTCACCTTCTCCAAGAGGCTGTCATTTTATATTGTCCTTTATACTGTGCTATCCTGATGTGTATAGAACATTAGAAAGACTGTATCATACCTATTTGGTGTTGGGGGAAGAAGCCAGATGATAAGTAAATGAAGTTATGTATTGCCATTGCAAATAACAGTATTTATAGGGAAAATAAATCTATATTATAAATTTTCATTCTGCATTTATTTTTTACTGGATGAATCTGTGTTAGATGTTCTTACAATTCCTTGCTGAAATTTTCTGTCCAGAATGTTTATAAGCAAGACTGGGAGAAGAGCAAGGCCAAGAAGTTTGACATCAAAGTGGACGCCATCCCCCTGCTGGCAGCCAAAGCCAACAGCAGGATCGCGAGCGACGTGAGTGGGGCCCGGGCACCCGGCGGGGGCCGCAGTGACCTTTCTGATGGGTGGGATCTGGCACGTGTGGTGTCTTTGCAGGTGATGTACAAGAAGGACTATGAGAAGAGCAGAGGGAAAATGATCGGAGCCCTCAGCATTAACGACGATCCCAAGATGCTGCACTGTTTGCAGACGGCCAAGAACCAGAGCGATGTGAGTGCCTCTGTACACCTAGTGTGGCTGTCAGACATGGCTGCGCATAGTGTTTAATAGCAGCTTGGACGGGCTGTTGGCCTGAATGAGACCTCAGGCTCAGGACGACAAGTCACACATGAAAGCCCAGGGGTAAAGGATCTGTGACTCCAGTGAATACGGTGAAAGTTCCCTAAATCTCCCTAATGCCCTCTGTTTGTTAGGGGGAAAGTATACTGGACTGTCATTTGCTTTATTGTTTTTCCTAGAAATGGATTCAGTATCTCCGCAGGTATAAACATGTACCACTGTTGAGTATACTATAAATATTCCTTCCATGCTGGGATCTGACTTAAGGTCCTTTGCAAAAATATGTACAAAAACTAAAAGTCAAGAAGTAAGAAAATCAGGCTATATACAAAGTAGGAAAATCTAGTTGGGGCATAGCCTCAAAAGCACAGTGTGCTATTTAAGGATTTTATGATATATTGAACTCCTTTTTACTGTGCTATCCTGATGTCTATAGAACATTAGAAAGACTGTATCATACCTATCTGGGTTTGGGGGAAGAAGCCAGATGATAAGTAAATGACGTTAAGTATTGCTATTGCTAATAACAGTATTTATATGGGAAATAAATCTGTATTATACATTTTCATTCTGCATATATTTTTTTAGTGAGTGAATCTGTGTTAGATGTTCTTTTAAAGAGTTTAAAGTACTTATTAAAAATACAATAAGCTGTACAAATATTGCCTCTAATTCATAGCAAAAAAGAAATACTCCTTACTCAGTATCATTCATAAATATTCATGTGTTTATTGAGTATATATTTCGATTTCTATCTGGAAGAATTAGAGAGAATGTGAAGAAGTATCTGATGCATGAAATAAAACAGAAAAGCCCTGCTTCCATGGGTTATTTCTCTACAGTAAACTATTAGGTCTTCATCATAAAAGCCAGCTTCCAGGGCTGTTGCAACTGTGCATTCCTCAAGGGCTGAGCTGAACGCTTTTCTGGAACTATGTGCACCTAAGTGTCTGAGCACCACCTTGTACCTTTACTTGGTTTTCATGAACTGTTAACAATTGTCATATTCCTTCAAACACATTTGCATGAGAAGAATTACTTTAAGACAAGAACCTTAAGCATTTGGTGTGTCGATTTATTCTGCCGCACCACATTAGGAGAAATAATGTAAACATACCTGTGGTTATTAGCAGACTGCAGGATACAAGATATGAGGTTCTGCCATATTCACCTGCAGCTGTGTTTTGTAGAAAATAAATGGTGAAGAAATGGAAATTTGTTTGATTAAAGTATAGCAATGATATGAATGGCTTTTATAGCATCAGGTGTATTTTTCTTTTCCTTCCTTTCTTTGATTTTCTTTTTCCGCTGACAGAGATTATACAAGGAAAACTATGAGAAGACAAAGGCAAAGAGCATGAATTACTGTGAGACCCCTAAGTACCAGCTGGATACTGAGCTGAAGAACTTTAGTGAGGTTCGAAAAGCTACGGTTCCTCTCGGTTTGAGGGCTTGCTAATGTTTGATAAATAACTGTCAATGTGAGTTACATACGTCTTCTTTTTCAGGCTAGATATAAAGATTGGTATGTACAGAATATGCTGGGACATTATGTAGGCAGCCCTGAGGACCCATATCAAACACACTGCATGAAAATTGCAGCTCAAAACAGTGATGTAAGTTTGAAGACTATATTGTTCATGTGTCTCTGTGACACTATTTGGGACAACACCAATGACGATCTATTTTTGTTCTCCCTCATTATAGAAAAACTACAAAGCAGAATATGAAGAAGACAAAGGGAAATGCTATTTCCCTCAGACAATAACACAGGAATATGAAGCAATCAAGAAGCTGGACCAGTGTAAAGATGTAAGTCATCTGCCTTGAATTCTTGAAACTGGGTTTGGGATTCTGGTGCCATCTAGTGGTAAGTTTAGCAGGGGCTTACATGCCAGCATCTAATTGTTAGCAAGAGATAATAAATTTAAAACTGTGGCTTTTGGGTGGAATTGGGCTGTGAAGAAGGCTGTTTGTGACCAGATAGTTTGAGGTTCTATAAATCTTTACTTCCACCAGCTCATGTACATATATAAACATGGCTTCAGGGGAAAGGGAAGACATGAACAATTGAGAGAGAGGTGTTCATTCATTCAACAAATTACATGAAGGATAGCTGTCCCAGACACTGTCCTCAGTGCTGGGAAAGAAGAGAGGACAAGGTGGTGTGCCCCTTGGGGAGCATGCATTTGCAAGGGAGGGACAGACAATAAGCAAAGAGCACAGAAGCAAGAAAGACCTCAGCAATGATAAGACAACTAAAGTAGAATGATGCTACAGAAGTAAATAGGATACTGTGGGACAGAGACACTGGAAGGACACTGTAGACTGGATGGTCAAAGAAGGACTAAGGCAGGAATGTGCAGCTATGTCTAGATCAAAGTCAGGGCTGCAGGAAGGAGAACCTAAGGTGGTAACAAGCTGGCACTTAGAGCATTGAAAGGATGAGGTGACTGGAGCGTGGTGGAGAGGAGCAGAGTAGTACAAGATGAGATGGTAGGAGATGAAGGAGGGGTCGATTCTCTAGGGTAGGGCTCATAAGCCAAGATACAGTTCAGATTGAATACCAAGTGCCATGGAGAGCAGAGCCTTTGGAGAGCCTCAGCAGAAGGAAGTTTGATGTCCTTGCTGACTGGCAGCTGTGAAACCATTTTAGAGGCAACTTCAGGAGAGAGTTTGAGAGAGAGGAAGAGAGAGCTATTAAGTTTTCAGGTAATAATCCATTTTGGACTGGAAATTTTTATGTGCTAGGTACAAAAATATACATACATTATGAATATCATCTCAATTTATCCAATTAAGGTTGTCTTTTCATTGCCTGATATCTTTCCTGTATTATGTCTCCAGTATACCTACAGAGTTCATCCGGATAAGACCAAATTCACTCCTGTCACCGATACACCTGTACTGTTGCAAGCACAGAGGAACACGAAACAGCTCAGCGATGTAAGTGCCTTGACTTATGCAAGACTGGGTGGCCTAGAATGCTTTGCTTTATTTGAAACATAGGCATGAATGGGCTCATCTATCATCCCAACAATGTCATTTTTCAAATATTTGTTTAATAAAGTGCAAATGAAGCCACTAGAGGGAATTGCACCCTCAGAAAAATGGTGTTAGACAAAGACAAAATAACTGATATTCAAAAATGCACCAACTTTTTGTGGGACTTTGCCCTTTAAGGTCTGTACGTGCCAAAATAATGCGCACTGAAACATTTGGCAACTTAAATAAACACCAACAACAAAAGCATCCACTTGGAAAGGTAATAAGATGAGCTTTTCTCCATTCTTGAGTTTGCCAACAAAGACTTTACAAAAAGACAAAGAGCAAGGAAGCAAGAAAGACATCAGGCAGTGGTAGGAAATGAACTATAGGGTGATGATCAGAATTAAAACAGGATGTCGTGAGAGTGACTGGGTGGGCCCCTAGAGTGGGTGGTCAAGGAAGATGTAAAGGAGAATGGTCCAGCTGTGCCAAGATCAGGGAAGAACAGCAGTACTTCTCAAACATTCACGGTCATGTGGATCAACCAGTGCCTCTGTTGAAATCCAGAATCTATTTCAGTAGTTCTGCAGAGACCCCGTATTCTGACTCTAATGAGCTCCTGGGTGATGCCAAAGCTCTGATCCGTAAGCCGCACTCCGAGTAGCAAAGAGCTAACATCACTAACAGTAGCATATCCTTCTCAAGACAGAAAACAAAACATACCCTTAGTCCTACTATAAAACATGTTGTAGTAACACAAATTGACTTATGTGCAATTGTTAAAGAAGGCATTGTCATCCGTATAACCCAGGATTCCTGTTAGTTCATGTACAACTTTGCTTGGCATATTAATATTTTGTGCCCCAAGAAAGAATGGCTAAACACCGGTGTCACTGACCCACCTGAATGTTGCAATCTGCAGAATAGTACGGAGCTGTGCGCAGTACCCAGTCACCATACGCCCTTCCTGTTGACCTGGCCTGACCACGGGCTCTGTTGTAGAAGGTGCTTATTGGACAAACTTAATCTGTGCTTTTTCTTCCAGCTCCAAAATTCAACAGCCTCATTCCTCTTTATGCTCCATTCCTTCCTCCTCATGTAACCTTAAAAAGTTAAATAAAGTCCCATACTTTGTATATTTAGTAAGAATTTGCATATCTTTTTAATTGTACTGACAATATATTCATAATTATCATTGTTTTTGTTACTGCTCTGATGACAGAATTTCATACATTTTAACTGTTCATGTTTTCAAGGCACCACCCAGGTGATTAGATGAGACAATGAGTTTCCCATACATACATTGTGGTCGCATTTCCAAAATGAGGCCCAAAGTTTGGTTAACACCAGAAGCTGAAAGGGGGAGTGAGATTCTGGGCTCTGGACAGAACTTTGACTGAATCAACTATCTCTGAGGCATTTTTCTAAAAGGGGTGTCTATAACTTAGTTATATGTTCTCCTACATAAATTTAAGGAAGTTCTGACCTTGAAGTGTTTGGCTGTCTTCTACTTTTTTTTTTTTTAGCTGAATTACAAAGCAAAACATGAAGGTGAGAAGTTCAAATGCAACGTACCAGCAGATGCTCCACAATTTATCCAGCACAGAGTCAATGCTTATAACCTGAGTGATGTAAGTACCAAAGCCTTTCTGTGTGCATGCAGAGGGAGATGTTATGGGGATTTTTAAAAGACCAGATTAGGAGTTATGCAAAAAAACAATTATTAAGAATGTTAGAGAGTATAGTGGAGCTTTTAAGGCCTAAATACTCTTAAGACTCTTAGCTATAAGATTCCATACTCTCTGCTACCTTTAGACCATTGTCTCAATTATCCCTCTGTTAATCCCTGTAATTTTGCAAGGTGTCTCATGTAAATGTTACACTTCACCTTCTCCAAGAGGCTGTCATTTTATATTGTCCTTTATACTGTGCTATCCTGATGTGTATAAAACATTAGAAAGACTGTAGCATACTTATTTAGTGTTAGGGGAAGAAGCTGGATGATAAGTAACTGAACAGTTATACTACCATTGGTAAGTACAATATTTAGGGGAAATTAATCTATAATATATATATTCATGTGTTTTTTTAATTTTTACTGGAGGATTCTGTGTTAGATGTTGTTTTTAATAACTCCTTGCTGAAATTTTCTGTCCAGAATGTTTATAAGCAAGACTGGGAGAAGAGCAAGGCCAAGAAGTTTGACATCAAAGTGGACGCCATCCCCCTGCTGGCAGCCAAAGCCAACAGCAGGATCGCGAGCGACGTGAGTGGGCCCGGGCACCCGGCGGGGGCCGCAGTGACCTTTCTGATGGGTGGGATCTGGCACGTGTGGTGTCTTTGCAGGTGATGTACAAGAAGGACTATGAGAAGAGCAGAGGGAAAATGATCGGAGCCCTCAGCATTAACGACGATCCCAAGATGCTGCACTGTTTGCAGACGGCCAAGAACCAGAGCGATGTGAGTGCCTCTGTAAATCTGTCTTGTTTTCAAGATGGTCTCCCTGTTGATGTGCCCAAGGGCCGTGGCATGTAAAAGGATTGCAGATGCATGGGCTCGCTGTGGTGCACAACACATTGCTGTGGAGAAATTAAGAAGTAGACAAATTCCCAGATTCTTTCAATTCTCAATGTTTAAGTAGGGAAATTAGTGATTTTTACTTGATGTCTGTTTCACTTTGAAAAATCTATGTGTTAATATTTAGGGTCTATCAAGTGTAATTCTCAAAAACTCTTGGAAAACATAGCTGTTTTCATATTTTCTTCTAATTGAAAACTGACTTTTAAAATTATGGTTTTAAAAGTGTCTTTTATCTTGAAGGAAAATCATGAGTCACAGGTGAAAATCTTTGTATAGCTATTGCTATTCTTTATTGACTTCAATAAGTGGTATGGCATAGGTCCAAGAGAAAATGTTCTATTGATTACTGGCCCCTCTGAGAATCTCATAAAAGTTTTCGACCATCCATCTAGATAAATGAGCTTTTTCTCATGCCTCTTACCTGAATTTCAGAGAACTTATGGATTCCCTAACATTTATCTATGTACTATCTATCTTTGGGTAAAACTTTTACTATAGAGGAGAAGACATCAACTATTGCAAATTGCAGTATACACTCTGTTTAAAAAAATGCCTAGAGAATCCCTCAAGAGTGGTGAGAATGTTCAATGTTTATGTTCAACATATTAGCTTTTCATGATTAGAGAAAAGGATGTTTGTATCATTTACTTCCATTTTAACCATGTATTCATTTATTGATCTCTATATATACCTACTTAAACATTTTGCATTTACTATATAATCATACAGCACTTTCAAGCATCCTATTCAGTCATTTTGTCTAGTACCTTCACAGTGAATTATTTCAATATACAGTGCTCACGCATATCCTACTGTTTCTTTAATCCTTACCCCTTCTCAACCCAAAAGGTTATAGCTCTCTGTTAACAGCACTTGTGTCTTTATGCTTTGTTTTTCACCTTATCACAGAGCCCATTAGAACATTAGGCACATAACAAATGTTCCATAAATACTTGTTAGATAATTGGCTGGCAACCAAAATAGATAGTCAGTGATGTGTCATTCTCATAATATCCAGACTAAATGCTAAGCTGCAGATAAAGAGTATGCATAGCTTTTACAAAGGATCTTTTAAAGCCATTTGGATCTTTGACAACATTTTATATGTGTCAGTATGTGTGAACTGGTATGAGCATGAACAAGAGTCAAAACAATTTAGTCAAAAATACTTCCATACACCAACACCTGGTGTAACATTGCTCTATCAGCTTATTTCTAATGAAGACAAACTTTTTTTTCAGTCTGCTTGCATTCTATCAGAAAGTTTCCATATTTTACTTTCATAAACCAGAGTCTAGATTTTGCAATGAAGGGATAAGTTTATTCAGTGAAAATGACTATCCAACAACAACAACAAAAAAACGAAGATCACCTTTCCCCAAAAAGCTAAGAGATTGGATCATTTGCAAAAGGAATTTCTATAGAAGGTTTATAAGGCCCCTCCTATTCTTGCTAGCTTGGGTCACTGTCTTAATGCTTTTGTGATTATGGGGGATATAATGGGTTTAGAATTTTCCTAAATGCACTGGATCAGAATTTTTCTGTCTGTTGTACCTGATGAAGCTGGGACTTTGACCTAATTAGCCCCGTGTCTAACCAGTCCAGAAAACCAGCCAATGAAAGGACCTTCTGAGGCCCAGTCAGAACATTTGGTTTATGAGAATATTGTAATAAAGGCCAAGATTACTTTAATGGCTCAGTTTCACAGTCTTTTCTCCTTTGGGTTCTTGTAACTGCTGTGACCTGAAGTATCTTTTAAATTGCTACCAAAATTAAATGTGGTATGAAAAAACCTTTGGGATTCTCAGTCAAAAGTAGAATAGTCAAGTTGAAAAATCAGTGCTATCCACTTAGAGAAGCCAAGAAGTCAAGGGTACAGCTCTGTGTATGAAGTAGTCAATTTATAAAATCAGAAGTATGAGATGATTGTCATGTGATTTTTTTCAATCAAAAAAATACTTTGCTGGAAAACTCTTCAAAGGTTAGGTTACCTTAGTAGAAATAATGCTTGCTAGTATTTCTTGAAAAATCCTGTTTTAAAATAAAATAATTACCTGGCTGAAGCAGGGGCTTCCTAATGTCTGACAGTTGCTCTTTGATTGACAGTGAGATTTGAGAATATCTGTCCATTTTTTGGAGGGGGGGCAGAGTTTCAATGATGTTTAACATATGAACAAATTTTAGGAAAATATAGCTATTCAGATGTTCAGATCTGTGTCTCTAACTCAAATTTATCATTTACAATGGATCTCTGTGCTTTTCTGGAAATCCATTGACGATTTGTGGTAATACATGAGCATTTCCTGTTCACAGCGTGAATATCGTAAAGACTATGAAAAGTCGAAAACTATCTACACAGCACCTCTTGATATGCTCCAAGTCACTCAAGCTAAGATATCTCAGGCAATTGCCAGTGATGTGGATTATAAGCACCTCTTGCACAATTACAGCTACCCGCCTGATAGTATCAACGTGGACCTCGCCAAGAAAGCTTACGCACTGCAGAGTGATGTGAGTAATCAGTTTTTTTCCATTCTGTCTTTTTTAAGGTAGAAACTGAAAAGGATTTTTAAGTTGAGTGATGTTTTTGGCAATTCTCCGAGGTATCTGCGTTGTCTTCTGTATGTAGCAAGTATGTAATGGGAACATGACCCATGTGGTTTTATAAGAGTGCATCTTTCAGAGTTGAAATCTAGCCTGGTCTAGCATACACCCCATCTGCACCCCTGGGTCTAGCATGCACCCCATCACTATATCCTTTTGGGAAAGCTTTCAACCTTGTTGAGTTTAGAGTCTTCCTTACAAAATTTGAATAAAATAAAATAATTATTTGAGGATTTAAATGCATGTAAAATACTTAGCATGGTGCCAGGCTTTGGTAAAAACTCAATAAACATTCACATAATGATCAGATTCATTATTTTTTTAATATAATTTATTTTGGTATCATTAATCTACAGTTAGATGTGCAATATTATGGTTATTAAACTACCCCTTCATCAGGTCCCCCCCACCAACCCCATTACAGTCACTGTCCATGAGCGTAGTGAGATGCTATAGAATCACTACTTGACTTCTCTGAGTTGTACAGCCCTCCCCGTGCCCCCCCAATATTACGTCTGCTAATCGTAATGCCCCTTTTTCCCTCTTATCCCTCCCTTCCCCCCCATCTTCCCCAGTCCCTTTCCCTTTGGTAACTATTAGTCCGTTCTTGGGTTCTGTGAGTCGGCTGCTGTTTTGTTCCTTCAGTATTTTTTCTTTGTTCTTATACTCCACATATGGGTGAAATCATTTGATACTTGTCTTTTTCGGCTTGGCTTATTTCACTGAGCACAATACCCTCTAGCTCCATCCATGTTGTTGCAAATGGTAGGATTTGTTTTCTTCTTATGGCTGAATAATATTCCATTGTGTATATGTTCCACTTCTTCTTTATCCATTCATCTACGGATGGACACTTAGGTTGCTTCCATTTCTTGGCTATTGTAAATAGTGCTGCGATAAACATAGGGGTACATCTGTCTTTTTCAAATTGGGCTGCTGCATTCTTAGGGTAAATTCCTAGGAGTGGAATTCCTGGGTCAAATGGTATTTCTATTTTGAGTTTTTTGAGGGACCTCCATACTGCTTTCCACAATGGTTGAACTAATTTGCAGTCCCACCAGCAGTGTAGGAGGGTTCCCTTTTCTCCACATCCTCGCCAACATTTGTTGTTGTTTGTGTTTTGGATGTTGGCCATCCTCACTGGTGTGAGGTGATATCTCATTGTGGTTTTAATCTGCATTTCTCTGATGATTAGCGATGTGGAGCATCTTTTCATGTGCCTGTTGGCCATCTGAATTTCCTTCTTTAGAGAAGTGTCTATTCATGTCCTCTGCCCATTTCTTAATTGGATTATTTGCTTTTTGTTTGTTAAGGTGCATGAGTTCTTTATATATTTTGGATGTCAACCCTTTATCAGATACGTTTTTATGAATATATTCTCCCATACTGTAGGATGTCTTTTTGTTCTACTGATGGTGTCCTTTGCTGTACAGAAGCTTTTCAGCTTGATATAGTCCCACTTGTTCATTTTTGCTTTTGTTTCCCTTGCCCGGGGAGATATGTTCATGAAGAAGTTGCTCATGTTTATGTCCAAGAGATTTTTGCCTATGTTTTTTTCTAAGAGTTTTATGGTTTCATGACTTACATTCAGGTCTTTGATCCACCTTGAGTTTACTTTTGTGTATGGGACTAGACAGTAGTCCAGTTTCATTCTCTTACATGTAGCTGTCCAGTTTTTCCAACACCAGCTGCTGAAGAGGCTGTCATCTCCCCATTGTATATCCAAGGCTCCTTTATCAAATATTAATTGACTGTATATGTTTGGGTTAATGTTTGGATTTTCTATTCTGTTCCACTGGTCTGTGGGTCTGTTTTTGTGCCAATACCAAATTGTCTTGATTACTGTGGCTTTGTAGTAGAGCTTGAAGTCAGGGAGTGTAATTCCCCCTGTTTTATTCCTCCTTCTCAGGATTGCTTTGGCTATTCGGGGTCTTTTGTGGTTCCATATGAATTTTAGAATTATTTGTTCCAGTTCATTGAAGAAAGCTGTTGGTAGTTTGATAGGGATTGCATTGAATCTGTAGATTGCTTTAGGTAGTATAGCCATTTTGACAATATTTATTCTTCCTAGCCAAGAGCATGGAATGAATTTCCATTTGTTAGTGTCCTCTTTAATTTCTCTTAGGAGTGTCTTGTAGTTTTCAGAGTACAGATCTTTCACTTCCTTCGTTAGGTTTATTCCTAGGTATTTTATTCTTTTTTGATGCAATTGTGAATGGAATTGTTTTTCTGATTTCTCTTTCTGTTAGTTCATCATTAGTGTATAGGAAAGCAGCAGATTTCTGTGTGTTAATTTTGTATCCTGCAACTTTGCTGAATTCAGATATTTGTTCTAGTAGTTTTGGAATGGAGTCTTTAGGGTTTTTTATGTACAGTATCATGTCATCTGCAAATAGTGACAATTTGACTTCTTCTTTACCAATCTGTATGCCTTGTATGTCTTTGTTTTGTCTGTTTGCTGTGGCTAGGACCTCCAGTACTATGTTGAATAACAATGGAGGGAGTGGGCATCCCTGTCTTGTTCCCGATGTTAGATGAAAAGCTTTCAGCGTCTCACCATTAAGTATGACGTTAGCTGTGGGTTTGTCATATATGGCCTTTGTGATGTTGAGGTACTTGCCATCTATACCCATTTTGTTGAGAGTTTTAATCAGGAATGGATGCTGAATTTTATCAAATGCTTTCTCAGCATCTATGGAGATGATCATGTGGTTTTTGTTCTTCTTTTTGTTGATGTGGTGGATAATGTTGATGGATTTTTGAATGTTGTACCATCCTTGCATCCCTGGGATGAATCCCACTTGATCATGGTGTATGATCCCCTTGATTTATTTTTGAATTCGGTTTGCTAATATTTTGTTGAGTATTTTTGCATCTACGTTCATCAGGGATATTAGTCTGTAATTTTCTTTTTTGGTGAGGTCTTTGCCCGGTTTTGGTATTAGAGTGATGCTGGCTTCATAGAATGAGTTTGGAAGTATACCCTCCTCTTCTATTTTTTGGAAAACTTTAAGGAGAATGGGTGTTATTTCTTCTCTATATGTCTGGTGGAATTCAGAGGTGAATCCATCAGGTCCGGGGGTTTTGTTCTTGGGTAGTTTTTTGATTACCACTTCAATTTCGTTGCTGGTGATTGGTCTGTTTAGTTTTTCTGTTTCTTGCTTGGTCAGTCTTGGAAGGTTGTATTTTTCTAAGAAGTTGTCCATTTCTTCTATGTTTTCCAGTTTGTTAGCATATCGATTCTCATAATATTCTCTTATAATTCTTTGTATTTCTGTGGGGTCCGTCATGATTTTTCCTTTTTCATTTCTGATTGTGTTTATGTGTGTAGATTCTCTTTTTCTCTTAATGATTCTGGCTATGGGTTTATCTATTTTGTTTATTTTTTCAAAGAACCAGCTCTTGGTTTCATTGATTTTTTCTATTGTTTTATTCTTCTCAATTTTATTTATTTCTTCTCTGATCTTTATTATGTCCCTCTTTCTGGTGACTTTGGGCCTCATTTGTTCTTTTTCCAATTTCAGTAATTGTGTCTTTAGACTATTCATTTGGGAATGTTCTTCCTTCTTTAAATAGGCCTGGATTGCAATATACTTGCCTCTTAGAACTGCCTTTGCTGCGTCCCACAGAAGTTGTGGCTTTATGTTGTTGCTGTCATTAGTCTCCATATATTCTTTGATTTCTGTTTTGATTTGGTCATTAACCCATTGATTAATTAGGAGAATGTTGTTAAGTCTCCATGTATTTGTGAGCCTTTTTGATTTCTTTCTAAAATTGATTTCTAGTTTTATACCTTGGTGATCTGAGAAGTTGGTTGGTAGGATTTCAATATTTTTGAAATTACTGAGGTTCTTTTTGTGGCCTAGTATGTGGTCTATTCTGTAAAATGTTCCATGTGCACTTGAGAAGAATGAGTATCCTGTTGCTTTTGGGTGTAGAGTTGATCAGATTCATTATTATCATTGCCTTTTTACATAGATTGCTATCTTAAAATATATCATTTTACAGCATCAAGTGACGTATCATTCGAGCAATGTCATCTTACAATATTTTATAATAGTCACTGTTTTTTTTCCCCTGCAGATCAAAACTTCTTTAGGTAATTTCATTTGAGCTACACAATTGAACACGTTATCCTAACAATTCTGTAATTCTTAACATGGCAAATACACATATGAAATTTTCCATCTTTACCATTTTTAAATGGTTCAGTAGCAATTATTATATTCACCTTGTTGTGCAACCGATCTCCAGAACCTTTTCATCTTGCAAAACTGAAACTCTGTTTCTATTAAACAACTTTTCATTTTCCCACCTCTCTTCAGCTCTTGGCGACCACTCTTCTACTTTCTGTTTCTGAGTGGACTACCCTGGAGACCTCAGATATGTGGAATCATACAGTATTTGTCTTTTTGTTTCTGGCTTATTTCATTTAGTGTAGTATCCTCAGTGTTCATCCATGTTGTAGCATGTATCAGGGTTTCCTTCCTTTTTGAGTCTGAATAGTATTCCATTATATGTATATATCACATTGAGGTGCCATATCTCAAATAAACATCTTTGAGACGCTGCTTTCAGTTCTTCTGAGTATACACTCAGAAGTGGAATTGTTAGATAATGTGGTAATTCTACTTTTAAGTTTTTGAAGAACCACCAGACTATTTTCCACAGCAGCTGCATAATTTTATATTCCCAACACTAACAATTCTCTTTTACATGTTACCTTATTTAATTTTGCTATCTTTCTTCCTCCCAAATGGATTGTAAACCTCTCAAAAGCTAGAATCAAATGGTTTCTTCATTTTTTCATTCCAATGAAAAGGCGCATACTAAGAACAATGATTTGAAATTTGTATCTAAAGTAGGTTTTAGGTACCACCCATCGCCAGAAACAAGGGTAATTTATTATTCTAATATACAATACCATCAAGTAACTGTCCCCAAAGTAGGACCAATTCCAAATGATGCCAGCTCTCTGTAGGCAAATCAACACGTGCAACTATTATGAAGTGCATTGTTAGCCAATGTAGAACACTGCTAAGCTGACCATTATACATGTTTGCAATGTGTGCGCTTAGTCTACTATCAATTTTTATCTACTCAGAAAATGAGCAAAATTATCCACCTTCAACATGGCCTTCAGTCCTAATTTGACCACAGAAACATAATACATAGAGTTTCAGGAAACAAATATCTTGTATTGAATTATCTAAATACAACAATTTCATTTATTCTTTGAAATACAGCTTTGAATGTAGCATTTGTCCTGATTGGAATTAGAGTTCCACATATTTCCATTCAGTTGGAAATAAGGATGAAATGAAACATAAGCCAGCTAAAAGAATAGCAATAACTTAAAGGCTGTTAAAATCTCCTACCTAGGAAATGTTTAAGATAACCTTCATGTACAGAGTAAGGAAGCTGGCCAGAAATCTTAAAAAACACCATTGTGGATGAAATGTTAATGATTTGATGAATTAGGATGATGCTGAACAGAGAAACATACCCTTTCTCTTGGCTTTAGGTTGAATACAAAGCTGACTACAACAGCTGGATGAAAGGTTGTGGCTGGGTGCCTTTTGGGTCCTTAGAAATGGAAAAGGCAAAGCGAGCTTCAGACATCCTGAATGAGGTAAAGCCATCTTATGTGTCACTGAAAGATTTGGGAAGGTGTTATGTTAAAATCCCTCAAACCAAGGGAAGAACCTTCTTTCCTGCTTCCCTCTCTAGTACCTGTTGCTGAAGAAAAAAACTTACCATGTGCATGAATTATCCAGGTAGATAACCTTTACTCACCAAAATCACTTACATACCATTCATGGTAAAAATATTTTTAACAACTTCATCAAGGTAAGTTTTCCATGCCATAAAATTCACTTATTTTTACATTTACACCTGGACAAGTTAATAAATTCATATATGTACAGCCATAATCACAATTGAATTTTAAGATGCTGTTAGTATCCCAAAAAATTTCCTTGAAAAATTCCTGCTCCCATCTTTCAATGGGGCAACCACCGTTCTGCTTTTTGTCTCTATAGTTTTGCTTTTCTAGAAACTTATTTCATGTAAGGATTCATTCTTTCACTTAGCATTGTATTTTTGAGGTTCATCCATATTTCTACATGGGTGTGCTGTGCAATTCATTCCCTTTTATTATTCATAGTATTCCTTTATAGGGCTACATCTCATTTTGATTGCCCAGTGGACATGTGGATTTTTTTTTCTGATATTTGGTGATTTGAATAATGCATATAATGAACATTGTAAAGATTTTCTTTAAAGTAATATACCCTGATTCTGGACCATCTTTCTATGTTGACAGTAACACTAGTTGGGGTGAGGATTTAATAATGTGAGTAACTGGTAAACCACTGTGTTGTATATTTGAAACTAATATAAGATTGTATATTAACTATACTTCAATTTAAAATAAGAAAAAAATAACAAAGTATAAAAGAAAAAAGTTAAAAAAATAAAGTATCATATTCTTGATAATTTTGGAATAGTATATACTTTGTTATTTAATCTAAGAAAAAACAATGTCGATCTTGTACTCTTAAAGTAGCCAGGTTACCTGTCCCTCCTCTGCCAACAGCAGAACATTGCCACTGCTGTCAGGTGAAGCCATCATCAAGGAGGTTAGCCTGCATAAAGAAGGGACAGAGGTGCTGAGTGAGGGCTGTCTTCATTCCCAAGTTTCTGTTCTTGTTTTGTTTGCTTTTGTGAAAACCATTTTATCGACTCAGATTTTTCAGAAAAAACTCCTCAGGGTTGGTGGTTTTCAGAAGTCTGAAGTTGAAAGAGCAATGTTCTATGTGCAGAGAAGGGAGGGGGTGTAAAACGCACAAAGACAGAGGACTGGGAGAACAAGTGGAGAACATAGAGGAATAAGAGCAGCTAGGAGTTGCCAGCTCCCAATTGGATCACCTTTCAATGTCCTCTCTCCTATCTCTAGTTATGACCTATGTGCTAACCACAGAAAGGTTTGCAGAGCACAAGTCCTCTTCCTCTTATTAATAAGCCATAGCTTTTGCCCTAATTCCTCACTTCCTCCTCCCTCCATGGAGAGCTTCTTTACTTGGGTTGCTGATGGAGTGATAGGGAGAAAGGTATCCCTGAGAACTTATTAGTGTCATGTAAAGACACCCCAAATTTCCTTGCATGCTTTCCTGCTAATCCTTTAGAAAACTTTGTGATATCTCTAGATTCTGCTTAGCTGAGAGTGCCCTCTTTCATGTCATAAGCAAAAAATTAGAGAATAAAATCTGGCTTCTGAAAATTGTGTGGCCTGTACTGCCCCAAACAATCCAAAATGAAACTGATTTTTTAAGGACTGGCTTTTGTATTGTACTCATCTTATTCCCCAAGACAACCAAGAATCTACTATTTTTACATCTGAGAATCAGGAAAAATCCTCGTCCTTTCAAAATAAATTTCAAGGATTTTTATATATTAGCCTTTAGTGAAGGTAATATTATTGTCTTTTTATTTTTATTTACTTATTTATTTTTGCTGGTGACAAATGTATCCATTTCTTCTTCATTGAAGTATAGTTGACATTACATTATAATAGTTTCAGGTGCACAACTTAGTGATTTGGCATTTATATACATTACAAAATGCTCACCATGGTAAGTGTAGCTACCGTCTGTCACCATACCAAGTTATAACAATATTATTGACTATGTTGCCCATGCTGTCCCTTTCATCTTTTTTTCCATGTTTTTGTCTTTTTAATTCATCAAACAGAAAAAATATCGCCAACATCCAGATACTCTCAAGTTTACCTCACTTGAAGATGCTCCAATTATAGTACAGTCTAAAATTAACCAGGCACAGAGGAGTGATGTAAGTTAATCCCATCTGTATTTTAATAAATGTTAAATAATACAAATGCACTGCATTTCAAATAGACTGATCACCTGTAGTTATTGTGTAGCATAAGGAGACTCAGTTACATGAGCGACTGTATAGTTCCCTAGCCTTTCATTAGCAAAGCACACCTAATTTGTAACTTCAGGGTGTTATGTGTATTGTGCTGACTGTCCTTGCAGACATTTGACAGTGCTTTCCAAAGAGAAGGTAAGAGGGGCTTCTCCTGATGACAAGAAATGTTATAAGCCTATTTCTAGGAAAGAGCATGAAAATGAGTATAGAAGACTTCATCATATGGAGGACTTATATTTATAAGTCAGAGCTTAAACAAAAATCATATATAGTAAAAGCTACCCTCAAGCCCCTTTAGCTGTCCACAAAGTGTAATACAGGTGGTTGGTGTATCCCATCCTATTAGCCTTTCTAATGCTCAGGAAAGAGCCTGCAGGTTAACAGTTCTCATCAGGTCACCTCCCAGGGCTAACTTCCACGAGGTGGGCCTAAGTCCAGAAGATCCTTGCACCTACCAAGGGACCTTTGCCAAGGCTGAACCAGCAGTAAGATAGGAGCCTGTGCAATTGCATAGGAGACCTTGGGTGCCTACAGACATTTGCAGGTGAATATGGACATGGCACATAGTATCTTTAATAAGAAATACCTATGGGCAATGTGATCCACCTAGAAATTATTTTCCTGTGCCATTAAACCCTTTTCTGTATTTCATTTATTTGTTTCTTTCTTTATGTACTTTCTTTTTCATTTTCAGATTGTCTACAAAGCCAAAGGAGAGGAAATTCTTCACAAATATAACCTGCCAGTGGACCTGCCCCAGTTCATTCAGGCTAAAGCTAATGCCTACAATATCAGTGAGGTGTGCACGTGGGCTCAGCTGCTGATTGCGTGTTAAGCCTGTTCTAAATGTGTTGACTTATATAGTCACATGACATTTTCCTTTCAGAATATGTACAAAGCTGACTTGAAAGATCTGAGAAAGAAGGGATATGACCTGAGAACTGACGCGATTCCCATCAAAGCCGCCAAAGCTGCCAGACAGGTGGCAAGTGACGTAAGTGCAGCTGGGGGTTGGCTCTGTGGCAGGGTGGGCCTGCCATCCAGGAGTCACTGTGTCTGCTGTCCCCAGTTAGAAGCTGGGTCCAAAACTATTTAGAAAGGCAAGTTCCTTAAACAGATAATGGATTTTCTTGGGGGTAAGGATTTGTATAACCTTTACTAATAAGTTCTAATCAAGCACCCTGATTTAAAAATCTCACCTATATATCTACACAAATTCATGTTATTCTGCTTGTGGAAATAAATAAGTTACTATTTAAGTCATAATAGCCTCCTGATGGTAAAATTTTTCTCAAAACTTGCCTGATTTATATGAATTCCCTCTTTTCCTTCTCTCTCTTTATTGGTTCTAGAGACAGATGAATCGGCCTGTTTCACAGCTCCTAATAGTCAGTTATTTGGTTGCATTAAGTACAAGTAAAAAGACTTTTGTTTTTTTCTTGTCTTAACTTTAACCCAGCTGTGAATGGAAGTCAATTTGCTTTTTGATGTTTAGATAAAATTGACCTGAACCCACCTGTTGTAGTATAAGAAGTGGGATGCCCTTCCCCGAGATTGCTGCAGATATTCTGAGGTTTTTGTCTTTCAGTCACCTTTTGCACAGAGTGGTTTTGCTGTAGTTTACGTGGACTCTCCTTCCCTGGAGCTGCTTCTCTTTCTGGTCTGCATGATCCAGAGATGGAACAGCCCCTTCCTTTTGACTTCCCCCCAAGTGTCAAGCGCAGTTTCGCTGATTATTTGCAATGAAGTTGACATTGCACAAATATAAATAAGTTCCAACTGAATAATAAACATCTGTATCCTAAAAGCCCTGCCAACCAGAATTTGTCACTGATCCCCTTTGTCTGTGGATACTCTCTTCCAGCTACCCCCACTGCATCTTTATTTTATTTTATTTTTTATTAAGTTATCATTGATATACAATCTTATGAAGGTTTCACATGAGCAACACTTTGGTTACAAAATTCACCCCCACCACATCTTACACACAAAACTTCCTTCATATCTCTGCTTTTCAGTTTCCTAGTGTGTTCCAGGTCTCCCTAAGGAAATTCAGTTCTGACTTTATTATTCAAAGCCAATTAGTGTTTACACACTACCAGCTCTGGATCTCCCTTTGAATAGCCAAAGATGCACTAAAATTCCACTATTACCACTACTGCCGCAATTCTAGTACTAATGAGATAGCCAGACTTTGGGGTTTCCTCCGTTAGCAACATGATATATTTGGTAGCAATTGTGAAATGTGTATCTTTGCATTTGTCTCTCCCAGTATACAAATGGAAAGAAACTTATTTTACTTTATCACTGATGTGAATTATGGTAACACCCCATCCAACCTCTCTTGAGTGGCGGAAGCACCTACAAAGAATCAAATGGATTCTAAATTACATTGTAATTTGACCAGGCTACCTTTCAAAGAACATACAAATGAATACCTAATTGTTTGGTTGTTGAAGAAATTTCTGGGAAGCTCAGTTGCTTCAAATTGAGGTCTCATTGTTCAATGAAGTCTTCGTAACTACATTTACAAACATTCCCACCTTTGTTTCCAATAGGTTCAATACAAAAAAGATTATGAAAAAGCCAAAGGGAAAATGGTTGGCTTACAAAGTCTCCAAGATGATCCTAAACTGGTTCATTATATGAATGTGGCCAAGATGCAATCAGACCGCGAGTATAAAAAAGACTATGAGAAGACGAAGACGAAACACAACACACCCCATGATATGTTCAACATTGTGGCAGCTAAGAAAGCTCAGGATGTTGCCAGCAATGTCAACTATAAGCATTCACTCCATCATTACACATACCTCCCTGATGCCATGGACCTGGAGTTTTCTAAAAACATAATGCACATACAGAGCGATGTAAGTGCCATTTACTTCACAAGACAACCCCCCTAAGGTTGGAGCCTGTTAAGAGAACCCACTGCCTGGGCGCTCACTTCTTGTTCCTTTTGCTGTAGAATGCCTACAAGGAAGATTATAACACCTGGATGAAAGGCATAGGCTGGATACCTATCGGCAGTCTGGATGCAGAAAAAGTTAGAAAGGCAGGCGATGCCCTGAATGAAAAGAAGTACAGGCAACATCCAGACACTCTCAAATTTACCAGCATCGTGGACTCTCCGGTTATGGTCCAGGCGAAACAGAACACAAAGCAAATCAGTGATGTGAGTATCACAAAAGAGAGGGGGCAAAAGATAGAGGGAGGCTTTAAAACAATTAAATAAATGTTTTTATTCTTTTGAGCCAATATCTTTTTCCTCTTAAAATGATTATTTTATCTATTTAATTTAAAAATAATAACTACAGTTATTTTTAGTTTGGATACTAACAGTTTCTTTGCCTTCAATCTAGCTTTTTACCTTCCTTTCTAAAAGTTCTTTAACTGCCTTTGAAATACTGTGCTATTGGGTAAATTTGACACACTGCAAAGAGTTCTACTCTAGTACTATATAAGCATGTGCATGCGTGAACACACACACATCTACACATACAATTTAAGCTTAAATCTCAGACACTTTATTGTGGCAAATTCATCACATCCAATTCTATATTAAGTTGCTTGTATTTGCTTTTCATATATTAAATACTGATACAAGGAAATAATAAACATAAGTATATGATTTTTTGCTCCTCAGAATTCATCATATGCAATTATTAGAGAGACTTTTTAAAATTTATGTCTAGGTGGAGATTTGTACATTGTTTTTCTGCCTGCCCTTGAACATTGTATATGCTCTGGCTAAAATAAGATCTAAAGGAAAGTTTGGTGTCTAGAAGAGTTCAAGGGACATCAAAAGCATTCATTCATTAATTCACTGAATGAGTATTTCTGAACACCTTCCATGTGCCAGGCACTGTATTATGTGCTGATGGCATAGAGATGAAATAGGTGAGGATTAGAGGGATATAGGATTTAATAAGGTTATAAGACAAAAGTAAAGGACAAAGGCATGGATAGAAAGAGAGCACTGCCATACAAAGATGAATGCTACAGGAGAGGTATGTGCTAAGGAAGTGTATGAGAAAGGGGTAACTGCCTAACAGAGTTTCCCTGGCAAATAAGGGAAGGGCACATTCCTGGCAAAAGAAAAAATATAATGACAGTCAAGAAATAATAAACTAAAGGACGTTGAAGGGTTCAGGATTGTAACCTGATCATGGAGGGTCTTGTATGCTAATTTGTAGTATGTACCGTATGGGGCGGGTAATGGGCGGTACTGAAGATTTCAAATCCATGGAGTTGTATTAAAATTTCAGTGTTTTAAAAGACGACTCTGGCAGAAAGTACAGAGACTATAATGGAGAAGGGAGAGATTGGAGGCAAGGACATGAATTAGAAAGCTGTTACAGAAACATGACGGACTTCTTTGGACTTCAGTTAAGGCAGTAGCAATAGGAAATGAGGTGCTTAGAAGGTAGAATTAATGAGATTCTGTGGATGCTTATATATGGTTTCTAAAGGTAGTGAGGCAGTTAAGATAGCTCTTGGGTTCCTAGAAACTATTTAGTATTGGAGGATTCATTTAGATCAGCCATTTCAGACTTTACCTGTGATCGCCCACAAGTTTACCTGTGACATCCCACGTAAACATGCCTGGGGAATGGGGTCTACATGACAAAGGACAACCGAGAGATTGAAAATCTCTTAAAATTCTGGTTCTGTTTTAATTTTAGAAAATAAGCAATTTATTTCTTTTCCTAATTTACCAAGAGGAGGATACACTATGATTTCTACATCATACACTTTGATGTCTTTGAAAGATCTTTAAGATGAAAAATAGGGTATATATAAAATGGTGAACCTTTTCTGTATACTGGATTTTTATAAAAGTACCTTCATATTATGAGGAAATTATATGCTTTTACTGCTATAATTATAATTGGGAAGTTTTTGGCAAAAGTAAAAGACACATTTTAACTACTACTTTCTCTCTAAGAACGAAAAACAAAAAACAAAAAACAAAAACCCTTCAAGGCTGTTATCCTTACTAGCAAAGAATGAACTTTTCTTTGGTGAATTCTGTTATTCATGCTAAGGTTTCATGTTTGAACTTCTTTTTCATTAATATCTGACAATCAGATTTCTGTTTTCTTAAGGATTTTTTTCTGTTTTAATGCAGAAACTTTCTGGGTTTTTCTAAAGATAAGCATGTGTGTTTTAAAATAAGAAAATATCTTTAATGGTTTTTAACAATAGAAATAGTGGGAGATTTTGCTAAGAATAACTCCCTTAAGCATGCAATTAATGTAATTTCCTTTTTTTGTACTATCTGTAATGCTTATATTTTTGGGAACTGTGTGCTGCAGATTTTATACAAAGCTAAAGGAGAAGATGTGAAACATAAATTCACTATGAGTCCCGATCTTCCTCAGTTTCTCCAGGCCAAGTGCAATGCTTACAATATAAGTGATGTAAGTAGGGTCTTGGATGGGTGTGAAATCTAGACCGGATGATAAACTACTAGAATTTTAGAGTATGTTGGGCCTCAATAAGTATTTAGGTCAGTTTCCCATGAAACCCACATTGGACCATATCTCATGGTGATGACTGTCGACCTCTTGAGTTGGCCTTGTCAAATATAGGACAACACTAAAGGAAATAACATTCTTCTTTATGTGAGCCCAACATCTGTTCCTCTAGAACTTCTACTTAGTTTTCCTAGTTTTGCATGTGGAGAAGGTTATTATTCTCCAGAAAAATAAGAAGAAATGAAATTCATTGTTTTATAAGAAGAGTTAATTTCTAAAGCTAACCACCAGGTCTTCCTTAACCTTCCTAAGACTGACCAACTTCATATTCTCCAGTTGATCCTCACATACCATGGTTTCCAGAACCTTTATTACTCTGCTCTGGACCCAGTCCAGTTTCTCAGTACCCCTCTTCTGTATGTGCCAAAAGCCAGATTTGGGTGAATAATTAGTGTGGAGTCTAGTGATTCCATGCAATACAAAGTGTGACATTCCGCTAATGTGACTTCCGAAAACAGTATGTCCTACGGGAGATTCCTTTAGCTTGTATCTGGAAAAGAACAAAACAATCCCAGCAGTTGAGGAATCATTGTAGCTGATGAATACACAGCATGCTAACATGCTTTTTCCTCCTCCATCCCAGGTCTGTTATAAGCGGGACTGGTATGATCTAATAGCCAAGGGCAACAATGTGCTGGGAGACGCTATTCCCATCACTGCAGCCAAAGCGTCAAGAAACATTGCCAGTGATGTGAGTAAACATTTCAGGTGAAATCTGAGTGATTGCATATTTAAAAGCAATAAAATGTGCGCTCATTTCAATGATACCACATTGAAAACAATATGTTGAATTAATGACATTCAAGTTCTCCGCAAAATATTGTTTTGGAAACCTGCCACTTTTTCGGTGTTTTGTGATTCTTTTCAGTTGACCCCACCTGGTAGAGCTGTCGTAAAGCTGACAGCAGCTTTCTCCCCTGATTCATAGCCCAAATTATCTTCACTGACGTGTCTCCCAACAGCCCGCATTTATTTTCAGTGAGAATACCCTGACTGACACCAGTGCATTAAATCCAGATGACTGCCTGCATCATAATTACATTAAGGAGATTGCCAAGATGTTATAGAAAATGTACAGATTTTATAAACCAAATGGGAAAAAGCCCACTTTTCTAGAATACAATTTACATATAATTTATGTAAATTGATGCCCATTTCATCTCAATACAAAAAGTATACATTTATACTTCTTGCCATCATTGAAAAACAGATTTTCAAAAAGTATACATGCCCTGTAGGCTTCACTGTCACACACTATTCCAAGGGATGCAATTATGGTTTGAGAAAAGAGAAAAAAAAATCTACCCATGTACAGGCCACATGGGAGGTAGGAGTGTAGGAATTCTACAGCTTCCTTGGAGGGAGGATACTGAAGTGTGTTCCTCAAAGGTTTGCACATTACTATGAAATACATTTCTATTTTAAGGAGAAAGTGAAAGTCTAAAGTATGACATTATCATTTTTTCTAGGGCTTGCAAAGAGCTTTTTCTACCATGGCCAGAAACTACTCGGCAATTGTTTTGCCTGCCAAGCTCTTGTTTTCCTTCTTGAATGGCAGGAACAGTGTCTGCAGAGTTGAGGTGGATTTGAATTCCCTTATGTAAAACTCAGGGTTTTTCCGTTACAGACAGCAGAGCTCAGTCTACAGCTTATTGCTGGTTCCAGCAGGGAGAGGCCTTGGCCAGCAAGGCATTTGCGGTTCGGTTTGTGCTGATGAGGTGAGCTCACAGCAGTTCTGCCTGCAGCTCCTTAACAGCTGCACCTGCCTTCAGCAGTGAGCTTGGAGATGAGTAGCTGCTGAGAAATGGGGTGGCGATGGCCCAGTTTCCTGCCTGTGAGGCATCTAAATGAACCTTGAGAGGGTTTTTGTTTTAATTGTGTTCGGTCAACTTGAGACAACAGATGCAGTAATGTTTGCCATCCTCCACCCCAAGAAAATCTGAGTATAAATTCTTGCGTGTAGGGTTCTTTAGAGTTCCCTCTACACCTTTTGTGTACATATAACTAGGCTGGTGGGAACAGGAAATAGAAGATTTTCTAATATTCTGTGCTGTGAAATAGCATATTGGATCAGGAAAATTAAAGAAAACCTGGAAAACCGAGAAGTACTGGTCTCATATTTGGACTGTGCCATGCTTATATCAAGTGTGAAAATTCAATTGGCTTTAAGTAAAGTTCTATATCAAATTATCTACAGGATTTATAGCAAAGAAAGAAACTGATCCTGAATTTTTCAGGACACCCATTTGTAACCAGGCAGAGTTGGAAATAAATGTTTTCACTCTGAGCTTTCTGAAGGGTGTGTGTGGAGGTGTATGGTTGGCATTTCTTGTATAATCTTCCAGATAGTCACAATGTTCTGGGTGTCTTTCTGTGTGAATATAATTGCTGCACCTAATGTTATCAATGCCTATGATTTTGCTAACCAAATTCTGCCTCTGCAGTATAAGTACAAGGAAGCTTATGAGAAGTCAAAGGGAAAGCACGTGGGTTTTAGAAGCCTCCAGGACGATCCCAAGCTGGTCCACTATATGAATGTGGCGAAGTTGCAGTCTGACCGTGAATACAAGAAGAATTATGAGAACACCAAAACCAGCTACCGTATCCCTGGGGACATGGTTAGCCTTACAGCTGCAAAGATGGCCCAGGATGTTGTCACCAATGTCAACTACAAACAGCCGATCCATCATTACACATACCTGCCTGATGCCCTGAGCCTTGAGCATACCAGGAATGTGCATCAGATTCAGAGTGATGTAAGTATGTACAACCTAACAGACCGAGAGCTGTTGGGATGATCCTTTCTTCCCATTTTTAGACTTCACAATATGCTAAGATATTTGAAAAATGCATTTTAAATAAACAATCATTATTAAAAATCTAACATAGGCATGATAGACAAGCTGTATTCTTGCTGGCTTTCTGTTTCTATTATAATCATTGACATTATCTTTATTCACTTTTGGATCAAAGATAAAACCATATTCCATTAAGTGCATAAGCTACTTTTATTCTCAACAAGAGGAAACGGTTGATCCTGGCAGGTCTGCTTTGGGGTGATATGTATATTGCAAAGTATCTCTATTCCTTCTGAATTCAGGAGTTATTTTCCTCTTTTTTGTTTTAACTTGAGGTCACACTCTCATGCATGTACATCTATGTAATGAGTCATTTAAAATGAACCAGGAAGGCTTTGTGATTGCAGCCTGATTCATGGAGAGCTGCATGGGGAAAGTGTTTAATATTCAGGGCATTTCCTTCTGCAGGAGCCAGAATTCTGAAAGAATCATCCTCTGCAAAGGGAAAACATGGTGTTCATTTACTGTTGCTCGATGAAAATGTCTCTCCCCAGTTGAGATCAGGAGTAGTCTAGATGCAGGATATGGGTGAAATTCAAAGTTGTGGAGTTTTCAGTGAAATCGAAAGAAAAGCCCAATTTATTGCCAAAAGCGACACAGTGTTTTTAGCAGTACCTGTGGAAATAATGTGGCATAGATTTCCTCTGTGTCATTTAATACACTCTAACAACTGAACTGCTTTTTCTTATTACCAAATTCTGCGTGAGGAGCTTTGTGGCAGACGTAGTCAAAAGCTCTGTTACAGACACAGCATGCTGAAAGCCTTGCAGATCATTTCCCCTGAGTAGAATTGCAGATGTCAGAAACATCCTTTGCATATTTTCTAGGCTATCTCCTCATTTGAATCACTCTTTTACAGAATGTGTATAAAGACGAATATAACAACTTCTTCAAAGGCATTGGATGGATCCCTATTGGTTCTCTGGAGGTTGAGAAGGCCAGGAAAGCAGGTGATGCCTTAAATGAGAGGAAGTATCGTCAGCACCCAGATACCATCAAGTTCACAAGTGTGCCTGATTCCATGGGCATGGTTTTGGCTCAGCGGAACACAAAGCAGCTAAGTGATGTAAGTGGTTTTCTTGCAAAAGGATTTGTCCCTGAATAACTCCTGCCACGGAGCCACTCCACCAGCCTCCTTAACTCAGCATCTATGTTAGCAAATCAACTGCTTTCAGAGGTATAATAGGTTTTACTTTGAAACAACTTGGAATTTGAACATAAGGAGAACAGGGAGGGGAGAAGGAGGCTTTTCTGAATTTGCTTTATTTTCCAAATGTAAAGAGTCTGTGCTATTCATTAGCAGACCCCTACTCATTATACGTATGCAATGAAAAAATTACTATTATCGTCTGTGACTCTGTCTGAATCGTAAACCAAGCTATTGGTTGCTCTCCATTGCAGCAGTCCTACTTAGCTACACACAGAAAGAAGGCACAATGTCCTAATCCTCTTGCAGGAGAGCTCCTTGTTCTGAGAGGCAGTCTAGAGAGAGGCCTCCAGGGAAGAGCGAACACTTGCCTTTCAGAGTCATCGGAGTCTCATTTCTGAGCCCCGATCTATCTGTATCGTCACTCGTAGAGCCTAAGTACATGCTCAGTGCTTCCCCTCACTTGGTAATTTCAGTGTTCTGCTTAAATTATTCCCCCAGTGAGAGAAGAGGAAGTCAAAAGCAAGGAAGGGAAGACTTTTCGTGTTTTAGTCCCAGATATTGAAAGGCAGGAATGCCGTGCTTGGCTCAGATTTGAGGATTATCTGTGGATTTTATTTTTCAGGCCAGTCGCTGCTCCCACATTACCATAGATGTGTCAAGATTAATTCTATTTTAGTGCTAATAAATGGTGTAGATTCTTCTGATTTTTTTTTTGACTGAGGTGTCACCTCACTGTGTTTTCCCAGTTAATTTGGAAAACTGTACACCCGCTACGTCTCCCCACCCACTGATGCCTCCCTGCCTGGACCCCCACGTCCCGTACATCTGCTCAGTTAGCCTCCTCATCTGTCTCAGCGCCACCAGCCTCAGTTTGGGCTTCCATCTCTCTCGTGTGGGCACCCGCAGTAACCTGTTATCTGGGCTCCCTGTCTGGGGTCACACATGGCAACCAGAAAGACTTGTCTTAAAGCATAAAGCAAACCATACCCTCTCATACTTAAAACCCTTTAGTAACTTCTCCATGAACTTGAAATTCAATCTAAACTTGTTAACTTGGCTGAAAAGGCCCTCAGCTCTGTGGGGGCTCCTGTCTGATCCTCGTGGCCCCCTCGGTGCACTGAAGCCCTGTGACGCCGGCTGCCCGCAGGCCCTTCCAGGCTAAAGGACCTGAATGCTCTTCTTCTGCCCCAACCCATCTCCTTTCCTCGAGTCTGGGCATCAGTGTCACCTCCTTAGTGAGTCTTGCTTAGCCCTCTGTTCTTTCCTGAAGTTATTCTGTTTACAACTCAGCACAAATTCTAGCCATCTTACAGTTTATATGTTTACTGTCTATCTCCTCTATTGTACCATTTGTTTCCAAGAGGACAGGTCTGCCTTTTCCAGCATTTTAAACACAGAATCCACCACCCTGCCTGACCCACAGTGCTGTCCAATGAATATTGGTGGATGGTCAAATGAATAGGTCTAACACCCCTGCTATATGATAGTATAGGTAATTGACTTGTATATGGAAAAACACAAATGACAGCCTTCCTTTTTAAAGGAGTGCCTGCTTGAGAAGACTTAACATTATGTCAGCTAATGACCTTTGTCTGCTACTTCCTTTTATTTAGTTGAACTACAAGGTGGAGGGGGAGAAACTGAAGCACAAGTACACTATGGACCCCGAATTGCCTCAGTTTATTCAAGCCAAGGTCAATGCCCTCAATATGAGTGATGTGAGTATTGGCTTGGGTCAGTCCAATATCGCTAACACGGGCCTCTCCTTTTCAGTTCTGTGAAGCTCTAGCATTGAGAATATTAAGGGAAGCAAACTGAGCGTGAGCCCTTTGAGTCTCTGTTGGAGGAGGTCATTGAGAGGATGTGACTGCTGGTTGCCCTGTGAGCTGGACCTGGGCAACTGGAGGCACCTCATCCCTCCCCTGTCCTTGCAATGTCCATTCTGCGCACGTTCCCACAGTGGAAGCCATTTTCAAGGATGCAGACTTGAGAGAGCAATGTAATCGGAGTAGTATAGTGTGACTGAACCAGTTAAGACCTCTGTACAAACTTTTAAGATTCTGGTGGATGGGTGTGGTGATCTAGTCCTCTTGAGGCCACCCAAGACAAGCTTCATATGTAAGTTTTCTTGCTTATAAAACCTATCCACCTGGAGTGGCCTGCCTCTCTCTTTACTCTCTCCTTGCTCTCAGTGTATGGAGCCCAGTTTTTTAACTAACAGTCTGCAGATCAAATCCTTATTATAGAATATGAGTGTAGAAGCTGTCATTATTTTGCTTAATGCAGACTTTTCTAAACCGTGGGCTCTGTCTGACTCATTAGTGAGTTATAAAATCAGTCTAGTAGGTTGTGTTCCATTTCTTTAAAAGTGGAACAAAATAGGATAGACAAGATTGGAAAATACAGTAGTGCATGGTCTGTGGTAAGGGTAAGTATTGCTTTATATATAACATGTTTTTGTTGTTGAAACCTTTTAAAAAGTTCGTTGTAATTTTCTCTAGAAACTCTTTTTTGTTGCATGTAAGTAGCATCTCTCAGGCAGTCTAGATACAAAATTGGTGGTGATGTTTATGTTCACTATTATGAATTATTTCCTTTTGCTTTAAAAAATATGTTGGTAAATTCTACTTTAAAAACATAAACTTGTTAAAATTGTTTATGTCTTAAAAGATGCCTTAGTCATTCTGCCTAACATTTTAGGAAGAATGTTTTTACCTCCAAATAGATACTTTTTGGTACTCATTTCTATGCTTTTGGTTTATTTATAAATTTTTTCCTGCTTTCATATGTAATATTTAAACATTAATTAAAGCTGGGTGGTACTATGTCTGAATTTTTAATTTTAGTATCCATACCTTTCTGTAAGTTTAAAATTCTTCATTACAAAAAGTACAAGAAAACAAATGTATTACATGCTTCTTATAGAAAAATACAGAAAGTTTTGAAGAAAAAAATCTGTTGTCCCACATTCAAAGCATTATCTTTCTGTTGTTTTGTTATGCAAACATATACATTTTTAAAGCTGCTGAGATCACACTGTGTATAGTTTACTGATTTTTTAAAAGAATCTGATAAATAAAAGATGAACTAATAGCTGTAACTGTGAACTCTTAATAGAAAGGCTATATTATGCCATATTTTATAAGAAAGATTTTGACATCCTGTTTCATTCCTGTTTTAGTTGGGTCAAATCATAAAATAATCTTTCCTTTCTTCAAGGCTTATTATAAAGCAGACTGGAAGAAAACCCTTGCTAAGGGCTGTGATTTGAGATCAGATGCCATTCCAATTGTTGCTGCAAAAAGTTCAAGTAATATTGCCAGTGATGTAAGTCTAATATGAAAATTTGAAAGTTGTAAACTCTTTTTCTCTATATTTTAAAAATCTTTACATGGTACATGAGGCTACTACATGAACTACTTAAAAAGCAAATAAAAATTATAATATAAAAGTATTTCCTAACGTCTTAAGTTAGGACTTAATACAAAAAAATGACTTGTAATATTTTGCTTCACTTAAATATCGTTAAAACCTTAGTACAGTTGTTAAAGAAGAAGAAATTTTTTAAACTGTGAAATATTTGGAACTCTCATTCATATCATTGTTATGAACTTGAAAACTGCTTTTTATTTTGGATTTGTTTCATGAATTTTGTCAAGGAAAAAAACCTTGGTACACTAAAAGTCCACCAAATCAAAAAAGTCTCTGAGTGTTTTCAAAGAATACAATTTTTAAGTAATATAATTTTCACAAACACAAAAAAATCTGGTTATACATAGAACCAGAAAGTATTTTAAATAACAAAATTTTAGTTGTTTACCTTCTTAACTAATTACTTTTTAAAAATTTATATTTTCTGTATAGATTGATGTAATATCTCGATAGAGTAAAAATGTATTCATTTGGAGTCCAACACTAATTTACATAAAGGCTTTGCTGAAATTTACTCAAGATTATGCAAATATTTTATAAGGTAATGCAAATTAACTGTGGAAACAGATAATTAAAAAAATACACCAAATCCTTAATAAACAAAGTTTTCAGGTTTGAGCATATTCAAAGAATCTACTTATAAATAATCTGGATATAAACTACAAATTATTCCCCAGAGCAGATCTCAAAACCGTCCATTAGAAATATTTTGCTAGTTGTTTATTTTAAATGCTAAAATACTTGGGCATTCCCAAGATTCAGACTGAATTTGGCTACTTCTTAATTTGTCATATAAATTCAGTTGAACAGTTCAGTATTTCCTACAGTCTACCCTATCAAACTTCTGTCTTTCTTTTTCATACAGTTCAAATATAAGGAGGCTTACGAAAAAGCCAAAGGCAAGCAAATTGGATTTCTCAGTCTTCAGGATGATCCTAAACTGGTTCACTACATGAATGTAGCCAAAATACAGTCTGATCGTGAATACAAAAAGGGTTATGAAGCCAGCAAGACCAGGTATCACACACCCTTGGATATGCTCAGCGTGATGGCAGCCAAGCAGTCTCAGGAGGTTGTTACCAACACCAACTACAGACAGCCCTTCCACAGCTATACTCTGCTGCCTGACGCCTTGAATGTGGAGCACTCCAGGAACGCGATGCAGATTCAGAGTGATGTATGTCTTCGTCAACAGATTGTCAGCGTACAGTTAGTTATCCACTTCTAGCTGGCAGGAGAACAGACCGAGAAATGGGCAATTCCACTTACTCCATCCTAAACCTGGCTAGACCCACTGTCACTGGGGTTTTCTCCAGAATTTGGAGCTTTAGGATTTCACTCTTAAAACTTTGGATGTTAGACCCAATCTATGATGTAATCTGTGAAAAAATATGAGGCTCAAACAGGTGCTATATAATATCCCTTCCAGTGTAGAATTCTTTAACTTTTCCTGCAAGAAAGTTAATTTTTAAAAGGAATTATTAGGTCAAGATTTCCTGTTCAAAAACCATGATGAATGCAATCACTTTTATAATTAATTTTTTCCAAAAGACAGTAAGGGAATAAAAAGTAGGTTATTCTCCCCCATCCTTTTTTTTTTTTTGTCTTTTTGATCATAAGTAAATCATCTAGCCAAAGAATCGCAAGCCCTAACTCTTTTTGAAATGAAAATTTCCTTTTTTGTCTTAAAGAATCTATACAAATCTGACTTCAACTGGATGAAGGGGATCGGCTGGATACCCATCCAGTCTCTGGAGGTGGAGAAGGTGAGGAAAGCAGGAGATATCCTCAGTGAGAAGAAGTATCGGCAGCATCCTGAGAAGCTGAAGTTCACTTACGCCATGGACACAATGGAACAAGCCCTGAACAAGAGCAACAAGCTGATCATGGATAAGGTGAGGACTCACCAGCTGGCCTAAGCCTGAGAATCAGTAGGGCTCATGCCAGGGAGTCTGGCAGTGCCACTACCATCCTGGTCAGCATTTTTGTCCTGATGGTGGTGGCGTGGTAGTGGGAGGGGACATTCTGTGACTTTCCTCATGCCTAGAGAGCGCTCACTTACCCTGGCGCTCAGGCTGTCTGTCAACACCACGCTCAGGTGTGCAGAGCCGCAAAACTCCAGAGTGTGAAGTCAGGGCAAGATGGCATTTGCTGTTTCCATGGAAGAGGGCTCCCTTGTTGGATAATTTAGTTTTCTCATTGTTTGTCCAGTTTCATCAGCCCATCTTCTTGTTATTTCATCCATTTCCAATATCATATTAGCCTCTTCTACCATGGAGTTGTGTCCCTTCCTCTTTTTTGGATGTAATACCCTTTTTTTAAAATTAAGTATGTATCATTGATATACAATCTTATGAAGGTTTCACATAAGCAACATTGTGGTTTCAACATTCACCCATATTATCAAGTCCCCCCTGACCCCGCTGCAATCACTGTCCGTCAGCATAGTGAGATGCTATAGTGTGTCTCTTCCTCTTGATGGCCCTAGTACAAACTTGTAACTTGTATAATCATGCTGTACAATCATGTGCCTGTCTTTCCGGTTGCAGAGGCGCTACACTGACAAGTGGAACAAAGACAAGACCACCATTCATGTGATGCCCGATACTCCGGACATCTTACTCTCCAGAATGAACCAGATCACGATGAGTGATGTAAGTACATTAAAAGCAACCACAGCAAAAGTAGGGGAGAAGGTTGGAGTTGAACAGATGTTTTTGGAATATCTTGTCTTTTACATGCCAACCACTTCGAAACCAGGATCCTCATTCTAACTCAAGTAACAAGATACTGGTGTTTTTCTGTTGCATCGTTTAGAAACTGTACAAAGCTGGCTGGGAAGAAGAAAAGAAGAAAGGCTATGATATGACGCTCGATGCCATCCCGATAAAGGCGGCCAAAGCCTCTCGGGACATCGCCAGCGATGTAAGTGCTTCCGCTGGGCCCTCTTTGGGCTGAGCAATTCGGAGGAATTGGCCGTGTGTGTGTGTGTGTGTGTGTGCGCGCTCAGGAGCTGTGGTCAGCCCCTCCCAGGACTAGTGGGAGCACCATCCCTTTTCACACACAAAACAATCCCCTTCACCCAGGCCAAGGACCCTCTCATCACTTGCTCATTATTTCATATAAAAAGTGGCTGAGTCTTGTTAAAAGAAGTTGCTTTCAGAGTATTCAGGTCATTTATAGGCAATTCTAAGGGATGCAATCTACACATTCTTCCCAGGGGACCCATGACCAGGCCTTTTCCTGGGTTTAAAGATGTACCGTCAGAAATCGTGTCTGCAGCTTTTTCTGCTGATTAGATAGCTGAGTGGGAAAAGATGCTTTTAAAGCAACCAAAACCAACTTATTTACACATTTCTTCGATTAACTCTGAGATCATTTTCTTTCTATGAACTTAAGTCTGGCATTAAATTTGAAGTAAAAAGATTCTGCTCCTTCCTCCTGTGAGCTACTCTTTTTCTAATTTCATTGTAGCTCTAAAACCCTACACCTAAGATAAAGCTAATGCATCCAGTGAATTATATTTTACTCTCTTCCCTTCATTATCTTCACCACCATGCTTTCTTTTCTGTGCACAGTACAAATATAAGCAAGCCTATGAACAAACCAAAGGGAAACACATTGGCTTCCGGAGCCTAGAGGACGACCCCAAGTTGGTGCACTTCATGCAGGTGGCCAAGATGCAGTCAGACCGGGAATACAAGAAGGGATATGAGAAATCCAAGACATCCTTCCACACCCCGGTGGACATGTTAAGTGTGGTGGCAGCCAAGAAGTCTCAGGAAGTGGCCACCAACACTAACTACAGGAACCTGATCCATACCTACAACATGCTTCCCGATGCCATGAGCTTCGAACTAGCCAAAAATATGATGCAGATTCAAAGTGATGTACGTAACACCCACGACATCTGCAGAGCATTTGCTCTGGAGAATAAGCAATCATGAATGACCCTAAATAGTAACATTTTGAAAGCCCTGCAAGAAATGCATGTGTAATTTCCCAACAGGGTGTTTCATTTACTTTAGATTGAATTTATTTCTCTTAACAAAAAGGGGTCAATTCTAGAAACTTGTCGTGTGCTCGACCCTTATTGCTGTGAGCACTGTTGGATGGTGCGTTCAGCCACAACAAATGAAACTGGGCTTCAGAAAGAACGTGTTGAAGGAACTGTGTCTAGCAAAGAGAGTCAGACGTATAAAAGGCTCTTGATAGAGGAGTAAGAAGGAAGACAGTTTGATAGCTCCCTCCCCTCACTTTCAACCAGCTTTCATTTCACTATTTCCAACTTTGTAATTGCCTACCTTACTTACTGATGACTATTGATAGGAGGCAATGGCTATGGCGGCTGTTAGAATGAATGTGAGGAACACACATAGAGTAGAGCCAAGAGTTCAGCTAGAGAGGCCATCTGGTAGCTGGGGGAAGTAAATGTAAGTGACCACAGGCAAGCCACACCAAACCCACATTTCTCTTTGGGAATATAAGAGCTGAGCTGTTAAGGGAAGGCACATAAGTGCCCAAATGAAAGCATCCACAGTACAGTTGTAGAGGAAAATGTCCAGAGTTGAGGGGAAAATAACAAAATTTGCATGAAGTACCAGTGAGGTTTCTGGCATTCCTGAGGGAGTTGTAACAGGGCTGAGTGATCAAAGACTTACAGTGAAAGAGAGAATTGGGGTCACCATGAGTCCTCTATTAACCAAGAAAACTGGGGAATTTTTGTGAGAAAGTTAGGCCAGCATTGTCAGTCATCTGTGGCGAGATAATGGTCACATGGCAGGGAAACTTATTTGGTGTTTCTGAGCACTTTTTCTTTGTGAAGGCAATGAGAGAAACAGACAAATCACAGAAAGTTACTGCTATTTATTTATTTTGATTGAAGTATAGTTGACATGCAATATATATTATTACTGCTTATTTTTAACTTCTCATGTGAGGAAATGTAAAGAAGATAAGGTTTAGGGATAAAAATAGTTGAAGTTTAATAAATCATTGACATTTGAAGTGGAACTTGTGGAATATTGAACACCCACTCATGGTTCTTGGAAGTTCTGGTTTCTTCTCATCCTTGCACTTTCACTCTTTCGCAGAATCGGTACAAAGCTGACTATGCTGATTTCATGAAGGGCATTGGATGGCTCCCTCTGGGCTCCCTGGAGGCTGAGAAAAACAAGAAAGCCATGGAGATTATTAGTGAAAAGAAGTACCGCCAACACCCAGACACTTTGAAGTATTCCTCATTGATGGACTCAATGAACATGGTTTTGGCTCAGAATAATGCAAAAATTATGAATGAAGTAAGTCTTTCAATAATGTTGTTTTTCATATGCATCAAGAAGAAGCCAGGCAGGTCTTACATTTAATCTACAGGTTTTGCTAACAGTTTTAGGACATTATAGTTAATGTTTACTTTCAAAAAGGGTCTTGTAGTTTAAAAAAGATAGAAGTTATTCCTAATTAGTGGTCCCCAAGTGGTCAGATATAATAAAATAAATGTGGTCTCTTTCTTTCAATGCAAATCTTGAAAATGGGTCCTGTTTATCTAAGGTGAGGTTGAGCAGAAGGTGATGAGGCTGAATCAGACTGTTAGCCTGATTACAGCTTGCATTGCAGCCCATCCATGCTTCCTTGCTGCTTTGATGGGATCAAAAAAGACTCCTAGATCACCAGGCTATAGCAGCATTTATCTGTATAATAGGAGGATAGGGCATTTCACTTTCCTATTGAGACCCTCTCCACTCTCTTATTTGAATGAGCACCTTTTCCATTTTAATTTTTAAAAAGTAAGATCTAGCTAATAAAAATACATAAAATGCTGATAGGTACAATGATATATATGTACTAAGTGAGCTCCTTTTAAGATTTTAAACACTAAATTCCACTAAGTTTTGTTTTTGTTTGTTTTTATACTTGTTTTTACTTCCTAGCACCTCTACAAACAAGCGTGGGAGGCTGAAAAGACCAAAGTACACATCATGCCTGATATCCCCCAGATTATTCTGGCAAAGGCAAATGCAATTAACATGAGTGATGTAAGTATAATTCCCCTGCTGCCATCTTTCTTTCCCACCTATTGGAAGCAGTAAAAGCACACTAACTAATTAACGTCTCTCAATTTTGAGAGTGAATGTTTTGAAAATAAAGGTGGAATCCACAAATAAGAATCTTTCCCTTTCTAATCTGGCTTTGCTAAGAGTTGGAGTAGGCCTATCCATGGGGTGTGGGTCCAGCACTTAGGAACATAAAGGGCGGTTGGAGGGGGCAGGTACTGCTCATCAGACTAAGAGTCGGCAGGAAGAGAAGGGCTTCAGGACCAGGAGGAGAGAACACGGAGGGGAGAATCCTAGACTTCCTTCCTGGAGAGTCCTTCCACCGGGCCTGTGAGACCAAGAGAGTAGGTTTTGGGAAAAATCAAATGGAAAGGGGAGATGAAGATTTTGAAGAATTTGGGGCATACCCTATAACAATTAATATGCAGGCCATAATGTTAGAAAATGTGGTGCTTTATTTCCCTTTTTATCCTAACCATAGTTGCTAGGAAATCCTCTAATCCTACGGTGTTTTTTTTCTTTTCTTTGCTCGAATTACACAGGGATTTGGGATGGCTGACTTCTTTCTGGATTGTAGAGTCCACACAATTATATAAATAAAAGTGTCAATTACAAATCAGTAAAGTTTTCTTTTGATGTAAGAATATGGCTGTTTTGAAGCCTTCCCTTGACCCTTACTTAATAAAATGCATCAAGAATAATCTGCTGGACTCACATTTTTTGAAAAGCGTATTTATAACCTAATAGTAAATGTAATATATGTTTGGGTTTGTAATAGATTTCTTTTTCTCAGAACAATTATTTGTTAGTGAGAACATTCAGCTATTGAACCACCAATGAAGGATTCTGCTCAAAAATAAAAATGATGCTTCAGGGCTAGTTTACCCTTTTAAAATACATTCAGCCTTTCCCGTTTAGAAGAAAACTATTACCTTGCCTCTCTTTACAGAAACTCTACAAGCTTTCTTTGGAAGAGGCTAAAAAGAAAGGCTGTGATCTCAGAGCTGATGCAATTCCTATCAAAGCTGCCAAGGCTTCAAGAGATATTGCAAGTGATGTAAGTCTGAAGGGAAACAGTAACCTGGCTGGGGCTTTCACCTACCAGAATAATAAGGGCTGAGTTCTGGAGACTCTTGAGTAGATAAAATATGAAGAAGAAAAATATTGTGTCTGCTAACAATAGCCACATTCTCTTGTGTGAATGCTTCTTAGCTCGGCTCTTTGTTTTCTCTGGTATTCCTGGAAAAACAATGTTAGCCACAGAATGCTGACCACATAGATACCTGCTCCCTGACTCCTGAGATCTAGGTGAATGTACTCTGAACTCCATCACCAAGGCTCTGGCCTGTAGAAATCCAAAGCCCTTCCCCAAGCTTTCTTGGTGAAAAACTTCTTTTGTTCTTGCTTCCCGCTTCATAGGCTCTGTCTTCCTGACAGGATGTCTCCTGGAGTGGAGTGCTAGAGGTCCTGATCTTTTGGGCTCATGACTGCTGATGAATAAATGAGCAGAAATTTTGCAGATGAGTTGCTAAACTATTAGTAACCTGACATCAGCCATGGTGGGAATATTTACACCACAGAAATTGACAAACATTACAAATTAGGGCTTTCCCCCCCAAGGAGCTGATGTGCTAACATGTGGCTGCTATAACCTATCACCTATCTAAAACTCCATTCTTTCATTTGGTGGTTTCCACGTGAAATCCACTCACAGTGAGCACTGAATGACTTGCGGGTAATGAAAGGAGCGTATTTCAGAGCACCCTTTCTTCAGCACCCCCACCCAGTTACACTTCTGTCTTGTTCTTCATTTTTCCTACCTGTCCATCCCTACCCCACTTCTACATTGTCCTGAGAACTCCAAATTCTTCTCCCACTATTATGCTGGAGTAATTTGGCTCTCGCAGCTCCTACCCCAGACTTGCAGTCTAACCCACGAGACATACACAGAATAGGAAGCTTTCCCTGTGTCAGGATCTCCTCTCTATACAGGGAAGGGTTGATAAGTAGTAATATTTTTCCCCACTATACCAGCATAGAGAGTCTTAAAAGGGAAGGAACTCCACAAATAAAACTACCATAAAATTATACTATGTATTTCATAACTGAGCCTATTCTTATCAGTTAAGACAGACTGGATGTTTGCCAAGCAGCATTAAACTGCTTAGAACATTCTGCTTTTTGCTCTGATTTGCTCTACTCTTATCATCCACTAAAGTTCTCTTTAGCACCAACAACAGAGCACATGTGGAAGTCAGGGTGATGAATCATCACAAGATCTGGGTTCTAATCCTTAGTGACCTTAGCAAGTCACTCACCTCTTTGGGTGTCAGCTTACTCATCTATAAAATGGGGGCAGTAATGATAACTTTGCTATCTACTTCACAAAGTATAGCTGTAAGTATTAAGTTACACAAATAAACATGAAAAATGTGTTTCAGGAACTGTAGAATTCTATACAGGTATTACTTTTTGTGAAATATGAAATATTGACACTAGAATGATTTCTAGGCAAGAGAATTGCTTTGACTGAATATGCAAATTTTCCTCACAGTATCAATACAAACACAATTATGAAAAGGAGAGGGGCAAAATGGTTGGCTTCCGCAGTCTTGAGGATGACCCCAAATTAGTCCATTCCATGCAAGTGGCTAAGATGCAATCTGACCGGGAGTACAAGAAGAACTATGAGAAGACGAAGACCAGCTACCACACCCCTGCCGACATGCTCAGTGTCATGGCTGCTAAGGATGCTCAAGCCAATATCACCAACACCAACTACAAGCACCTGATTCACAAGTACATCTTTCTTCCAGATGCCATGAGCATTGAGCTGACCAGGAATATGAACCGCATACAGAGTGACGTAAGGCTCTCTTCTTTCTGGGTGATGGTTGGATTCCTAGCATGGGAAAGGAGATCACAGTTCTCTATGTCAGCATTTTGTGTCTAGATTGATAAGGTAAAGTAGAATTTGTCCCTTCTCTCTATAGAATGAATATAAACAGGACTACAATGAATGGTACAAAGGGCTTGGCTGGAGTCCAGCTGGTTCCCTAGAAGTGGAGAAGGCCAAGAAGGCAACTGAATATGCCAGTGATCAGAAATACCGCCAGCACCCTAGCACCTTCCAGTTTAAGAAGCTGACCGACTCCATGGACATGGTTCTTGCCAAACAGAACGCACGTACCATGAACAAGGTAGACCGAACTGCTGTCCTTCCACACAGCTTCTAGCCAGGCAGGGCTGGCCGCCTCTGGCTCTTGTTTGGAAACTTTAATTTCGGTCCACCATTTCCAGGCAGCGGCAGAGTTTCAGAATATGCCCCTACACCATTTTCTTCTGCTGTCTACCTCTTATTTCTATTTCCCCTGCCCTTCTAATTGAGTTAGAAATTATTTGGTTTTTGACACTATTATATCTTAAGTACTTTCAGTACATTGTAGAAGACATAAAATACCTAAAAGATTATTTTTTAAATCTAAGTTTGTTTTTAATGTCTTTTCTGAATCATATACTACTCGATTTAATCTAATTCATATTGAGCACATTCAAATACTGTTCTATATTTTCTTTCCTATTTGTCCTAAAACAGTTATTCAAATTAAAATGTCTTTTTTTAAACTTCCTAGCACTTATACACCATTGACTGGAACAAAGATAAAACCAAGATTCATGTGATGCCAGATACCCCAGATATTTTACAAGCCAAGCAGAATCAAATCCAGTACAGTGAGGTAAAGCTATACAAAAATTTGACTGGGAGCTCATGAAACCTATTAAATGAGGTAATGGTAAAAATAAAATTTGATATAAATGCTGGAACAATGGAAATGAATGACTCAGACTGGCTAGCCTACGGATGTTGCCAAAGATGGTGAATCAGAGCAAGAGCTTCGCTAACACCGCATGCTCCATGGAGGCAGGCGCAGTACCCGTTTTGCTTATCTCGGTATTTACTGTCCTTGGCACAGAACAAGAAATCTATAAATAGCTCTTGAAAGAAAAAACTGTGCCAAACAGACCTGGTATGTGTTTTGGCTTTGCCATGTATGAGTAAATATTGCGTCTAAACCTTAGTTTCCTCCTCCTCAAAATTGAGATCATGAAAGTGCCTATGATATTGAATTGTGAGGACCAAATGAGAAATTTCATGGAACACTGTCAGCACAGTGCTTGGCACACAGTAGGTACTGGATGACTTTCAGCTATTTTTATTATGATCCAGTTTTAACACGCATCCATTCAATAAATTCGACTCAGAAAGGTTAATTCATTTATTGCCCCTGAAAAAAGGCATTTCATCACCTAATATTTTTATCATTTAAATAATTAAATTTGTGTGTTTTTTATTACCAATTTTTTAACATATGTGTTTAAAATAGGGAGCTCAGACTGTATTTAATGGCAAGAGAAAGATAACTGATATTCCCGATATACCCACATTGTATCTGAACAGAAATGTCCATTCTCAATTATGCCCCGGGGAGTGGTAGGGGTGGGTTTCTTAGAGCCAGAAAACTGAAGCTAGATTATATGATGGCTAAGTCAGTGCTCTATGCAACAGCTTGTTTCATTTTTATCTTTATCTTTAGAGAAAAGGTAGATGTTAGATTTTAATGTCTAATCTCTAGGTAAACTTTTGTTCAATAATCTGTTGGGGTTTTAATGTGCACTAATTATTGCTAAATAATTTATATAATTTTCAGAAACTCTATAAACTTGGATGGGAAGAAGCTTTAAAGAAAGGCTATGACCTTCCACTTGATGCAATTTCTGTGCAGGCGGCCAAAGCTTCAACAGACATTGCTAGTGATGTAAGTCCTAGTTTGACTTCTATAAGGATATATTTTTATCTGAATCAGGTACCCTAATGCTAGTAACTATTTTTATAGATAGACCTCACCTTTCAAAATGTAAAGCCATCCCCTTCATCTTCAACTACCTTCTTTGTTTACCCAAAATTTTTCTTTCTCACTGATCAAATATCAAAAAAAGGGCTTCCTGATGAGAGGTTGAGCCAGAGGACCTGTAAAATCCATTATACCAAGATGCTATGCTTCTAGACATTGCAAAGGAACTAGAGATTCCAATTTTCCCCTCCTTGTCTGAAAATAGTTCTCCTGTTTTCTATTTGCCTATTTTAGACAAATCCAAAGTGTCAGATAATAAATCAAGCTCAACAACCCTGATGTTGATAGATATTTATATGCACATGTTTTTTAATTAGCTGCTCTTAATCAATATCTTTAAATGAAGCAAGGATTTGGTTTGGAAAGAAAGAGTGTCTAAAGTCAGAACCTGATAGTAAATTCTAAGAATGTTAGAGAAGAATCTCTGTAATTCAGTTAATTCGTGGTACTCCAGAAGCATTGGAAAATTAATTAGATGATGTATTACTACCCACTCTCTGACTTGCAGGTCAATACCTCATTAAAATGAATTGATGTAGTGATGAAGCTAAAGCAATAATGATGCTTGAATGTCCCCCAGAAAGTAAACTCATTTTAATTTAATGTTATGTGTCCCTACAAGGTGAAGATAGTTTAGGAATTGAAGAAATAGCATCAATAATTTTCTAACAACAAAATTTGATAATACCTCATTTATTTTCCTATTAACCTATTAGTTAGAACCTTTGGAAATCTTATCCTTAAACTAAATTAACTATATGTAAAATTTCCTACTATTGTAGAGATTGTCTGACAGTTCCAAATGGTTCTTATATCTATAGAATTTAAGGAAATTAGAGCTATTTTTATGAGCACTAAATTTAATATTAGAATCATAGAATTTAGTGTTAGAAGATAACTTAAAGGTTACTTACTCCAGTCTCCCATTCAGTGTCCTACCTTCTCTCCATCTCCCACAAGTAGTCATCCAGTCTGTGCACGGTTACAAATATAAGACTTGTGTCCTTTAGGGCAGGTCATTTCTTTGTTGGATTATCTCTATTTGTCATTATGTAGTTCCTTATTTCGAACTTAAATATGTTATAGATCAGCCCTAGGTCTGTGTTCTAGAACACCACAAAGTAGTTTATTTCCTTTTCTACCTGCAACATTTCAAATTTACTTATTCTTGTTTGCTCGTAGCTTTGTAAGTCCTTCAGTCTTGTTACAGAAGGTCAGGCCACAGTAAATAAGCTTCTGACATGCCTTTATCTGTGCTCCTACAGAATCTCTGATACTACTTTTTTATAAGCAGTTTTGTCAGATTGCCCATATTAAGTCAACTTAACTTTACAGCCAACTTAATCTTCAGAGTATTTTAATGAACACAACCATGAAGCTGGGTGTTGAGAGAGTAGAACCTACCTCTGGGAGGTGTAATGTTTGCTCACCATCTAGCATCAAGTAAATGTCGTTATTGCTATTGGTATTATTATCACTGTTTTTATTGTCATCCAATACTAATGTAATATTTCTCCGTTGAATCTAAATACCACATTTCATTTTTACTCTCTTAAATTTACATAGCTCATTTTTTATTCATATTGGCAATATGTTGTGATCTTGTGGAATTATCTTTCTAACCTAATCTATTTAGCTGTTTTTAGCCATGTGTGCATGAAGATATGAAACCTAAACAGGGCAAGTTTATGTGACATAATCATATGGCAAACCACTCAAACTCTTGCTACTTAATAAATTAAGGTTGAGAAACTCTGATCTTACTTAATTACACTATTAGGCCTGTTCATTAAGTCCCAGTCTTCCAAAATTTTCTGCTATTCAGCCCATACTTTTCCATCATTCCTATAAGGATATCACAGGAGGTTTATCAAACACTACACTAAAGTTAGCATGCTCAATGTCTCGCGTATCTCAGCATATATTTCTGCCTCTAGTTGGAATTAATTTCTCATCATAACCTCTCTTGATACTCAACGACATTATGTTTCTTCAGAAACCTCCACTTCAGTTTTTACATTTTTTACTAAGTTAACAGACATCCCTTCTCTCATTTCAGTTCTGTAAAACAATCATGCAAACAAAGCAAACTGAGCTTGACTTGGCCTCTGTTTATGTTAATAAAAAAAACTGTTTCCTCTGATTTCAGTTTAAATACAAACAAGGTTATCGCAAGCAACTCGGCCACCATATTGGATTCCGGAGTCTGCAAGATGATCCAAAGCTTGTGTTGTCCATGAATGTAGGCAAAATGCAGAGTGAAAGAGAATACAAGAAGGACTTTGAGAAGTGGAAAACCAGGTACACCAGCCCAGTGGACATGTTGGGAGTGGTGCTGGCCAAGAAATGTCAGGCCTTGGTCAGTGATGTGGACTATAAGAATTACCTGCACCAGTGGACATGTCTGCCCGACCAGAACGATGTTATGCACGCTAAAAAAGCTTATGAACTACAGAGTGAGGTCAGTTTCCATTAAATCTAATAGTTTATATATGACATCGTATCTCATATAAGTAACCATTTAGTTGTAAAGGCACAGAAATTAGAGGAATTACTATTGAATATCTAAAAAGCATCTGTCTGTAATACATAGAATCACTGGAGTCAAGGGTCCACATAAGGATGGGATTTTCATGATTTGCTTTATATTTTCACAGAATATTTATAAGTCTGACCTTGAGTGGCTGAAAGGCATAGGATGGAGTCCCCTCGGTTCTTTGGAGGCAGAGAAGAACAAGAAGGCTTCAGAAATCATCAGTGAGAAGAAATATCGTCAGCCTGCAGACAAAAACAAGTTCACCAGCATTCCTGATGCCATGGACATAGTTCTGGCAAAGACAAATGCCAAAAATAGGAGTGATGTGAGTAGCTCTTCGGAAATAAATACATTAAATTATAGTGCCTGATACCTGGTAGGTGCTCAGTGGCATTTGCTTAATAAGGTAGTAGAACTGCATAACATCACATCACACAGTATAATGTTTTATGTTTGGTTACTTCATTTGGATTATCAACTACCCTCCACTAGATCATGTAAAAATAGATTAGTATTAACTTTTTTCACTCCAAATTTGCTTGCTTGCTTATTTATTTAGCCAAAGTATAATGAGAAAACCATTGAAACATACCTTTTTTCTTTGAAACTTGAGTGCATTAAAGACTCAGATTTTTTGGCTAAGGTAGAGTGTATGAGAGGGAGATAGAGTACATTATACAGGCACAGTGGAAATGTCATAAAAAAGTGTATTTTCTGCCAAGTGATTATAATGCGTTTCATTTAGCTGAATCAAGATGAATAGATAATATTACATATATAATCTATCTTCAACTTACTTCCTTCTCCAGCACTGACATCAGTGTCTGGCATGTAATAGATGCTCAATAAATATTTAGTGAATAAAGTAAATGGAAGATAGCCATGTAGAGCAATTGTGTGCAGAGAAGGGAGAGATGATTTATTATTGCTCGGTTAGAAGCATAATTCTGAAAATTACAGAAAGTTGAATTGTGTGCACTGAAATTCTGTAACTGGTAAGACAGTTTAAATAGATATATAATAATAACACTTTGGGTCTTACAAGGCTCTAAATATATACAATATGCTATGTATTTTACATATATCATATATATTAATTTTTATATAACATATGTTTATATATATATATAAGCCCATAATCAACTTATAGTAAACATTTGGTAAATTATAGCTCCTCTCTTCCCAATCATCCTCTCACAGACATTTTGCAATTCTTATATCCAAAATTTATAGTTAACACTAACCTGTCAGCCTTATTATGAAAGTTCAAGTTTTTATTTCTTCTTTTTTTTTGTTTTCATGATGGCAATTTGAATCCAATTTTATTTATAAAGCAATAAGTTTATGCAAAATATTTCTTCCTTTGGGATCCAAGTTTCTTTTCTTTCCATAAAACAGGGCTATTTACAAAGCTCTGAATTGATAAGGTGGCCAAGAAAAATATTCTGGATAATGAAATGTATCAACATCAATGTCCCAGAATAGACATGCCCAGCAGTATGCGCTGGTTACAGAAACCCTGGCATCCTGAACCCCTTAGGCCTCAGGAGAGGGTTAGCTGGGTCCTTGAGGCTGTAGCCTCTCCTTTTGAATACACCAGTACATTTATCTCAGCATAAGCAAACATTAGCATTTTCTGTTTCCTATGGTTGAGAGTGATGCCTGGACATTAAAGAAGTGGTCCAGCTGAACAGTTCTCAACCAGAGGCAGTTTTGCCACACAGGGGATATTGGCAACGCCAAGGGACTTTTTGGTTGTCACAACCTGAGGGTGGTATGCTATTGGCATCTAGTGGGTAGAAGTCAGGGATGTGGCTAGACGTCCTGGAATATACAGGACAGGACGCCCCTCACCCCCAGCAAAGAATCATCCATACACCAATGTGCTAAGGTTGAGAAACTCTGATCTTATTTAATCAGAAAGGTTAGTGCAGAACCAAGATATATGTATATGGATATTCTCAACGTTTGTTCTCCTTTAGTCTGGACTGGTTCTCACTGCTTCTTTATCTTCCAAATCAACATTTGTGAGGAACCCAGATCAGTTATTTCATAGGATCTCCCTCCATTTGGGTTTGTCTGGTGTTTCCTCATGATAAGATTCAGGTTTTATATTTAGCAGGGCAACATATGTTGTATCCTCCTCTGTACATCATATCAGGAGGCACACAATATCAATTTGTCCTATTACTAATAATCTTAACTTTGATCACTTGGTTAAAATGGTGATTCCAAATTTCTCTGCTGTAAGTTACTATTTTATCCTTTGTAACTGATAAGTATCTTGTGAAGAGATTCTCTTACAATGTAAGCATCTCATATTTCATCAAATTTTCACCCGTTAAAGTAAATCAATAAGATTTTTGTTTGGGCCCCCGTGTCTTCTGTTGAAAGACAGAAGATGGCTCTGGGACATACAAGAGATTTTGATAAATTCTCATACAAAATCTTTTTAGGAATACTAACCCCCAAAATAATTATAACTATAAATAATGAGCCATGTAGGAAATAAGACTCCTAATTTCGAAACATACCTTGAATATGTAATCTTTTGAGAAGGCAAGGGCTGTCTCCCAAGTAAACACTGTGGGAGACTTTTAAAATCCAACAGATGGAGAACTTTTGCTCCATTTGATGACCTTGACAATGGCCTAGTTATAGAGCGGATATTTTATCAGCAGGGTTATTGTAACTATGAAACAGGAATCCATAATCTATATTTTGAAGGGCCATTATGTCCCAGATAAGTTTTAAAAAATACTGTACCTATTTTCTGCTCATTATCTATTCATGCTATCAATTATAATGCTTAATTCATATAAATTTCCATAATCCAACTTGAAGTTAACTGTGTTGTTCATGAGTCTAACAACACCACTGAAAATCTCTTATTTCTTATTTTAGAGACTTTATAGAGAAGCTTGGGACAAAGACAAGACTCAAGTCCACATCATGCCTGATACACCTGATATTATTCTGGCTAAAGCAAACTTAATCAATACAAGTGATGTAAGTTTCCAAATTTGGCGTGTGTTTTCAGAAAGCTCATTTTAATTGTTTCCAAATATATTTGGAAGTTAACTTGAATGCCTAGATCATTTTAATTAATAAACCATATATGACTTAGAGTCATCATTTAGTGAATTATAGCTTAAATATCAAAATAATTGGTATTCCTTATCTTAGGCAGAGTTGGGGATATGTCTGTTCCTCATAGTCACTATTGCACATATCATCATAATGTAATAGTTAAAATGCTTTCTCCTTTGTGGATAGAAGCTTTTAGGGGCAGAGACAATTGATATTGAATCTGCAATGCTTAGCTACCATAGTGCCTGACAAACGAAATTTCTAATGAATGAGTATAAAAAGCCCATACTAGAGAATTTCATTTTTATTTTTATTGTCATCATAGCATAATCTCCTTAAATTAATACATATAAAAATTAAATATTTTAAAAACAAATTCTAAACTCTAATAGAAAGATTTTAACTTTATGTAATGTGTTAGAATAGTGCCACAAAGGACTAAAATATAAACACAAGTCCAAGACCAGTAGACATTTTAAACAATCTGGTTTCTGGGTAAAACACATTAAATTATATTCCGAATTATTTAATTATGTAACAAATCTGAAGAAATGAATTACTTCACTTTGGCTTTTTTAATTCGATATTTAAGCTTTCTGCGGAAATTCTTGCTTGTTAAAAATTAGGAAGGACTTCTGTTTCTTACCTACAGATGTGGACTCTACTTGCAACAGCCCCATATTGTGAAATAGACTATTTCTCAGTGTGTTAGCTACATGAAAGACAGAGCCCATTAGGCATGATTTCACCCTATTAAAGGTGTTAGATGGAAAGGCTTTGCTCTTTTCTAACAAAAACTTCTAATGAAACATTCAAAGTTAATTGGAAAACAGCACCTAAATGATATTTCATTTCATTTTTCTGTCAATTTACTTCTCTCTCATTCTCACAAGTATTTGGGAAGAGCTGACATTTAATTTTGTTGATCTAGGTAATCGAAGAGCTTTAAAGCTTAAAACAGGATCATTAACAATCAATGGGCATAATTCCAATTCCAATGAATATTTTAGAGCACAGATACTATTTCCATGGACTCTTAAAATACTTAGCACATTGCATTCATTATGCTGCAGTTGTTTATGGAAAACAGTTTTTCCTAGAGTGATCTTCATCTCTTAACAGAAACTCTACCGAATGGGTTATGAGGAGCTGAAGAAGAAAGGTTATGATCTTCCACTTGATGCCATACCCATCAAAGCAGCCAAAGCATCCCGAGAAATTGCCAGTGAAGTAAGAGTTTATCTCCTGTTTATATCAATTTGATTGCAATGTGTCACTTCAAAGCAGTCTCAATTTAATTTTAAATTGAACAAAATCTTCCCAGGAGTAACAAATTAAAACAGAGTAAAATGATCCCAGGGATGCAGTGTGGGATGAGGATAAGCTCAAGGATGCATTTATTATGTATGGAATTTGTAGCTGGATTTAGCCTTTAATCTTTCCTATCAAAAAAACTTATTATCTGTGGCTCTCTAGGCTTAGTGGAACATCTGGAGTTAATGTGCTTTGTAATTTGCCACTTATGGCAACATAAATTAATCTTGAAAGGAATGAGACATGGTTTTTTTCCTTTAGTACAAGTACAAGGAAGGTTTTCGCAAGCAGCTTGGCCACCACATTGGAGCCCGGGACATCCAAGATGATCCCAAGATGATGTGGTCCATGCATGTGGCCAAGATCCAGAGTGACAGGGAGTACAAGAAGGACTTTGAGAAGTGGAAGACCAAGTTCAGCAGCCCCGTGGACATGCTGGGGGTGGTCCTGGCCAAGCAGTGCCAGACCTTAGTCAGTGATGTGGACTATAAGAACTACCTGCACCAGTGGACGTGCCTGCCCGACCAGAACGACGTCATCCATGCTCGGCGGGCCTACGACCTTCAGAGCGACGTGAGTCTGAAATTTTCCTTTGACCAACAAAACACCATGTCTGCTTTCCTGAGTATCAAAGTTCCCCCAAAGTGAGGGGAGTTGAGTTTATACATCTGAGTTGTATTTCCCTAGACTAAAGCCCATGCTCTATCTCATCACTCAAACATCTGGAAGCACCATTATTCCACAAAGAAAGTGCCAGAAAATCCCCTATTGCTTTGGTGGAAGCCTCTTGATTGTTGACCCAGGAAGGAGTTAGGTTGTTCTCTACATGTTGATATTTAAAATGTTTTTCAAAATATGCTTCCAATCTGAATAATTTGTTGATTCACAAACTTTAAAAATTTCCCAAGAATTCAAGCATTAACATATATATAGTATAGTATAATATAAAATATATGGTACAATATAATATAATGTAATATAAAGCTGTGTTTCTTTAGAGATATGTCATTATGTTTATGTTTAATGGTTTGTCACTTACAATTTCAGAATTTGTACAAGGCTGACCTTCAGTGGCTCAAAGGCATTGGCTGGCTACCTAGTGGCTCTCTTGAGGACGAGAAGAACAAGAGAGCAACCCAGATTTTGAGTGACCACATTTACCGTCAGCACCCAGATAAATTCAAGTTTTCCAGCCTTATGGACTCCATCCCGATGGTTTTGGCAAAAAGTAATGCTATTACCATGAACCATGTAAGTCCTTTCTTTATTTGAGGAGGGTATTAATTTTTGTGTGAGTGAAAACACTGAAATCTGTTTCTAGAAAAGAAAAATCATATTCAGTTCTTCTGCTTGGTATTAAAGTGGTTTTTAAGTAAGTGTTGTGCTTCTTACTGACATGAGACATCTAGACCTGAAGGTGTCACAGAGCAGATGTTCTTTATTCTCCTTAAGAACGAGATTATTTTTATTTATTACTGTCCTGTGCTACTCACATTTTTTTGTTTATTTTAGCGCCTCTATACAGAAGCTTGGGATAAAGATAAAACCACTGTCCACATTATGCCAGATACCCCTGAAGTTTTACTCGCTAAACAAAACAAAATAAATTACAGCGAGGTAAGCAATATATTCATGGGGCATGATATATTTTCCTTACACTGCACTTCATAAATCAGACTTACGGTGATTTATGTCTGTTTCAGAAACTATATAAACTTGGTCTAGAAGAAGCCAGGAATAAAGGCTGTGATATGCGGTTAGATGCCATTCCCATCAGAGCTGCCAAGGCCTCCAGAGATATTGCAAGTGAAGTAAGTGAATCTGAAGCTTCTTTGCCTTAGCTTTGGCTCAAAGATTTCTTCTCTCTCCTGGTTTTTGTAAAACAAGTAAGCTATGAGGTGAAAATTCTTGCTAACCATTTTTACTATGTCAACAGTTTAAAATAATGGTAATGAAATCCTCAACACAAAGAATTCCACCTATGATTGCATCTGTTGTAACATGCATTTTAAAATATCACCCTTTTCCTGCTGAACAAAAGCACTGGATTCTTGACTATTGTTCAAACATCCTTTGAGCTTTCCACATGATGTGTTCTTATGTACAGACTCATTGTAGGATTCCTCCTAAACCTAACCCATGCACTATGAACCCATAAACCTACAAAGGCTGAGTGAATGGGGCACTTTATTCTATTCAAGGTCCAACCATCCGCATGGACCCTATGTTTGCCTCTACATCCAGTCACTGGCTGCAGATTTATTTTCTTTAAATGATGGGTTTTCTCACATTCCTAGAAACTTTTATCCTTCTTGTTCTTCAGTGTATGAAGTAAAAAATGTTTTTCCTTTATTTCTAAAATGTGGGAAGTAATCATCATAACTTAAAAATAAATGTTCAATAATCACAAGAGGGTTAAAAGTATTAATATATACCAATATAATGGAAATACCTACTGGCATTAAAATTCATGTTTCTGAAGACCATTTAATGATACAAAAAAATGCTTATATAATAACTGAAAAAAGCTGGCACAAACCCATATACAGCATGACTGGCTCCTAATTTTATTCCCTCCCTCTGTCTCTGTCTTAGTATCTCTCTGTCTTTCTCTTTAACAAACACACACCCCGACACACACACAAAAAGCAGTTTATCAGTGTTATCACTAAATGGCAAAATAATGTCTTAATTTTTATTTTCCTTTTTTGTGTACATATATATGCTTTATTTTATAAATGGCTTCTAAGATGCATATATTATTTTGATTCAGGGGAAAAATCATCATATTTTTAATGAATAAGAAAATTTGGGCCTAGCAATTGTTTCTTACTATAAGTTAAAATACATGACCATCAGTCTTTTTTTTCTTCTAGTTCAAGTACAAAGAAGGCTATCGTAAGCAGCTCGGCCATCACATCGGTGCCAGAGCGATACATGACGACCCCAAGATGATGTGGTCCATGCATGTGGCCAGGATCCAGAGTGACAGGGAGTACAAGAAGGACTTTGAGAAGTGGAAGACCAAGTTCAGCAGCCCCGTGGACATGCTGGGGGTGGTCCAGGCCAAGAAGTGCCAGACCTTAGTCAGTGATGTGGACTATAAGAACTACCTGCACGAGTGGACGTGCCTGCCCGACCAGAACGACGTCATCCACGCTCGGCAGGCCTACGACCTCCAGAGCGACGTGAGTACCTGAGGATCATAATGACATGCAAAGGTGGGAAACCCGTGAACTAACACCCCTGGGAGGAGGTGCAATAGGTGGCATCAGCCCCTATGAGGGGGAAATAGCATTTCTTCTTTCCTTGTGAATGTTAATTGTTTAACACTCCAGACCAAAAAGGAATATTGTCTGATACTCTGCCTGTCCACCAAACTACATTTTCAATAGTGGTCCCAATTTATTTCATATACTTCAGATGAAAATGTTTTCCCAATGCTGGGATAAATAGTTATTGACTATTTGTGTTGACAGAACATGTACAAGTCTGATCTCCAGTGGCTGAAGGGCATCGGCTGGGTTCCCATTGGCTCTTTGGATGTGGAAAAATGCAAAAGGGCAACTGAAATTTTGAGTGATAAAATCTATCGCCAGCCTCCAGACAAATTCAAATTCACCAGTATAACTGATTCTCCGGAGCAAGTGCTGGCCAAGAATAATGCCGTCAACATGAACAAGGTGAGGCTTCATTCAGAGAGCCATGGTAGGACTCCTGACGCTGCATCAGAGAAAAAGAAGCATAATCAAAGAAAGAAAGAAATAGAGGATCGAGCATCATAAGATATCTCTATCTATCATCTCTCTCTCTCTCTACCTATCTTATCTGTCTGTCTACTTATCTGGTATGTGTGTCATTTATTCTTCAATACTTACTTCAGTAATTGTTTTATGGCTTTGATAAAATGGCATTTTTTTATGGAAAATAATCTTTACTTAAAAGATATTCTCAGCTTCCTTTTGTTAACATCTATTTCAGTTTATCAGAGGGCACTCATAAGTATCTTTTCTACTATGAACTGATCATTTGAAGATGTGTCTGAAATACATACTGTGTAAAAATTGCATAGCCTTTGTTTTTTTTGTTTCTAAAGTTCCTGTGGCCCTGTAATTCCTATTAATTGTACACTGATTTTTTTGTCCTGATGACATTATATATTTTCTTTGATAGCATTTGTACACGGAAGCCTGGGACAAAGACAAGACCCAGATCCACATCATGCCAGACACACCAGAAATTATGTTAGCAAGAATGAACAAAATCAACTACAGTGAGGTAGGAGCTGATGCTAATCCTATGATGTTTGCATGCTGTTTCTTATTTCAATTAGTCTATTCCATGGTGATGTAATACTAAATGACAACTTTATAAAGAATCTCTTTTTGCTCCAGATGAATACCAACTCCTACACTTCTCAGTTACCATCCTAAACATAAAACCTGAAGTAATACAAACTATCATTTAGGAAGTGCAAATTATAAAAACTAATGATTTAAACAGTAACCATAAGATCAATTAGACCTTTTTCTTTTATTAACTTTTTAAGTTAGGAAATTAGCAATAAACCAAATATACATTTATCTCCTCCTTATGTTATGTAGCTTTGCTAAATTTATTTTCCTAATTTCAGTTTGGGGTCAAAATTTAATATTTTTAATGTATAAGATAGAGTCAAGGGCTAAAATCACAGTGTTATCAACACTAAAAGAAAGAGATAGAGAGGCAGAAACAGAGAGAATCCGTCTGTGTTTATATTAGCAAGCCCATTTCCTTTTTACGCTCTGTGACCAAAAGGCCATATGCCCCCATCTCAGAACCACAGATGGTTGGCTGAAAGATTAGACTCTCTTCTAGCAAGGGTCTAGACAGACCCAACAGCCTGTCATCTTGCCTTTGCTTAAGTGTTCTCCGTGACAAGGAATTTGTCTCTTAAATCAACCATTTTATTCTGGAAAATTCCATTGGAGGGTTCTTCTGATATATTGAGTGGAAGATTTCTCTGTGCAGATCCACACAGTCCTCTGAGGCTATGCAGCGACAGTCTGTGCCACCTCCATGGAGATGGAGATAGCTGCTCTGCAGCCTCCCTGCCGCCTCACCCCAGGTTCTCCTTCTAACCTACACATCCCAGGTTCCTGGGCATTCCTCACATGACACTCCTGCCACAGTGTGACTCTCAGAACTGACAAAATCCAGCTTGCAAGGAATGACCAGTGTAGAATACAGTTGACATGATATGTCTCCTGGACTTATTTCTGCTCCGTGTGCCTCAGGGCACACTGTCAGCTATGTTCCTGCTGGTGCACATGGAATTTGGAATCAGCAGAGACCTCAAGACATTTTACATGGACTTAAGCCCAGGTTTCCTCTATCCTGCATTTATATGTTTGGCAATTTGAATTTTAGTTTGAAGGATGACATTTATCTCTCTGTAATTTCTTATATTGAGCCTGTTGGTTTAAGCCTTTGGAGATTTTTGTGAATCTAAGATCCTGTCAAATGACATTTTATTTTTCCCAGCTTTGTGCTACCAGCAAGGAAAATATTATTTCTTTGACAGTTTCAACCAGCAGTATATTACTCTTCTGCAGAATATAACTTGGAGAATTTAGATAGATTAGCCACCATCTTAACTCATTTTATTTTAGGGGATACAAACTATAATTTTAGTGCTTATATAAGTGGCTCCTAATTGTAACCAAAAACTACTCTCAAATCAAAAAGGAGTGAATTTTTAGCTATACCTAAATAGAGGTCCCATATGGTTATGGGAAAGCACGTATTGTGCAGGAATTTCAGCAAAGAGCCCTTGTAACTAGTTACTCAGCATTTCTGGAATTCTTGACTCTTGTCTTCGTGGCAAAAGCTCAGACCCAACTGCGTTGCTGTGTGTACAGAGGCCCATGGAGAAGGCCCTGAACTGAGTGCCTAACCTGCCTGACCTGCTTTCTCTTCTTTCCCCACTCCTCTCAGCTTAGTTCAGTTCTGTTGTGTTTTATTCTTATTTAGGAATAGAATATGCAAATTTGATGATGTCACTCTCCTCAAAGATGACTGTGGCCTCCTCTTTCCTAGAGAATTAAGCACAAACTTAGCACCAAGCCTTCACAGTCTGACTCCAGATTCTGTTCAGTCCTCTCCTGCCACTTCCCCCGGCACTGTGCTCCCTTCCTTTGACTCCATGGCACTTTCACTGCCTATGCTTGGATTCATGCCCCTCCTTCTGCCCTTGACTGCCGTCTCAGTCTATTGAAACCATATTCATCCCTCAAGGTCCAATGCAAAGATCACTTCCTCTGCAGGAACTTTCCTGATTCTCAGTACAGAATCAATTTCTCCTTTCTGGAACTCTGTTAATAATACGGCGAAATCACTTCTCATGCCTTGCCTTTTTGGCAACTTGTTCCATCGACCATCATTTTTTCCATCAATTCTCCCAAAAACCTTGAAGATAGGAGAGGTCGCATGCTCATCTCTAATTCCCAAGTACCCAGCACAGTCACGGCCCAGAGCTGGTACAGAATAAATGCAGATCGAATTCATTTCCATGATCAACAGTTAATCAAGTCTTTCCCTCCCACCTACATTTTGTCCCCTTAGGCCCATGAGTTTCAGCTTAATTCCCTTAGGCCCATGAGTTTCAGCTTAATTTTTCTAGTTCTTTTTGAAACGCATTCATTGTTGTAACTAAAAGTTTTAAAACAATATATAATATCTATGCAGTTGACACTTGAACAACATGAGGGTTCAGGGTGCTGGCCCCCATGCAGTCAAAAATCCACATTTAAGTTTTGACTCCCACAAAATATAACTTCAAATAGCCTACTGTTGATTTTATGATAGTAAATAATAAGATATACTAGTATCTACATATATGTTATGCATTCATGGCATACCTAACTTTTTCTTAATTTTTTTGCTCTTTCTAGGCTATGTGGTTTGTCTGTGAATTTTTTCAAAT
>JAVSCE010019763.1:0-56967 GCA_032199065.1 Smutsia gigantea | reverse complement strand
CATATAGATGGGTCTTGCTTTTTTATCCATTCTGTTACTCTGTGTCTTTTGATTGGTGCATTCAGTCCATTTACATTTAGGGTGATTATTGATAGGTATGTACTTATTGCCATTGCTGGCTTTAGATTCGTGGTTACCAAGGGTTCAAAGGGTTGCTTCTTTACTATCTAACAATCTAACTTAACTTTCTTGTTAAGTTATTGTAAACACAGTCTGATGTTTCTTTCTTTCTCTCCCTTCTTATTCCTCCTCCTCCATTCTTTCTATAATAGGTGTTTTATTCTTTGCCTTTAGTTAGTGTTTGGATGGTCTGCTTTCTTTGCTATGATTTTATTTTCTCTGGTGACATCTTTTTAGCCTTAGGTGTGCTTCCCTCTAGAGCAGTCATTTAAGATATCCTGTAGTGGTGGTTTATGAGAGGCAAACTCTCTCAACTTTCGCTTATCTGGAAATTGTTTAATCCCTCCATCATATTTAAATGATAATCGTGCTGGATACAATATTCTTGGTTCGAGGCCCTTCTGTTTCATAACGTTAAATATACCATGCCATTCTCTTCTGGCCTGTAAGGTTTCTGTTGAGAAGTCTGATGATAGTCTGATGGGTTTTCCTTTGTAGGTGATCTTTTCTCTCTCTCTAGCTGCCTTTAATACCCTGTCTTTATCTTTGATCTTTGCCATCTTAATTATTATATTAGTGTTGTCTTCCTTGGGTCCCTTGTGTTGGGAGATCTATGAGCTTCGGTGGACTGCGAGACTACTTCCTTCCCCAGCGAGGGAAAGTTTTCAGCAATTATTTCTTCAAGACACTTTCTATCCCTTTTTCTCTCTCTTCTTCCTCAGGTACTCCTATAATGCGAATATTGTTCCGTTTGGATTGGTCACACAGTTCTCATAATATTCTTTCATTCCTAGAAATCCTTTTATCTCTCTCTGCCTCAGCTGCTCTGTACTCCTGTTCTCTGTTTTCTATTCCATTAACAGTCTCTCGCATCTCATCCATTCTGCTGTTAAGCCCTTCGATCGCTTGTCTGATTTCTGTATTGTCTTTCTTCAGTTCCCTCACTTCCTCCCTCAGCTCTTGCACATTTCTCTGTAGGTCCATCAGCATGGTTATGTCTTTTATTCTGAATTCTTTTTCAGGGAGGCTGTGCATTTCCATCCCTTCAGACTCCCTCTCTGGGGTTGTCTGGTTGATTTTGGTCTGAACCATATTCCTCTGTCTTTTCATGGCTATATAATTGGTCACTGATAGTTTGCCACATATGTCAGCTGGGCTCTTTAAGACTTTAAAAGGAAAGAAAAAAAAAAAGAGAAAAGAAAAGAAAGAAAGAAGAAGAAAAAGAAAAAGAAAGGAAAAACAAAAAAACAAAACAAAAAACAAACAAAACAAAAAAAATGCCCACCAGACGTAGATTCTGTGGGAATGCTCTAGGTGGCGCTATTGCCCCACTATTCCACAGCTGTGACTGTGCCACTCTGCAGGGCCCTTTATCGCTCTGGCAGGGGTGGGAACGAATAGGAGGCTGTTGATCTCAGTGAGAAGTGTAAGTATGGCTACGCTTCCTCAGTCGCCATCTAAGGCATCTGAAACTCCCCAGGACTCCCAGCCTGCTGGGCTGAGTGTGCTGGGGCTATCCGGCTCCTCTGCTGGGCTCCTGTCTCTTTAAGACCACTGAAGAAAGTGCGCGCTTTTTTTTTTTCCTTCCCGGGAGCCGGCTGCAAGCACCCTGGCGCCTTCCCCGCTCAGATCCTGCCCCTCTGTCTCTCTAATCTCCGCTGCACTGCGCAATGTGGGTCAGCGCTCCCCACGCAGATCACCGGGGCTGGCTACTTTGCGGGGTGCACTTCCACTCCCTCCCGGCTCTGAATCCTCTCCTCCCGCCGGTGCGCTGGGGTGGGGGAGGGCTTGTGTCCCGCCGGTTCGTGGCTCCGTATCTTACCCGCCTCTTGGGGTGCCGAGTCCTCTCGGGTGTGGCTGCACGCTGTGCGCTTTCCTATGTATTCTCGTCTCTCTTTTAGGAATAGATGTATTTTCTGTGTTTTCGTAGATAAATATAGTGTTGGGAGGAGATTTCTACCGCCCTGCTCACACCGCCGTCTTCCCGGAAGTCCAAATAGTGTTTTCATTTTCTTCAGATAAATACCCAGAAGTGGAATTACTAGGTCATATGGTATTTCTTTCCTTTTTTGTATTGAAGTATAGTTTATATACAGTATTATACTGATTTTAAGTACACAACAGTGATTCAACAGTTACACACATTATTAAATCCTCATCCCAACTAGTGCAGTTACTATTTGTCAACATAGAAAAATGTTACAGAACCATTGACTACATTCTCCATGCTGCACTTCCATCCCTGTGACCAATTTGTATGACAGATTTTTTTCCTCTTTATCCCCCTCACCCATCCCACCTACCCACCCAAACCCCTCCCCTATGGCAATCACCAGTTATTTCTCAGTGTTTATCAGTCTACTGCTTGTTTTGTTTTTAGATTCCACAAATAAGTGAAATCATATGGTATTTGTCTTTATCTACCTGGTTTATTTCACTTAGCATAATACCCTTCAGGTCCATCCATGTTTTCACAAATGGTAGGATTTGTTTCTTTTTCTATGGGTGAATAGTATTCCAGTGTGTCTATGTACCACCTCTTCTTTACCCATTCATCTATTGATGGACACTTAGGTGGCTTCTATTTCTTGACTATTGTAAATAATGTAGGGGTACATCTATCTTTTGGAATCAGAGATTTTGTTTTCTTCAGGTAAATTCCTAAAACTGGAGTTACTGGGTCGTATGGTATTTCTGTTTTTAATTTTTTGAGGAATTCCATACTGCTTTCCATTGTAGCTACAGCAATTTACATTCCCACCAACAGTGTAAAAGGGTTCCCTTTTCTCTACATCCTCACCAACACTTGTTATTTCTTCTCTGCTGTACAGTGGCCATTCTGACTGGTGTGAGGTGATATCTCATTGTGGTTTTGATTTGCATTTCCTTGATGATTAATGATGTGGAGCATCATTTCATTTGTTTGTTGGCCATCTGTAGGTCTTTTTAGGAAAAATGTCTATTCAGGTTTCTGCTCATTTTTTAAATGTGTTGTTTTCCAGCTTTAATGATGTATAACTGACACATAATATTGTCTAGGTTTAAGGTGTAGAGTGTGTCGATTTGATACATATATAAATCCCCAAATGATCACCACTTTAGGATTAGTTACCATCTTCATCCTGTCACATAATTACCATTTCTTCTTTGTGGTAAGAACATTTAGAGATTTACTTTCAGCAACATTCAGGTATATTACACAGTACTATCAGCTATAATCACCATGCTGTACAGTGGATCCCAAAATTGTTAACCTTACAACTGAGAGTTTGTGCTTTTTGAGCAGTATCTCACAATTTCCCCCACTCCCAAACCCTGGTAACCACCACTCTCTTCTCCATTTCTCTGAGTTTGTCCTTTTTAGATTCTGCATACAAGAAGCTCTCATTCATTGCAGGTGAGAATGAAAAATGGTACGGCCTCATTGGAAGACAGGTGATCAGCTTCTTAAAAAGCTTAATAAAATCTCAGCATATGATCCTGAAATCATACTCCTAGGTATTTATTCAACTGACTTGAAAAGCTATGTCCACACAGAACCTGCAAGGGTGATGATCCACATTATTTCACCATTTAATTCACCTTGCAAAAACCAGATGGACCTTGACAGATGATGATGAACTAACACAAACTTAAGAAGCAAATGTCCCTATTAAAGTGTCATCTCCTTTGTGAAAGCTTCCCCTACCTCCAGGCAGCTGAACAGCACCTTCAGGTATGTAGCTGTGCCAGATACTGTATTCTTATCATAATGGATCATTACGAATATATCTTCTGGCCTTTGGTAGGCAGCTTTGATAGAACTAAAAAATTTGTTTCAATATCCATCCATAAGAACTTATCCACATTCACCTGGATAGAGAGCAGTATGTATTTATGGCTTTTATTTAGGTCTGTGTTAGACCAACAACATGGGCTCCAATATACCAAGACTAGCTACTACCACTTGGTATCTTGATTAAATATCTTTCTGACCTTTCACTATCAGATGCCAGTGCCAAACCCTCAATATGGTGCTGTCCTTCAAAGAGACAACTTGGTGGCAAGTTGATTACATCTTGCCCTATGAAGGACAATGATTTTTCATAATTAGGGTTTGCTTATATTCTGAGTAAGGATTTGTATTCCTGTCTACAGTGCTTCAGCAAACTTTACTATCTAAGTTCTCATAGAAAGTCTGATTTACTAACACTAGGTCCTGCATAAAATGTCTTGCATTAATGGATTCACTTCATGGCAAGGGAGGCATGACAATGGGCGCATGACCATGAGGTCTGCTGGTTGTACCATGTGCCACATTACCCAGAAGCTGCCAGCATAGTAGAGTACTGGCATGGTCTCTTGAAGGCACAGATAAAGCAAAATATTGAAGATGATGCCTATGACTTTAGGGCTCTGTTCTTTAAGTAGTCTATATCTTGAACCAACTGTCATCACATGGTACTCTAATTCCAATAGGTAGAATATAAAGATCCAGGAGAAAATGGGCAGAAGTAGGAGTGGCTCTACTCATCCCCAGTGACATACTAAAAACTTTAAGCTCTATGGTTCTAGATGTCCTGTTTTCCACAGGGTGGATGCTTCCACCAGGGGACACTAAGATTCCTACTAAAAGCTATGGCTGCCACCTAATTAATTTAGGGTTTCTTATGCCACTAGAGTGGCAGGTAAAGAACATACTGGTGAGGCTAATTGACCATGATCATCATGAATAGGGAGAGTTGTTGCTCCAACACCCATTTTTAACGGTGAATAGGCAATGGACCTGGAATGAAGGGGATGGAAAAAGTCATCTTTCTGCCATGTTCAGTCTCCCAGGGATCTTGAGCTCCTCAGGACTGATTCTACCTGCACAGCAATGAGCATAGAATGTGGCAGGAAGGGAGGGTATCCTCAAGGTGGCCCAGGCTCATATACCATCTGTAGAAGGCACAAACATGAAGCATTCCCAACCATACAAGGTCTGCAGGTTGACTTCACTCTTAGGGAAGGAAATGTGTTATTAACTATGGGCCAATAAAGAATATGGAAATTAGGCATTGAGTGTAAGGAGATAGTGCCATTGGTGGAAGTAACTGGTAGCTAATGCAAAGAAAAATAGTACCACTCATGATCCATAAATGCATTTCATATTCAATTAGACTCAGTCACAAACATCTACTTCCTCCCACCCAAGTACACACACACACACCTCACCACCAGTGCTCTTGACCTGGAAGCAAGGTGACTTTGTGCCTCTACTTCTTTGTAGAGTCTACAGTACCCCATATCCCAACTTCTGTGACCTTGATCAGTTCACGTATCAACACGAAGTCTGGTTCATTTCTAAAACAGTAATAATGTAATAATAATATCTAAGTCAGTTGTTCGTGAGAATTAAATGAGTTTTTTCTGGGTAAAGTGCCCAATACCATGCCTGGCATATAATAAATGTTCACTAAATGTTATTGACTAATATCTATTTCACACAGATGCACTTCAGTCACATAGTAAGAGACTGAGTAGCGGTTTAAACCTATGTTTTATAACTTGGTCCAATTTATTAGTTCATGGATCTTTCCATTTATCCTAGAAGGAACTTAGGGCTCTTTTTCAAGTTATCTTCTGAGTATCTATGGAGTGTCTATGTATAAGGCACTGGAGCTCAGTAATTGAGATATCAAGATGAGCAAGACATTATTCCTGCCATAGAAGAGTTCATTGTCTCATGCAGGAGAGACAATTAGACATGGCTAAATAGCCAATTACAATACAAGGAGATAATGTTGTTATAGGTGGATGCAAAACTTTGTAGAAGGACAAATGAGAGGCAGTTTGTTCAAACTGGGGTTAAAGGGAAGAATTCCCACATGAGATGTCACCTGAGGTGAGTCTTACCAGATTAGTGAGAATGGTCTTATGAAGGGGAGAGGTATGAGTGTATAGTGGTGGGGGTTGTAGATAAGGTTTGGGTCCAGGCTAAGGCACTGGAGCAAGTACTATCTTACTGAGGAGAGTACATAAAGACCAAAGCATGAGGAAAGAGGCAGAGGATGAAGTTAGAGAGTTAGGCAGGGGCCAACTCATGAAACTTCTTAAGACACCAGGTTATGGAAATTGTTTGAGAGTAATGGGGAGAGTTGATTGGTTTTGAATAGGAGAATGATATAGTTAGCTTTGATGTTTTTAAGGAGTCAGATGGGTACACAAGATAAGAGATTATTGCAGGAGTCCAGGTTAGAGATTAAGTTGGCTTATACCAGGGTAGTACTTGTGGAAATTGAGAGCACATACCTGATAGAATATATTTAGGAAATAGAAGGGGCAAGACAGTAGAGAACTTGTTGATGGATTGGATATAATGGGTAAGGGAAAGAGAGATACCTAGGGTCACAATAAGTATTTTGGCCTAGACCATTGGGTAAATGATGGTGGTGTTCAGTGAGATTTGAAACATAGAATGAATTTTTTTCCTATCCTCTCATTTTGCATATGAGAAAACCAGTCTCTCAGGGGAAGTGGTGTGCCCAAGGTTGCACAAAAAATTAGGGACAAATGGGGAACTAGTATTCATTTTTTTATTAGTTTTTGTTCAGTACTTTTTCCACTGCACCAAAAAGTTCTGCTGCTCAGCAGTCTTTGCACATTGGTAAGAGATAAATGAATCGAATTAACATCAAAATCCCAATATCAAAGCAGGGAGTGTAGATGGTTGGGTCATAAATCTGCAGTTTTGTTAACATGACTCACATTCAAGAGAATTTATTCACTCGGCATTGATTTTTTTCTTTTAGCATTGGACTTGCAATGAATGATTTCATATAATGCAAAACACACTACTCTTCTATTTAATGAGAGAAGAATCACAGCCTAGTGGGCAGATGTGGTTCCTGATCATGAAAAAAAGGCTTGGCTGATGAGGGATAGTTTTCATTTTCTAAGGAGTTCCAGTTTTCAGCAACCTCCAGTGTTGTGAAGGAAATACTCATTCATCCAACAGATATCTCTTGGGGACCACTGTGTTTCAGGCACTGTTCTAGGTGCTGGGGATATGTTGGTGAGCAAAATAGATGTGACTGACTTAACGGATCATATGTTTTAGTGGAAAAAGATAGTAAACTATAAATTTAAAATGTAAATAAAATATGTAGTATATCTGATAGAAGTAAATGCTAAGCAAAAATATAAAGTAGGTGTTATGAACAGAATTGTGCCCCTGCCCCTAATTCATATGTTGAAGTCCTAATCCCCAAGGCCTCAGAATGTGACTGTATTTGAAGATGGGGTCTTCAAAGAGGTAATTAAATTAAAGCAGGGTCATTAGGGTGGGCCCTAATTTGTATGACTGGTGTGCTTATAAGAGGAAGACATTTGGACATAGACATGCACAAAGGGAAGACCATGTGAAAACACAGGGAGAAGAGAGCCATCTATAAGCCAAGGAGAGAGGCTTCAGAAGAAATAAACCCTGCTTGATCTCAGACTTCTAGTCTCTAGAAGGGTGAGAAAATAAGTCTCTGTTGTTTAGTCTACCCAGTCTGTGGAACTTTGTTACAGCAGCCCTAGCAAACTGCAGGGATACATACAGCAGGGCAAGTGGATAGGGAGTGTTGGGGTGGGACTAGAGTTGCAATTTTACCTAGAAAAGTAAGGTGACATTTGAGCAACAAATTTGGAGGAAGTGACGGAGCTTCACACAGAGATACACGGGGAAAGAGTGGTCCAGGTAGAGGAGACAGCAAGTGCAAAAGCCTTGAGCTGGGGGTACTTGGTGAATTTGAGGAACAGCAAAGGAAGTCAGGATGGCTAAAGCAGCGTGGGTAAGGTCAGACAGTTAATAGATGGTGGGCCAGATCATGTAGAGTCTTCTAAGTTATTGTATGGAATTTTGGTCTGAGTGAAATTTAGATCTAGCCATTATAGAAAACAGTTTATCACTTCCTCAAGAAGTTAAAGATAGAATTACCATATGATCCAGCAGTTCTACCCAAAATAGAATTAGGTGTATACCCAAAATAATTAAAAACAGAGACTCAAATAGATGCTTGTACATGAACTTTCAAAACAGCATTATTCACAATAATCAAAAAGTAGAAACACTCCAAATGCCCAACAACAGATCACTTGATAAACAAAATACGGTACATCTATACAATGGAATATTCATCCATAAAAAGGAATGAAGTACTGATGCATACTACATCATAGATGAACCTTAAAAACATCATGCTAAATAAAAAAAAGTCAGACACAAAAAGCCACATACTGTATGGTTCCATTTATACAAAATGTTTAGAATAGGCAAATCCATACAGACAGAAAGTAGATTAATGGTTGCCAGGGCCTGGTTAGAGGGTGGAATGGGGAATGACTGGTTAATGGGCATGGAGTTTCCTCTTGGATTTATGAAAACATTCTACAGCTAGGCAGTGGTAATGATTGTGCAACGATGTGAATGCACTAAATATCACTAATGGCAAATTTTATGTTATGTGCATTTTGCCACAATAAAAAATTTAGATCCAAAGAAATATTTTGCATAAAGCAGTGTCATTTTTAAAAGCTCATCTGACTGTTCTGTTAAGAAAGAATGGATAAGTGGCTTGCCAGAATAGAAGCAGGGAGACTGGTTAGAGGATCTGCTAATTATCCAACTGAGAGAAGATTAGACAGATGGGTATAGGAGTTTGGAGCTTAGAGAAGAGGTCTCAGGAAAGAGATATTAATTGGAAGTCTTCAGCATATAGATGATATTTAAAGCTATGAGACTGGTTGAGATCACCTAGGGGTAGCTCTCCCCATAGAGACTATTCAGTCCCTTACAGGTGGAAGTTCAATTCCAATAGAGAAGACATAGTTTCTTTACTCTAAGGTCTTCATCTTTAAAGAGGAGATGATCTTCACTCTGGGGAGGCTCATCTGTTGGGGGAAACTATTGTTAGCCTGATGTATTCTCAGTGTGTTGGATAAGCAATGGTCCCCTCACTCTGAAGATCTAGTATGACTTGGGAAACATTGTCCACCCACTCTAAATAGCTGCTAGCTGAAGAGAAATGCATTTTTCTGTACCAGGGAGCTTCCCCTGGTCTACTGGGGGAAGACATAGCCCCTACTCTGACTTCCAAATGCTTATGCCTGTAGCCCTGAGGAGGTGGCACAGAAAGCACTAGCATTGCCCAGACAGTAGCATCAACTTCCAGATCTAAACTTAACAATGAAGAGATCCATGCATGTTACAGCCCAAAACTGAATATCAGTTAATGTCCATGTCTGGGAAGAGCAATTAGAGCTCATTAATTGAGTTGCTGGTAACACTGCCATTCTCAAGGCTAATTATCTTTAATTGGAGTTGTCTACTTTGATAATAAGCAATTACTTCCCTTCCATTCAATTTAACAATGTTCCAGGCGCTATCCTAGACACTTCAGGAAATACCACACTTTAAGGAGCTCACTGTTTTGTCATGGGATCAGCCTGGTACATAGATAATTCCAATTTAGGGAAGAAAGTGATAAGCTCTGCGGAGATTTATATGCTAGGATTAGAGCAGTACAGGAATACTTAAGGGGAATATTAATTCTGCCTGGGGAGAGGAAGAGTTGGATAGAGCTTTATTGAAGAAGAAACATTTGAGCTGTAACTTCGGAGAATGAGTAAAATTTCCATGGTATTGCAGGCAGTATGAACAGCATAAATAAGTGGTTGGAGGCCAAAAAAATGCATAGTTACTGATATAAATATTAATTTTTTTATTTATTTCATCCATTAATTTAGCAAATATTCATTGAGCCCTATTATGTTGCAGGCACCCTCCTAGGTGCTTTGGATACAGAAGTGAACAACATAAATTTCCTGTCTTCAAGGAGCTTGCATTCTAGTGGGCTGAAATAGATTAAAAAAATAAGTAAATACATAATTTTTTAAGTAGTAATAAATGTTTTGAAGAAAAAAAGCAGAATAAGGGGGTAGAGAATGATGGAGTAGAGGTTCTAGTATTCTGGTCAGGGAAGTCATCTCTGCTAAGATGTCCCTGCTAAGAGTAGAGGGCTAGATGAAATGAGGGAGTGAGTAAGATATGTATATAGTAGAAGAAAATTTCAGAGAAAACAACGAGATCCAATGGCAAGAATATGCTTGTTATGTTCTGGATTGGAGAGTTGATGGCACATAGATGATATTTAACATGATGAGACTGGATGAGATCATAAAGAAGCAAATAGAGACATGATCGATGAACTGAGCTCTGAGGGGCTCCAGTGTTAAGCATTTGGACTGATGAGGAGGAACCAACAAAAGAGTCTTGACAGAAATTTGTGAATAGTTTTTACAAAAGGAAGGCAAGAAGTCATGTTGATTTATGCTGTACTTTCATCCCCATGACTAATTTATATTATGATTGAGATTTTGTGCCTCTTTTTCTCCTTCACCTATTTCATCCACCCATTCCAACCCCTCCCCCATGGTAAACACCAATCACTTCTCATAGAGAATATAGTCAATAGTTCTGTAACATCTTTCTATGTTGACAGATAGTAACTACACTAGTTGGGGTGAGCATTTAATAATGTAGATAATTGTCAAACCACTATGTTGTATACTTGAAACCAATATAATATTGTATATCAACAATACCTCAATAAAGAAAAGAAGCTTTGAATTACAGTCCTCACAGGGATGTAAAAATAGGGTCAGAGTTTAGCAAGGCATCATGGGATTAAAATCATCAGGATTGGTCATGGAGGTGGAGGTGGATAAGGAGTGAGACAGACATAGGAGGCTTCTTGGGCATAATTCTGGCTCAGACAACTTGGTAGGTGGTGTGCCCTAAGGAGGAGATTGACATTTCTGAATCTACTCTGCCACTTACTAGTTGTGGGAACTTGGGATAGTTACGTGAACTGTCTAAGCCTAGGTTTCCCCATTAGTAAATGGAGACAATATCAATAGCTTATGGGGATGTTTTGAGGATTAAATGAGTTATTGAATGGAAAAATTCTTGAGCAAAGTATGTGCTCATAAAATTGTGGTTGAGTGAGACTATCAATGGACTTATTCGAGCACCTCTCAGGAGGACCTCTCAGGGAACACCAGATGCAGAGCTGCGATCCAGGCAGGGCATTCCTGGATCATGAGTGATGAATGGGGGTAGAAAATACCTTTCAGGAACTTCCAGGGGGCTACCTAGAGATTATAGAAATTTAGGTGGTGATCTTCAGAAAGGGCTGTAGGGAGGTCCTATCTCACTCACATGCCTAGTCTGGCTTGCACATACAGAGCATGAAACTGGCTGGGACCCTTCTCCAGTGGTACAGGGAATAACTCCCATCCAGTAGGCCTATGTTGTGATGTCTGTGACAGTTTCTCAGAGGGAGAATAAGGGGCCAGAACTCAGGGCTTGGGGGGCACAGCTGCACTAAAGTGTGTTAGTTGGTGACTGGACTGGGGCAGAAGGAGATAGAGAAACAGGGAGAGGATAACAGGGGATATAAAATAACTGCACTAATATAAGAAATCAAGAGAAAGAGACATAAAGACAAACAGACTGATTAAGAATGGAAATGGAATGAAAAGGTAATTTCCACTATAGTAGCACCTGTCAGAAACTAGCAAAGGGCTTGACACTCAGTAGATAGATAGTGAGTATTTGTTGAATGAATGAATACATGAATGAGGCAGGGGGCAGGTTGGGAGGAGAAAGAGACAGAGACAGAGAATGGTACAGTGGTAGAAGAGTGGATCTGTAACTAAAATCAATTCCACAGGCATTTATTGATCCCCTATTGCCTGCCAAGAATTGAGAAAATTAGAGGCTGGAGGAATAGCGCTGAATCACAAATAGCTCTGAGACCTAGCAGGCTGGTGGCTGTTTAGAGCAGCATTGGAAAGTGGTCACTGTCACCAATTGTCATCTGTGTGTGGATATCTCCCAAAATGTCCCTACGCTGTCTACTTCTTGTGTGCTTAGTGTCTCTGTCCCTATTAGGTAGAGGTGGATAAGGACCGAGACAGACACAGGAGGCTGATAGGTCAAACTAGGAAAACCAACAAGCATGTGTTATTAACAGTTGTTATCACATAAAACTGAGAGGAAACCTCAGTTGGAATACCTGGCACTGCCACCTAATTTATCTCTTTTAATTCTTTCTAGAGCCCTGAAATATAAGTATTGTTATTCCCACTTTAGATAAGAAGAACATTTAGGCTCATGAATTGAATGGCTTGCATAAGATCACATGGTAGCAAAGCCAAGGTTTGAACCTCGTTCTTCTGTTTGCTGGTCAGTGCTCTTTCTTCTCACACCTGGCTGTCTTTGTGAGTTCTACACATACCTAGCCCCGATACCACCTTTGAAAGAGTGGCTAAATGAAAATGCAGACATCTAATGGCAGTATATTTTGAACAGAAGCATATGTTGTGTGGAGGAATCTTGAGTTTACAACAGATCTTATGTCAGAAACTCTAATATAAGAAGGCTCTGAATGCAATTCATTCATTCACTCATTTACTCATTCATTCACTCAATCACTCTATATTCATCTATGGTTCAAATATGGGTTTATCTGATATTATATGTCCAAAACAATTGTGAGTGTAAATAGAAGCAAGTCAGAAATGATGAGTACCTGGAGAACCTCCCACTGAATACTTACATTTTTCCCAATTGCTTCCCATGGTCTAACTTTTTTTACCCTCAAAATAACCCTATGAGGTGTAGGTACTATTATTTCTCCCACTTTAAGGTTAATGAACAGAGGCCCAAGGAGACCACCAAATTTGCTTAAGGTCACACAACTGTGGGAGGACTGTGATTTGAGTACAGGTAGTCTGACTCTACAGTCCCCCAAATAACAACTCCTGGCTGGGATAAGCGCTAAATTCTGCACCCTCTTCTCTTACTCACCCTGATATTTCTTTTCCTCCAGTCAAAGGGTATCTCTCTCCCCTGCCCTTATTATTCTCTTTATCATTCCCATGCTTTTGTTTATTCTGTTAACCTTTACCTGGGATGTTCTCCCCAGTGCTTTATCTTCCCCCATCTAAGCTCTCCTCATACTTAAAACAGCAGTTCAGATGTTGTCAACTCCTTCATGAAGTTTAACATGAGCCCACCTAAGCAATGTGAAATTACCTCTTCCTCACCCTCTTGAGGATGCCATGATCTTAATTTACATTTTTGTAGTACTTACTACGTCCTGCTTATATTTTTGTTTTTATATTGTTGTTTCTGGTACAGTTACGTTTCCTCTCCTGACCCCTATTCAACGAGACTGCAGCTCCCTTAGGAGCTTGAAAGATTTCTGAAGCCCTCCAAGTGTTTGGCCCAGTGATTAGGGGTTGTAGGTATATGTATAGAAGTTCTCCAGACATGCATAAGCCTCATGCTGTAAGTCTTGGTCCATGAGTCTAAGTTACTTTCCCCTACCTACTTCCTAAGGCATTCTTCACATCCTTGCTGCAGGCTATAGATGATGGTGTGGAGCATGGATGTGATGATGCCAAAGAAGATAGCAATGAACTTATCATTTTGGAATGCCTGTGACTGTTTTAGGTACATAAAGGTGGCTGTGTCATAGAAGATGGCTACTAGAGCCAAATGGGAACCATAGATGGAAAAGACTTTGACTTGGCAAAGTACAAAGTGGAAGACAGGAGACAGTAAGGAGAGTCCATAGAAGGTGAGAATGAAGCTAAAGAGCTAAAGCAGGCTCATGGTACTGCTGTTCACCACCAGCAGTTCATTGAGGCTGGTGTGAGAATGTCAGATTTAGCATAATCTGGGTCATACAGGTGAAATGGTTGAAGACATTGGAAGCACAATAGAGTGATGATATGGTGGAAATGAGGATTCCACTGAAAGCGTTTGCTGTCATCCAGCAGCTGATTACCAGACCCACACATACACTCTCTACATAAGTGGGTAACACAGAGGGTTACAGATGGCTATAGCCCAGAGGTAGGCCATGATAACCAGGTGAAAGCACTCCATGATGCTAATGGAGGGGAGTTTGTTATCTGGGGAAAGAAGTGGGCCAGCAAAGGTCCAGATAGAAGTCAGGCCATTGGCCATTATGTGTGAGCTGCTGCGATTGTAGAAGCAGACATCCAGGTAGGAGATACTGTTGAGGAAAAGATATATAACACTGTACAGTTTGTTAAGCCAGATGAGGAGGATGGAAGACATTGATGACCAGAGATAAGATAGACTAGCAGTAGGATGCTGAAGAAGAGTACTTGTACTTGTCAATAATCGGACAAGCCCAGGATCAGTCATGACTGTAGAATTTTCTGTCCATTGCCTTCCCCAGGGCTGAGTTTCTGGAAAAAATGATTACAGGATCATTTGAGGGCTGTCTGGACTGATGATCCCCTAGACCCTGGCCATATGAAAATGACTACAGACTGAGCATACTGAACTCAGACTAAAGTTCCTAACTGAGGGAGTTGCATCCAATCAGAATTTTAAATGCCATTGCTCACATATTGCCAAGGCTTCTTCCTTAACCTTGTCCTCCCCTGTACAGATCTGGGTATTATTGTAGGAACTCACAAGGACTGTGTTTCCTCCTACAACTTCTTTCTTCCAAGCAACCAAAGTGCATAAGAAGAGAGCAGTGACTTGTTGAAGTTGAACATATGAGTGAATGAATATAGAGGCCTCTGAATTGTTTTAGGCCTTGTGTGAGGTCTGATTAATTTTGAGTATTGTCCATTATTATGCCACTTCCACCCCCTTTCCACATCCCACCAGTCTTCATATTGCATTTTTTTTGTTTGATTAATAATTCCTGCCTTCTACTTAGGAAACAAAATTTCTAAGGAGGCCACTGTGGAGGTGGGGAAAATAGGCTAAGAAGAACAAAAAGATCAACTGACTAAATTGACGAATCAAATCAGTTTGGTTCAAATAGCTGAGTTAAGTGATTGGAAGTTATACTTGATTACAGTTTTAGGGTCATGGAGACAGAACATTTTATTTTTCAGCTGTTCATTATTATTAATAAGTAAGACATAGCCAAGGTATCAAAAGCAAAAGCTTGAAACTAAGTCATACGTAACATTAGGTTTGTATTCACCCATATAACTAATTGATTCAATGATGAAAATGCCATTGAGCTAGCTGTAGTGGTGGGGTATGGACAGAATTGAAGACCTTGGCTTTCAGCTTGTCCTTGAATGGTATGGCTGACATAATTACAATCAAATTGTGCTCTGCTTGAAACTAGCAGATAAGTAAAAAAAACAAACTAGATTTACAAAACAAATGCACACCAAGTCTTTCTATTATTAAGATTCATTCTCTTGGTAATTTGTGTACCACTTTTCAGGGTTAGGGGAAGCATACCTGGGGCATGAAGTAAGGGGGTACCATAACTTAGTAAGTATTGCCAATGGCCCACATTCCCTTATTATACTAAGGCCCCATGGCCATTTACTAAAGACCCCAAACCTAAAGTATAGCTTTAAGGAAGCCTCAAACTTACTTGATACATAGTGAAAAGATCTGGAGAGGGAAAGCAGATAACTGACAAGCAGTTACCTCAGTTGAAATCTCATGGTGTCAGTATTTTTGGAAGAGTCCATAATACTTCCAGAGGGTGAAGGGATGTTTATGCTGGGAGAGATTTAATGTCTTGATCATCTCATAACTGTCTTGGTTTTCTAAGAAAAAGGGTCACCTGAAATTCTCCAACAGGGATGGGTTAAGGAAGGATACATATCCTGGTATCTTTGGAAAATTTTGGTAGGTGGAAGACAGGGCACCCTTATTTATGAACACTGATGAAACAACTTCTTAGCAGATGGTTTTAAAAATGCAAGTGTGGAAGTTGAGAAACTCTTCTCCCAAGCCTTCAGGGAAAGAAAAAATTATTACTTTAGAAAATGGCACTATTTGAAGAAAGAAAGTATTCCCATGTTTGCCCCTGAAAACTGCACTAGCCTAAGCTGGACTTGAGGAGTCACAGTTCTATCTGAATGCAAGATGCAGAATATAAAGGGAAAGCTGCCCTTACACTGAACCAATGTAAAATCACACTTTGGTTTTGCTCCAGGACTCTTCTAAATCATGCCTGCTACAGTTTCTAGCCTTTGGAACAGATTAAATCAACTGCCTAGAGCTCACCTTGAGCTGTTGTCTATCTACCAACTTCCTACATCTTTGATGGAGTGAAATACTGCTACCTGAATTTATCTCAAGCTCTAAAGAGCAAAGATTGTTGAACAGATTAATCTCTTCAAATTCTCTAGGCTATTTGAGGCTGTTATCTGGGGGTCTGGCTTCCAAAGGAGAAAATGAAACATAATGGGTATCTCAGCGGAACATGTGTGGAGTCACTAGGAACAGACAAAGTAAAGGTTAAATTTTCTTCTCTGTTCCTCTTCCTCTGCCATTCAACCCTCTGCAACCTACAGCCCTTCAAACTTGAAGATATCCAGTTTGCATTTTTCATAATGGAAAGCTCATTAACATATAGACATGTTACATTTCAGAAAAGCTCCAGTTGCTACCCTCTGGAGCCACACAGAAGTTTAAACTTTCTTTGAAATGAAAATTTTCAAGTATTTCAGGATAGCTCTTATAGTCCCTCATTACCTAATATCTGGTTTATTCAGTATGCCCCAATTGGTCTACCAAATCTCTACCTTTCTTTCTCTTTTTTGAGACATTTTTTATTGAAATACAGTTTATATATAATACATTGATTTCAGCTGAACAGCTTAGTGATTCATTAATTATATACATTATTAAATGCTCACCATGGTAAGTGTAGTTACCATCTGTTATGAAAGATTATACAATAGTATGAGCTGCATTCCCCATACTGTGCTTCCTTCCCTGTAACTAAATTGTTTTATAACTTGAAGTTTGTTCCTCTTTATCTATTTCACCTATCCCCCCACCTCCCACAGTAACCAACCATTCATTCCCTGTATTTATGAGGCTATTTCCATTTTGTTTGTTTTGTTTTCCAGATTCCACATAATAAGTAAAACCAAGTGTATTCCTCTTTCTCTGACTGACTGATTTCACTTAGCATAATACCCTCTAGGTCCATATATATTGTTGCAAATGACAATATTTCTTTCTTTTTATGGCTGAATAATATTCCATTGTATATATGTACCACATCTTCTTTATGCATTCATCTGTTGATGGACATTTAGGTTGCTTCCATATCTTGGCTATTGTAAATAATGCTGCAACACAACAGGGGTGTACATATCTTTTAGAATTAATGATTTTGATTTCTTTGGGCAGATTCCCAGAAGTGGAATTGCTGGGTCATATGGTATTTCTATTATTAGGTTTTTGAGAAACCTCAATAATGATTTCCATAGTGGCTGCACCAATTTGCTATCCCACCAGCAGTGTACGAGGGTTCCCTTTTCTCCACATTCTCACCAACACTTGTTGTTTCTTGTCTTGTTGATATTACCTATTCTGACTGGTGGAAAAATGGATAGCTAAGTGTGAAGAATGAAACCTGACCATTCTATCACACCATACACAAAAATAAACTCAAAATGGATTAAAGACCTAAATATAAGACCTGAAACTTTTTTAAAGCATAAAACTAAAAGAAAACATAGGCAGTAAACTCTTGAACATCTACCCTTCTCTCTAATCTATCCTGCAAAAATATAATCTCTACAAGTACATTAGATAGAAAGATCTCCCTTAACCCATCACTTTCTTGCTCAAGAATCTAAATCCACACCCACTGTTTATTTTTTGTTGCCCTTTTAAAAAAGGCGGGTCTATTGAGGATTCATATAAAGTAAAGCATACCCTTTTTAAGTGTGCAGTCCTGAGTTCTGGCAAATATATAGTCATTTAACCACTATCACATCAATATATAGAATATTTTCATCACTCCCAAAGTCTCCACATGTTCCATTGCAGTCCATACCCTCCACCCACCTCTGGGAACACTAGTCTGATTTCTTTCCCTTATAGGTATGATTTTTCCAGAGAGTTATATAACTGGAGTCACAGAATATGCAGCCCTCTTTCACATAGCATAATGCTTTTGAGATTCATCCACGTATCAGTAGTTTGTTCTTATCAATGCTAAATAGTGTTCCACTGGACAATGTACCATAATTTGATCATTCATTCAACTGAGGGAAATTTGGGTTTATTTATTTATTTTACTTGGATTTTTAGTTCTTTTGAGTAGATTTCTATAAGCATTTTTCTTATAGGCGTTGTGGGCATATGCTTTCATTTCTCTTGAATAAAAACATGGGAATGTGGTGGCTGGGTCGTAAGTTAAGTTATATATTTAAATTTATAATAAACTGTCAAACTGTTTTCCAAAGAGGCTATGATATTTTGCTTTGCCACCAGCAGTGTGTTTAAGTTCCAGTTGCTCTGCATCCTCACTAGGTATTGTCAGGATATTTTTGCTTTCTGTTTTTGCCATTTAGGAGATGTTTATTGCTATTCTATTGTGGTTTTTTTTATTAAGGTATTATTGATATACACTCTTATGAAGGTTTCACATGAAAAAACAATGTGGTTACTACATTTACCCATATTATCAAGTCCCCACCCACACCACAATTCAGTCACTGTCCATCAGTGTAGTAAGATGACACAGATTCACTGTTTGCCTTCTCTGTGCTACACTGTTTTCCCCGTGATTCCCCACACCATGTGTACTAAACATAATACCCCACAATCCCCTTTTCCCACCCTCCCCTCCCACCCTCCCACACCCCTCCCCTTTGGTAACCACTAGTTCCTTCTTGGAGTCTCTGAGTCTGCTACTATTTTGTTCCTTCAGTTTTGCTTCGTTGTTATACTCCACAAATGAGGGAAATCATTTGGCACTTGTCTTTTTCGACTTGGCTTATTTCACTGAGCATAATATCCTCCAGCTCCACCCATATTGCTGCAAATGGCAGAATTTGTTTCCTTCTTATGGCTGAATAGTATTCCATTGTGTATATGTACCACCTCTTCTTTATCCATTCATCTACTGATGGACACCTAGGTGGCTTCCATATCTTGGCTATTGTAAAAAGTGCTGCAATAAACATAGGGGTGCATATGTCTTTTTGAATCTGAGAATTTGTATTCTTTGGGTAAATTCCAAGGAGTGGGATTCCCGGGTCAAATTGTATTTGTATTTTTAGTTTTTTGAGGAACCTCCATATTGCTTTCCACAATGGTTGAACTAGCTTACATTCCCACCAGCAGTGTACGAGGGTTCCCCTTTCTCCACATCCTTGCCAGCATTTGTTGTTCTTAGTCTTTTGAATGGTGGCTATCCTTACTGGTGTGAGGTGATATCTCATTGTGGTTTTAATCTGCATTTCTCTGATGATTAGCGATGTGGACATCTTTTCATGTGCCTGTTGGCCATCTGAATTTCTTCTTTAGAGAAGTGTCTATTCATGTCCTCTGCTCATTTTTTAATTGGATTATTTGCTTTTTGTTTGTTGAGGTGCATGAGTTCTTTATATATTTTGGATGTCAACCCCTTATCGGATACGTCATTTATGAATATATTCTCCCATACTGTAGGATGTCTTTTTGTTCTACTGATGGTGTCCTTTGCTGTACAGAAGCTTTTTAGCTTGATATAGTCCCACTTGTTCATTTTTGCTTTTGTGTCCCTTGCTCGGGGAGATATGTTCATGAAGAAGTTGCTCATGTTTATGTCCAAGAGATTTTTGCCTATGTTGTCTTCTAAGAGTTTTATGGTTTCATGACATACATTCAGGTCCTTGATCCATTTCGAGGTTACTTTTGTGTATGGGGTTAACTCTATTGTGGTTTTTAATTTCAGTTTCCCTAAAATATGTTGGACATGTTTCTTGGAATGTGTGTGTAAAACTGCTCAGATTTCATTTGGTTGTTTGTGTCATCATGCGAGTTATTAATATATCATGGATACAAGTCCTTTATCAGATATGTGTTCTGAAGTATTTCCTCATTGCCTGCCATTTGCCTTTGTGTTTCTTTAATGTGTCATTTCAGTAGTGGAAGCTTTGAATTATGATAAAGTAAAATGTGTCAAACTTCTCTTTTGTTTTCTGGGCTTTTTGTGTCCTTTATAAGAAATCTTTGCCTAACCCAGGTCACACTGAATTTCTCTAGAGGTGTTATAGGTTTTGGTTTTACATGCAGAACTGTGATATATTTGGAGTTAGTTTTATAATATGGTACATAATATGGATTAAAATTCATTTTTGTGTATATGGTGGTCCAATTACTCCAGCATTTTTTGTTGAAAATATTATCCTTTCTCCATTAAATACCTTGTCACCTTTGTTGAAAATCAATTGATCATATGTATTTTGGGTCTCTTTCTAGATTCTTCTGTTTTGTTCCTTTGATCTATGTTTATAGTTCAACATTTTGCCAAAACCAGTTTCTTGATTACTGTAGCTGCTTTGTAATAAATATTAAAAGCAGGTAGTGTAAGCCTTCCAATGTTGTTGTTTTCAAAAATTATTTTGTCTATTCAGCCAACTTGGTCCAATATAAAACAGGGCCCTTGAGGATTGAAACTCATTATACAAGACCTATTTAGAGAAGGGGTGATATCCTCACTGCTTCTCCATTTAGCAAACCAATTTGGTCTGTTCTTAATTTGGAAAGAGTGAGTGGCACTTCATGATGGATTACCTCAACTTTAAAGCCTGATCCCACCCATTAAGATCCCTGTATTAATTTCATAATGTTGTTATAACAAGTTATCACAAACTGAGTGGCTTAAGCAAGCCAACTGTATTATGTTATATCTCTGTAGATCATAAGTTTGACTCAGATCTTTCTGGCCTAAAATATGAAGGTGTTGGTAGGCCTATGATCCTTTCTGGAGACTCAAGAGGATGGAATTTGTTTTCTTGCCTTTTCCACCTTCTAGAGGCCACCCACATTTTTTGGATTCTGAGACCTTTCCATCATCAAATCTAGCAATGGCCAGTCAAGTCTTTCTCATGTCACATTACTCTAACACTGACTCTTCTGCCTCCCTCCTCTACTTTTGAGGATGCCTTGTGCTTCCATTTGGGTTCACTGCGTAATCAAGAATAATCGCTCTAAACACTTCCCGATTAGAAACTTAAACTCCACCTGAAACCTTAATTCTCTTTTACCACATAGCAATATATTCACAGGTTCTGGGGCTTAGGACATAGACATCTTTTGGGGGTCATTCTGCCTACCACAATCGTGATGTGCTTTTCTATGTATATATTGCTGGATTTAGTTTACTGATATTTTGTTAAGGCTTTCTAAATTTACATTCCTGAGGGATATTTGTCTGTACTATTTTTTACTTGTGATGCCCGTGTCCAGTTTTTGTATCAGAGTAATGGTGACATAATAATATGGCATAAAACACTGTGCCATGGACAGTGTTTCTTATATCTTCTGGAAGAGTTTGTTTATAATTATTGTTATTTCCATTTGTTTGGAGGTTTCTAACTATGAATTTAATTTCTGTAGTAGAGATAGGACCATTTAGGTTTTTAATTTTTATTCTTGAATGAGCAATGTTGGTATCTTCCAAAGAATTTGTCTATTTTCATCTAACTGATCAAATTTATTGGCAAAATTTGTTCAAAATAGTCTTCTATTATCCTTTTTAAATTGTGTAAGATCTGTAGTAATGTCCGTACTTCTTTTGTAACATTGGCAATTTATATCTTTTTTTCTTTCACCTTGATCCATCTGTCTTGAGGTTTATAAATTTTATTGTTCTTCTCTCAGAGTCAGATTTTGGTTTAATTGATTTTTATTGCTTCTTTGTTTTCTCTGCCATTAACTTGTGCTCTTTGTATTTTCTTACCTTCTTTTGGCTTTGAAATTTAATTTGCACTTTTTTTCTAGCTTCTTAAGCTAGAAGTTTGGATTATTTATTTGAAAGCTTTTGGGGTTTTTTGATATAATCTTTTACTGCTATAAATTTTCCTCTAAGCATGTTTTATGTCTGTCCCACATATTTTGATATGATGTCTTTCATTTTTCACTAAATTACAAAGATCTTATAATTTCCCTTGTGATTTCTTTAACCCATGGATATTTTTTAGAATGGCATTGTTTAACTACAAATAATTAGATATCTTCCAGAATATTTAACCCTAGCTTAATTCTTCTGTGGTCCAAAAATACTTTCAATGATTTCAGTTATTCTGAATTATTGTGTTTCTTTTATGCAGCAGAAAATAAGCCATTTTTGTGGCTGACATGCACACCTGAAACCAGTGCATATTCTTCTGCTGTTGGGTGGGGTGTTCTAAAAATATCAGGTGATGTTTGGTAGTAGCAGACCTATGCTTGATATGTTTGTAGGATCCTGAGCCAAAGAAAGTTCCTGTTCCTCCAGAGGTAGATGGTTTTGTTTATATTCTTCCCCTAGGAGCAAAGGATTTTTCCTGAGTTTGGGGTAAAGGATTCCCTATCCTTTCTTCAGAAGCAGACAAATTTTGCTTCTATTCTTCCTCCCATAAATAATAGATCTCTGCCTGGGCCATGGAAGTGAGAAAATTTTCCACCCTACCCCTAACATCTTAAGGCTTTTGCTTCATCCAAGAATCCAAGGAAACTTCCAAGGAAGGTTTTCTCCCTGTATTTTTTCATGAATACCCAGTGAAGGTATATGAAAAATAGCATGTGTGTGAATGCTAACTTCCCTTGTGTTGGGGACAACTAGTCATTCCAAATCAGCAAACTATTTTAAAATCCTCCCCAACCTGTGTCTTATATTGAAACGAAGCCAGTCTTTTCATTGTTCCCGTACATAGAATATACAAACTTGCCTTTATCTTTATATCTTTGCTTATGCTGTTCCTCTTGTATTGAAAGTCCCCTTTTTCTTCTCTATATAGTCCCAAATCCTTCCTAGCCAAGCTCAACTTTTATTTCCTTCCTGATAAAAGCCAACTTTAATTTCTTCCTTATTTTTCTCCCTTACAATTTATTCTTTAATCTATTATTCACTCCAGTTTACAAGTGGGCTTTAAACATGTACCATTTGGTGCTTTATTACACTAGGTTACATTGTTCCCCAGTTGTGTCAGAAGGTCTAGCAAGGTGTACAGCAGGTGCCTAATATCCTGATAATAGAATTCTAAACTTCCCTTGTGTCACATTGACTACAATAATAAAATAAGTACAGCTATTCCAACTTCCTTTTGTTAGTGTTTATATGGTATTGCCCATTAACAGATTAGTTTAACAAATTAGCTCTGAAGGCAGTGCAATGTTGCAGGAAAAGCATAGGCATTGAAGCCCAGTGGCTCTGCATTGCAGTCTTGGCTCTACAATTCATTTGCTGTGTGACTTTTGGCAAGTTACTTAACCCCTCCTAAAGTTTAAATGAGATAATATTGTCTTATTCAGCACAAAGAAGATGTTGCAGGGTGAAAAGAAGTAAAGCAGGATAAGTTTACTGGGAGCAGGAGAGGATAAAAATATAGAGAGTTGCCTGGAAAGGGTGACATCAGGTAAGGGCCTTACTGTGTGTGTGTGTGTGTATGTGTGTGCTGGGTGGGGGGAGTGGCATAGGGTAGGCAGCAAGGAATGCAATGGTATAGTTTAAAAACATTGGTAGTAGAGTCATAAAAAGCTGGGTTCAAGACGTAGCTCTGACATTACTTAGCTTTGTGGATTCTTCTTGAACTTCAGTTTCTTCATCGGGAAAATGGAGAGAGTCATTAAATTTGCTTGAATAACTTCAGAGAGCTGTTTCAAAGACCAACAAAGAAACAACAGAAACAAAGGAGCAGAGGATCAGCAAAGGAACAACAGCACAAGGTAAACTATAAAGGGCTCCACAAAAAATGTAGTTTTCAATTGTAGGGATCCAGAAGGTGAAGCAACAAGTTCCCTACCACTCTTGGCAAACTCATAAGTCAAGTTGCTACCAACTCAGTTGCTGCCCAGAATGAGACTTAGGAGGGTGATCACAGACATATGAGTTCGGATCTCAATTTTCTCTTCTTTCTTTAACATCTGTCTCAGATCTAGTGCCACTTCAGTAGGGGTAGGACTGGGGCAAGGATTTGGAAAATGTCTACTCAAAAGTAAAACATGGGTCAGAAAAATTTGGATCTGACCAAGATATCCTGTGGACAGTGAGGTGTGGTAGGGAGGATGATCTGCCATTTAATAATATAATGGAGGAGAAAAATCTGGTTTGTGGTGGTACTTTCCTATTTCCAGCTCTGCGTTTTACTTCTTACTTTATTCCAGAGAAGGATGTCCTTCAAGTAAACACTGTATATGTCCTCAAACCACAGATGCCAAGGGTATGTTATAGCTTGTATTGGGAGTTGTTAAGACTTTCCAAAAATTGAGCAAGTTAGGGAAATATTAAGTGCTAGGACAGGTAGAAAAGGGTTGGAGGTAGTAGCATGCTACCATTTTGGGAGTATTCAGTTTGCCCACTTAGCCTGGGAACTGTGGCTAGTCTATATCTGAATGTGTGTGTGTGTGTGTGTGTGTGTGTGTGTGTGTGTGTGTGTGGTGTTGTTTGTATGTTTTTAATACGTGCATTTTTATGGATTTGTATCTGGTGATAGTATGTGTTGGTCTGGTTGCCTTTGTTACATTTTGTATGTATTTGAATCTGTGTGTGTATCCTGTGAGCATTTGAGTTCATGTACGTGTGTATGTACATATCAAGGTTCTGGGATTCTTTAAAGGCTTTGGTAATCTATGGACTGCTTTTTTACAGGGTAAGCTTGTGAGCAAAAAGGGGTGCATGTTCATTCTGAGAAAGTTACAGACTATACTGGAATATATTCTGATATTACAAGGCAATTCCCTTAATCAATGCCTCCTCCTCATTCTTATTCACACAACCGTGTGGCCCTCTGATTGCTCCCAGTTCCACCCAGGCCATTTCTCTACAAGGAATAGGTTTCTGATTAAGGATGCTTGGAAGCATTCCACAACTGTCCTTTGAGTGAGTGGCAGATGAGGTGTCACCAAAGCAGGAGGCTTTCCCCCGACCTCACTTCTATTCCCCTTTGATTCCTGAGGAATTATAGCTCTTGTTTGGTTCTTTTATGTTTGCCTGACTGGAAATCTGCTTACCATTCTTTCCAGAAATTTTCAGAGTAAGGCACAGGGACTAGAACTTTTCATTTTTGGAGAAAACCTTTACCTCCTCCAGAGAGGGTCCATTCTTCAGCTGTAAGCTAGGAGGTGAGAAACAGAACTAACCAATAAAGCCACTGCTTTAGAAACTCAGCCGTACCCCAGTGTTCCAGTGAGAGAGCAGAAGGATCTCCCTGAGCAGACCTTGACTCATTGATTCAATCATTTAACCAGTGTTTATGGAGTACTTGCTATGCATAGCTCCAGCTCCAGGAGCAGAACTCTTCCTTGCCAGCATATTTCTTTTGACAGGGCTCTTTGGGAGACAATAGCTGAGAGTGATTGTGGTAGGAATTGCAAACCAGCCCACAGAAGAGGGCAGGACCTCAAGACTTCAAGGGCAAGTGAAACCCTGTGCAGTTCTTCAACCCCCATGATGGGGCTGTTCAGAGGTCATGGTTCTGCCTTTGTTTCTGCCTCTGTTTCTAAAGTGACAACCCCATCAAGGTGAATCCTGGGGACTCTAGCTTCTCTCCCCGGGCAGAGGCCTTTTTCTGAGCTAGCTTCTTAAGAATCATAGGAGCACACACACTTGGGAGGGAGGACAGCTTGGTTCTGGTGTAGTCCTTGCTGCAGAGCCAGTAAACAAGTAAATATCTCCCTGTTCTATCCATTGAGGAGTCAGACATCAACAATCACTAAGGTCCCTTCTGACATTCTGTGATTACTTCTAAAAATGATTGCTTCAAACTGCAAACTGCAAACTTCAAAAGCACTAGGAAGAACACTGAATAGGTCTTCTCTGAGATCTGGAATCCTTGTCATTTCCCTATAGATTTGAAAAGGAAGGGAGCTGACGTGTGCTATGAGCCAGATACTCTCTTATATTGTGCATTATTATTTCAATAATAATTCATAACTTGAAGAAATTTGGGGCAGATGAAGTGAGTGTATATGTGAGGTACTGAATACACTGCCTAGCATAAAATATGCATTCAATGAATGTAATGTCCCTCTTCATCCAGCTCACCACCATTTAAAAAGATGAAGAAGCAGAAACTCAGAGACATTAACTGCCCCAAATCAACCAGGTTGCTGTATCCAAAGACTATGTGGATCCTGTTATATTATGCTGCCTCCGAAGTGTGAAGTCTACAGTCATTTCCCCTGTGGACCTGCTCCATTAGCATGTGCAGTTTGAAGAGTTTGCTTGGAGATTTCCTCCTCTCCAGCTCAGCTCCTCATTGCGATTTAGGGCCTGCGTTTGGGAGGTGGCTGCCCAGAGGTTTCAGGTATAGCAAAAATTTCCCTATGCAGCATTATAACTGGTCCCACAGAGCTTGAACCCTCCATCTAGGCCTCATTAACATTAGACTTTCATTCTGGGTCAACCATCCCCTAGAACAGTCCTCAGGTCACCTAGACAAGGATTCCCTGGAAGCTCTGAATCCCAGTTCTGTTCCCCTGGTGAGAGTATTGAAAAATGGCCTTGTGGGGAAGAGCCAAGGGGCCACTTTTTAATAAAATGAAAGACAAATTCGCTCAGGATTTAATTCAGAAAATCATATCCTTGGCTGGCATAATATTGAGAAGTGTTACAAGAGTGGACGATATGGGAGTTGCTACAACCAGAGATGAGAATGACTGCAGATCCTAATAAGGGGAAAAGGTAAGCTGGGGCTTGCCTCCCCAGAGGTATGGTGATTGGCCCACATATTAGTATGGTTAAGCAGGAAGCCACTATGGTAAATGACAGAACACAGATGTTGGAGGCAACTTCATAACTTGAAAATAGCCTTCTTACGGGCTCCATCAAGTCCTTTCATTCTATAGCAGCCTTTTGTGTGTTGCTCTTTATTTAGTAGAAGGGACTATGGAGTTCTACCTCTAGCGGTGGTGATAGTTTCACATGGAGCATGCCACACTCTGGTCTAGTACCCAGGGTATGTACAGAACAATCCTGGGTTTAGGATGGCATCAACATATCTTTAGAATGAGAATAAGCAGGTAGTTCAGAAATGCTGTTGAACAAAGTAGCTGGCTAGACTTGGTGGTTTCCTGTCATCTCTTTCATCTCCAGGGTGACTGGCATGATTAAGCACTTCTCTCTGTCTCTGTCTCTGTGTCACATAGGCTACCGAGGTTAGTCCACATAATGGAGCCCTAGGGCTGGGGACCAGCAGTCTGGGCTTTCCAATAGCATCCAAGATGGTTCAAAATACTTTGTTTTGAATGCAGAGGGTCACAATTTGCCTTTTAGAAGTAGCACAATATTCTGGAAAGAGTACACGCTTTGAAGATAAGCAACTTAATTCTGGATCTAGATTCTGCCATGTCCTGGCTCTATGATGCTGAGAAGTCAGTTTAACTTCCTTAAGCAATATTTCCCTCATCTATAAAATTAGGATAATCTTGGTATCTGTCTCCCAGGGATGTTGTGAAGATTTGTGAGATAATTTATAGAAAGAATTAGTTCAGTGCCTGGCACAGAGTATGCACTAAAGTTGTACTTGTTGAGTAAATGAATGGATACTAGCACCTTTCTTTCCCTCCCACCCTATGATGAAGTGCTATTAAAAAAGCTTTTGCTATCCTTTAGCTAAGTGGCAAGAGCATGTATGTATAATTCAGTCAACTCAGCCATCTACTCGCTATGTGATCTTAGTTAAAAATTCTTCTGAGCTTTAGTATCCTTATGCATGAAATCTGGGTAGCAAGGCCAAGTGTGCAGGGCTGTTGTGAAGGTAAGAGGAAATAATGTATGTAATGGCATACTGCACAGGACCTGGAGCATGATACATGATCTATAATGGTAGGTCCCTTTCTTTGCCTGCCCTGGGCACCTTCACATATGTGGGTTCATTTAACCCTTAGAAAAAAACATGTGAGATATGTATCATCATCATAATGAGATAATGTATGTGGAGGCACCTAGTACAATCAGATGCAGGTGGTCAATGAATGTTTGTTTCCTTCCCCTCCTTTTCCTTAATTAAGCCAATTATTATGCTGCCAGCAATCGTGCTTTTGCATGGACTATGTGAATATTTTAAAGAATGAGGTGCTAATCTTATATTGTTACCAATTTAGAAGGCAGTCTGGACACCTGGTCTATAATCAGAATTATGTTGATTTTAGTAAGATGACAAAAGATCACAGAGTTGATAGATATAAAGTGCTTGCCTAATTCTCCCCTGTTGCAGTAAGTTATAAACAGATTACTATGATATTTCAAAGTGTAACAATCATTAGGAAAACATTTTCACATAAATTATAGTTTTACATATTAATGTCATGCTTTCCTTAGCATCTAATAATGCTGTTTTTTATTCAACTTGGGGAGATATTTTTTGATCTATGTTTATAGAACTGGGTATTATTTGCAGTTGTGTTCCTCTGACTTTAACCTGGTCTCTTACCTGCTTTCCTGACCTATCATCTAATGTCTACTAATTCATGTGTTATGAAATGATTTGGAGAGGGCCTAAGAGTGGGTTGTATTTGTGTCTGGGGCAGAGAGCTTCATGCCAATAAAATCTGATCTATGATCACAGGCCATCTTAATTTACTCTGAATGTCCCTGTTAGCAGCCATGGACAAGTCACTTAACATCTTTTTTCCTTTGTTTCATCATCTGCAAAGTAAATATCACATTAGTACTTATGTGATGAGGTTGTTTTGAGGATTAAATAATTTGTGAATAAATAAATCATTCCTTCTAAAGGCTCATTTAGCATAGAGATCATAATGTAGAGAAGACTCAATAATGTTAACAGCTACCATTGCTACAACCACTACCACCACCACCTCTATAAGTGCAGTGATGATTATGTAGCAGAACCGTTACAGAATGTAAAGTATTGGGTGTTCTCTGTCATAAAGTATTCCAAATCTCTGAAGGGTGGGCTGAGAACTTTAATTTCAACCCCTATTTTTGAAATCTTTCCAAGGGGCCTTTGTCCACATTGCTTGGATTACTATGGAAAATCTGGGATCATCATTGAATCCTGATGCACTGAGACTCTTTCAGGGCCAAATGAGCATCATTCACACCCTTTATTACCATTGTCCAAAGTTTAAGCTATAGAAGGTGTAGGAAACTGGGCTGAATGTAATTAAAATGTAAAATAGCCCTAATTCTGTGTAATTTTAATTTTACTTTCTCTCCTAAAAGCAGAGGTATATTAAACTTTCCTAGTTTTGTTGAGTTTCAACTAATCAGAATTAAAAAAAAACCCTTTTCTCTGTCTCTAAATAAACCAAAGAACCTGTTATCTAGGTGCCATGCATATTCAAGGAAGAAGAGAGATTTATCTAGATACCGTGCATATTCAAGGAAGAAGGGAGAAGGGAAATCAACTAGGTTGATCGAATTCTTTTTCTTTTAAAAATTGAACTGTTGTTTGGCTGCTCTGGAGACTAAATTAATGCAGGTAAATTTCCTAAGTAGCTCAGGTGAGAATAGTAAACCTGGATGTGTAGTCTGGAAATTTTCAGTAAGTTACAGAACAGTGTGTGAGTGTGACTTTCCTGGCAATAAAAATGGGAGGCAAAGAGAGCCATGGAGATTTTTGTCCAATTAATTCTCAAAAATGGAATGATGAGTGGTTCAGATAATCTCCTTTGTGAATGCAGAGGGCTGGACACCAGTGGGCTCTTATGGTCCCTTCTACCTCTAGGACCTTGAGTTCTAGAATGTCTTATTCTAGCACTATTCCTTCTTTAGATAGTTTTCTTAGAAACTTCCTTCCTTCCCAAACTATTTGCTGAGTGTATACTAAATGGACATTAGGGTATAGCATAATCAAGATAGACACTGCTCCTACTTTCACGGAATTGACAATTTATAATGTTCTAGCATGTATTCCACCTGATGGTTGGAGAAAAATAGCTAGATATCCATGTTTGAACTTTATGTTATATACAATTCTTTACACGTGAATTTTCTCCCTTTTCCTTAACCTGTTGAATCTAAGATCTTAGAAAAAAAAGAGGATTTCTCAGCTGGAGCTAATCAGGTTGAGGTGGCCTCATAAAGCACACAGGTCAAGGAATCTCCTGCTGGGTACACTCACCTACATTACAGAGAGGAGGCAACGTGTGTGTAATTAAAGCAAACTAAACCAAAAAATAAGCAAATAAACAGAATTGCAAAGAAAAGCAAAACAACAACAACAAAGAAAATAAGCATACGAAACTCTTCTTTCTAGTTGGCTCCACAGAAGGCTCTGTTTTTGGCTTTAAAGGGCTCATTTTTCTTTTAATCATATGATTTGGGGTTGAGGCTGCACCATTAACACTTAGTAAGCAAATAAGACAGCAATCCACTTGCTTTGTCTAAAAGAGAATTTAGGATCAGTCTGCTGGATCCCTACCAATCCTCTTCCCTTGCAAAAGAAAAAATTATTTATCTTGGCATCAGTTACTGGCACTGGCCCAGATTGCACCAGGGTGCCATCAGTCTCCCAAAAGTTTGTGAAATACCCTCCTGGAAGAAGAGAGGGGCAAAGCAGGTGTTCTGTGACTGTGGGCTGGAATCAAGACTCAGAATCCTGGGGCTCATGAAGCTGGAGCCATGAGGCAAGACGGAGCTCCAGGACAACATGCTTAGGAAAAATAAAACCTAGGACAGATTTTCATCCACTTATTCATGAGTACATCAAAAGTGTATTAAGCACTAACTAGTACTAGGAATCAAAGAGCAAACTGAAACATCTTCTTTCACTTTTCCAGGCTCAACAGATATCATTTCCATGTGTTAACAACCTCCAAAAGGGACAGTAGCCATCAGTCAAGTAAACATCATTGTTGGGAACAGATATGTGAGTCAAGTGATATTGTACATTTCCTCTTCTTTAGGAGCTTCTCAATTGACTAGTTTTATTTTAACCCAAAAAAGAGAAAATCTAGGTGTGGCAGCAGAATGGGACCATGATATCTCTTTTCAATTATCTGAAGATAATTTTGATCAAGATATTATCTATTGCATATAGAAAAGAGAGCTATGTTGTATAGAATCAGTGAGCAGAAAAGTGATGGATGAGAAGAATTTAAAAGGATTCTAATCTTGGCTTTTTTCTAATAATTAGAGCTTATCAACTGTGGAATATGTGGTCTTGGGAGCTAATAATAACAATAATTATAACATTAATAATGGTTATTTTTCATGTATTTTGTATATAGTGTTTTAAATAATTTTTTAAAAGTGTCTCCTTTAATCCTAAGTACTAATTGTGCATATCAGTAAGGATATATAGCATTATCCTTATTTTACAGATGAAGAAACTGAGGCTCAGAGCATTTATTAAGACTATTACTTAAGGTCACACAGATAATATGGGATGAACAAATAAATACCTACTGATTGGTCTTGAGGGAGTACTTAAGGAAGGATTCTATTCCTTGGCTTCTTTCAGAGTATAAAGAAGCCATCCTTAAACAGGAAGAATCAAAGGACAGCTCAGACTTCAGTGAGGCAAGAGACATTTACCAGTCCAGAGTCCAGTGTAAAACGACTCTCTGCAAGCCAACCTAGATGAAAGTGAAGTGTTTTGTTTATTGCCATTTCTATTTTAAGGTTGTGTTCTCTGATTTCAATGTGAAAATGTAGGTCTGGACTGGTGGATGGCATCAAGTACACCTTTCCCTGTTCATTGCAGCTGCCGTCACTCCATCTCCTGTGCACAGAGGTATATTTCTGTGTGCATATGAAATTTCTTTCCTGAGCTTGTGAGCACACAGCAGTATCACAATTTGCCTGAAACAATAAAAACTGCAATCCAAAAGAGCCAGGTTTTGCAGTTTCCTGCATTAAAACAAACAACTGAGTTAATTCATCTGATTGACTTGCCCACTTCTGAGTAGTTTTCTTGGCACGAAGAAGAAAACTTTTCTTGAGCACAGCCTGTATGTCTGTGAGTGTGTGTGTGAGGACCACCCTATAGCACTGTTTTAAAACTTTTCCTTTTCTTTTAGCATGTTTTTCAAAGTTCTTCCTCATAATGGTGGATTGAATCTGGAGGCCCACTTGCTGAAAGCATGTTGAGTCATAGGAGTTTGTAAGATTCCAAGAGATCTGCAGCAATGACTAAGAGAGTCATTATTTGATAAAAAGGGAAAAACTAGGTATTGGTTTGAAAGAAAAAGTCTGGAGGAGCATGAAGAACTTCTTGAACAAGGGAAAAAAAAACAACACTTGGAAGCTAGCTGGCAAGGGTGAGTGGGGACTGGAGAAAACCGGTCTTGTGTGGTAGGACTTGCTGCTGCATTTTAATTACATTTCTCTGTGGCTGTTTTTTTTTTCATCAACCAAGAAAGGACACAGAGGGGTTCAACGGTAACCTAGCTCTTTAAGCTTCGTAATGTACTCTGCCCCCTTGCGCATTTTCAAATTGACATCTACAAATTTTTCATTATGAATTCAAATAGATGCAAACACAGTATACTTTCTGTCACTTTGTAAATAATGACAGTTTAAAATTAAACTTCTGTCACTCTTTTAACTTCTTCAGTGGATTCTAAATGCTGTAGTATTTTAAGATCCACTGTCACCCATTAAAATATAAATAGACAAGTTAACTAATAGTCAGACATTTCGCACCATTACCTTTTCCTCCTGAACTCACATTTCCATTCATTTTTCCCACAGAATTTTATCCTAATGCCATACAGATTTTTATACTAGGAAGTCTTCTCTTGATTGTCATATCATACATCTCAACAACAAAAATATATATATAATGAAATTTACACTAAAACCCCTGTGACCGGAAGTCTCCAAAGTGTTAAAATAAATAAGCAAATAAGCAAGTAAATAAGTATTACTGAGTTAGTAAATAAGTATTACAGAGTTAGTAAGCAACAGAGAATGAATTGGAACCTGGGACTATGCTCCAACTTCAAAATCTTGTCCACTTGGTTCTGCTGTAGTCTGGTACCTCAGAGAAGAAAGTGAGTGCGGCCATGGTAAGATTCAAGATATCAAATAGGTAGACCTTTCTCTTCCAAAGTGGGAGAAGGGTAATAATGGAAGGAGAGGTGAAAAAGGAGAACAGAATGATTCTTCAACCTCAGGAGCATTCACAGCAGGTCAATTTTAGAGAGCAGTCCACATATAATTTGGAAATTAATTCTCTTAAAACTCTCCGTGTCTGCATACCTCCCTGGGAAGTTATCGCGTACCCCTAGGGCAGGGTACCTCAACAGCAGCACCATTAACGTTTGGGGCCAAATCATTCTGTGTTTGGGGCTGTTGTGTGCACTGCAGGGTGTTTAGCAGCCTCTCTGGCCTCCACCCACTAGATACCAGGAGTAGCCCCCCTCTCTACTTGTGATAACCAGAAATGTCTGCAGATATTGCCAAACATCCAGAGGGGCAGAGCAAAATAAGCCCCAGTTGGGCACCACTGATATTGGGCTATGCATACCCCAATTTGAATATTCCTCACCTAGCTTGTTAGGAATGTGAACAAGGCCCAAATCAGTCGAATGTGTTATTTGTGCTTTATCCAGGAAAAGGGCATAATCTGGTTTGATTAAATTGCCTCTCCCCCTCACCTCCCGAGAACACAGAGTTGTTGATCCCATGGGGATAGGGAGCTGATGACTCCATTGCATGTAGGGTTACTTTGCATGTTGACATCCAGGCTGCTTCTGTGCTGTTTCTCTTTTATTTTCAATACCCAGCTTCCATCTCATGGTCCCAGGTGGTAGCTGCCAATTCTGCTATCAGGTCTACATTCTAGCCAGTGTGAAGGGTAAAAAGGGGAAGGTAAGGACAGGTACTTTTCTTTTAAGGGCACAATCTAAAAGTTATATTCATCATTCCATTCACACCTTATGGGCTTGACTCAGCTGCAAAAGAAATGTGGACTTAAGCTGGGCATCCATGTGTCCAGCTACAGGCATAGGCAAACTACAGCCTGAGGCCGAATGAGGTTTTTTTTTTTTGGTACGTAAGTTTTACTGGAACACAGTCACTCCCATTTACTTATGTATTGTCTATGCTGCTTTCTTACTACAATGGCATTGTTCAGTAGTTGTGACAAAGACCAGATGACCTGAAAACCTAAAAACTCTGTTTTTAAAGAAAAATTTTGCCAACCCTTGCAGAGAGGGAAAGAATGCATATTTGGGGACTCCTCATATCTGCCACTATTCCTATTTTACAGATGAGGAAATGAAAGTACATACAGATCAAGTGAATGGCCCAAGGTGACATACTGATAAGTGGTAGAGCTAATATCTGAACATGGCTCTGTTTGGCCCCAAAGGCAAAAACACTGCTCACTATATCATATTGCCTTATGAATTTATTCAGCACATATTTGTTGTGTCTACTCTGTGTCAGGCAATGCTCTAGGTGCTGGGGATTCAGTCCTAAATAAAAGAGGAAATCCATGCACTTATAAAGCCTATATTGAAGGAGACAGACTATTAGAATGTAATTAAGTAAAATATATGTTAGAGGTAATAAGTGCTATAAGAAAAAAATAAATAAGGAAGAAAAGGGAGGTAGTGACAGAGTTGGGGATAGGAATTCATTTTTTAAAGAAATGGTTAGGGATGGTCTCAGTATTGGGGAAACACCAAAGGGAATGAGTCAGAGCTACAGATCTTGAAGAGGAGGTCGGGCTGAAAACACCCAATAAAACTCCAAGTTCCGCCTGAAAGGAAGCAGAAACAAGGACCAGTTGTTAGGGCATACCTGGAGCCAGAGGAACCAAGAGAGCAGTGTGGGTGCCCGTGGCTGGTGTGTGGTGAGTACCCAGCGCAAAGCAGATATACGGGGAGGAGGCTGGATTAAAGGTATAAGATTATGGTGAACAGCTTGCATTTAATACTTTTAGACAGAATTCTAAAAACCCTTTCATATAGACAAAGATGAATGCATACACACTTGCACATAAATAATAGCAGGCAGTGAGTTGGTTTGTGTCGTGGAAAGATCACGAATGTTGGAGTCATACAGAACTGTGTTTGATTATCAGCTCATGCTCATTTGATTACTTCAGGCAAATTATTGTTGGTGCTATTTATTGAGCATTTTCTAGGTGGCAGGCATTTTATGTTTATGATCTCATCTAATCCTTATGTAATTCTATAGACAGATACTAGTGTTATCTTAAATTATATTCAAGTTAAATTAAGTGGTGAATTAAGTGGTGTTAAGTAACAGTTTAGAAGTAATGAGAAATGTAGAATTCTCCTCCCACGTGTTTTTATATTTTTATATTGAAGTATAGTTGATATGATATACAATCTTATGTTGGTTTCAAGCATACAGCACAGTGGTTCACCAGTTACTCATATTATTAAATCCTCACCCCAAGTAGTGCAGTTACCATCTGTCAACATAGGATGATGTTACAGAATCATTGGCTATATTCTCCATGTTGTACTACCATCCCTGTGACCAATTTATACCATGATTGAGAATGTTTGTGCTCCTTTAACCCCCTCTCCCTCCCTGCCGACCCACACCAAACGCTCCCCCGAACATTTTTCCAAAAAAGAAATACAGATGGCCAACAGGCACATGAAAAGATACTTCATATTGCTAATCATTAGGGAAATCCCATGCATTTTTATTGCTTTATCTTATTTAAGTATAGTAATTAGTAATGTTGCTTAATGGTTCTGTGGGGCTGTTTTGACATAGAATCTTATTTTGTAAAGAAAAATATTTAATATTTATTCACTGCTTATTGTGTATCAAGCACTGTTTAGTTACTTTACATGAAGATACTCTTCAAAACAACACTGTGAGGAGCTATTATTCTCATTCAAATGAGAATACTGAGGCCCAGAGAGCTTAAGTAACTTGCCAAAGGTCACACGGCTTATAAATGAACAGGCTGGGAGTTGATCCCAGGCAGTCTGGCACTGGAGCTCATGTGTTTAATCACTATACTACATTGCATCATAAAATAAGCCAATAAAAAGTTGAATGAGAAAACAGGCTAGTTTCTCCTCCACTGCCTGTGATGTACATGGAAAGCCTGGTTATTTGGACCTGGTGATCTAACCCATGTCCAATACTTCCCTAATGTCAGTATATCTGAATTGCAGACAAAGTCCCATGGAGGAAATATTTCACTTCTAGAAGACTTCTCTGGGAATACCAAACTTAAAAAGTGATCGCAAAGATGATAGCACGTTTGACTATCTATAGCCACACCCTGACTGTAGATCTAGATGGATATGTGTGTGTGTGTGTGTGTGCATGTGTTTACTCAGATGTGTACACGTGAATCTAACCAGCAGTTTCCAATGTCAGCTACTGGGATTTCTCCCCAGAAGTATAAAATCCAGCTCTTTATTCCATTTTAGAATGTACACATAATTTCCCAGAATCTACTCTCTTTCCAGCAACTACCATTCTACTCTCTCAGAGATGTTGCTACTAAACAAGCATGGATGGCCCAGTAACATCAATGGAATGATACTCTGCTGAAGTCCTCGAATTTCACTTCCCATTTCATGCTCTGATAAAGAAGATCATAAATGTGATTTGCTATCTGGCCTGCCATTTCTTTGAATTGTCAACATTTAGTAAAGATTTTCCTTGGGAATTTCTTCTGTCCAAAATGACACAAAAGATGCCAAGCATCGGCTCTACACATCTCCTCTGAATGTGAATTTGGGGATTTGTACTCACTTCCAGTGTGGTTGTACTAAGGATCGTTTCCTTAGGGATGGAGATAGATTTTCATGGAGCCATTCCCTCTGCCATTAAGTTTCCTCATCCCTATTCCATACCCTGAGAGGGTGGCAGGTTCAACTGATTTCTATAAGACAGTTTTTTTGAGGGCAATTTTGACTGGCCACAATGAGGACCAGTTTTCAAGAAATGCCCTCCTCAGTGCAGAGCCCTAACCACTGATAGAATTGGGCTAAGCAGGAAACCTAAGTGGAAAAGTGATCTGACATAACATGATGGAGAAACCAACACTTCCCCAGGAACTTCTAACTTCTGGGTGGCCAGGAAATACCACTATGATGGTGACTGAATTTATCATACTGGGATTTGGAGACCTCAAGGAATTGGGTCCCTTGCTCTTCCTGGTGTTTAGCATTGTCTACTTAGCAACGATTTCTGGGAATCTCCTCCTCATGGTTCTGGTGAGCACTCAGCGAGGACTCCAGACACCAATGTACTTCTTTCTGGCAAACCTCTCATGTCTGGAGGTCTGTTATATATCCAACATTATGCCCAGGATGATGGTGGACTTGCTGAGAGAGAACAGAGTGATCTCCTTGGTAGGTTGTGTTATTCAGCTCTACTTCTTTGGGGCCCTGGGCAGCACTGAATGTTATCTTTTGGCCGTGATGTCATATGACCGATACTTGGCTGTCTGCCGGCCCTTGCACTATCCAACATTAATGCGTGGGACCATAAGTGTGGGGCTTGTAATTGGCTCATGGGTAAGTGGCTTCACAGTAGCAGCTGTATTCCAGGCTGCTATGGTATCCAGCTTGACTTTCTGCAGTGGTAATGAGATTGATCACTTCTTCTGTGACCTGAAACCTCTGCAGAAGCTCTCCTGCTCAGATCCCCATCTAGTCAACGTAGTCTGCATGAGTCTAACAGCACTGGTGACTCTGGCTCCCTTTGGACTAACCCTAGCATCCTACTGGAGGATTCTTTCCACAGTCTTGCATATACCTTCCATGACTGGTAGGCAGAAGGCATTCTCTACTTGTTCCTCTCATCTACTGGTTGTGACTTTGTTTTATGGGACCTTGATCCTAGTCTATGCTGTGCCCTTGGCTGGCCAGGTGCCAGTTCTCAACAAAACCTTCTCTGTACTCTACACTGTTGTCACTCCCATGTGTAACCCCCTTATCTACAGCCTCAAAAACAAAGATGTCAAGGAGGCCCTGAAGAAGCTGAAGATTTGATCCTACAGTGATGAACTCCATTCAGTCAGCAAAAATGATGGCAGTCTGAAGGTCAAGGCACTGTCCTCATCCTCAGGGAACCCCCAGTCTGATTGGGAAGACAGAATAGATGATAATCTTTATAACCTGAAATGCTGGTTCATCTCCAAATCATCTATTTAACTGATTTGGAGGAAGAGTTAGTAGATTTGTCTTGGTGTCCTTGAAATGATCTAGTTTTTCCTGAACATATTTACACTGCAAGAGGGGAGGAGCACTCTCTAGTTGATGGGAGGGGAACCATTCTTGGATAGATAATAAATAATTGTTGCATAAAATATCCCGAAAAATTCAATCCTGGAGGAAAGGATTCGCAGGTGTGCCTTACTTGTGCTCCATTTCTTCTGGGTGTGTGTGTGTGTGTTTGTGTGTGTGTGCGTGTTTATAAATCAGACTGGGAGATCCTGGGGTTGGAGGACAGGTGGTAACTGTGTTACTCCCATAAAAACGGGGGAGCTCCCTTAATGAAGGGGCCACTTTGATTGCTTCAGCCCTCAGGCAAGAGTTCTGGCTATAAGGCTGACTGTGTTAAATGGCTAATAATAATATTGCACCTCTGTTTGGCCTGGAATTTAAAAGATAAAAGTAGAATCTAATAAAATACATGGAAATCTATTAGAAGACTAGTTTTGAAGAAATGTGCATTAAACACTTACAGCAATTTGTGAGACATGTAGATTGCCCCAAGACACTGTTTTCTAAGTTGAGTCTTCTCTCGCATTTACAGCTTTCTGTTCGCCTCCCAGATCCTCCTTCTGCAGTGTAACTGAGTTTGTCTTGGTGGTCTCACTTGTTCTTTTGTTTCTTATTTCTGTATCTATTATCAACTGGTATTTTTAAACTACATTTCAAGAGAGAGGGAAAGCAAAAACTCGGTTCTGATAAGGGAAATAATACATGTATACATTTATTGAATCAAAAATATGTTTTGAGAGCATAATACCATCCAGACATTGTGCTAGGGGCTGGAAATAGGATAGTGAACAATGTAGATACAACTTCTCACCTCAAAGATGTTATAGTCAGGTGGCCTAGGTGTTTAAATTGCTTAGAATTTATATTTTTACATTGTTTATAGACTATTTAGTTCTTGAAAGCAATGCCTATAAAGAGACTGTGTGTGTAAAATCTCAATATTCTTATTTACTTTGATTTTAAGAGTAATATGTAATTAATATGAAACAACATAAAGTAAAGATGTGCAAAGCTTTTGGTAGAACACATGAAAAAACACAAATGATCAGAATGTCCCTTACTTGGCTAGATCCACCCTGTATTTTTTCCTTTAAGATCCAATTCAACTTCTACCTTCTCTTGGAACTCTGCCTGACTGCCCTGTTTATGTCATTTCCTCCCCTGAGAAATTATTTATTCCCCTTCAATTTGACAAGTAGCATGCACTGCTCTTTGTTTTATGTATGCTCCCTATCTTTTCAGTAATATTGTAAATCCTTCAGAAACAGACCCAGAAAGTCATTTCTGTCTGTTCCCTCAAGTATCCAGCATAATGCACTGCACACAGTAGACGCTAATATCTGTCTTCACAGGATCAAATCCAGCTCCTCAGCATGGGATCCAAGGTCTTCTAGCGTGCTGCTCCTGCATCCTTCCTCAATCTGATCACCCACCTCCATCTCGCAATTTACCATATCACAACTTTGTATCCTTACTCATGCCTTTTGCTTGGAAAATCCTGCCCATATTTGTTTTCCACCTTGCTAATGCCCATTCATCCTTTAATACTTGGATCCATCATCATCCTTCCCAGGAAGCCTTACCTGACTGTTTTCTACCATCCAACATACTGTGAAGTGAAACTCCCCTGTGTGTCCGTGGGATTCATTGTGGACCTAGGTTTCAGCAGGAACCACATTATCTGGTGATTTGCCACTGTATTTTCAGTACCTTGAAGAATGCTTGGCATAGGAGACATTCAGTAAATACTTGTTGAATGAATACCTCAATGGTTATATGTTTTCCTTCCTTACTAGCTTATTACTTCCTTAGCTTCCAGTACCACGTGTATACTGATGTTCTCTCCATGATTTAATACTGTAATAAATGTTATGAAGGAAAAGCACAGGCTACTAGGAAGCCATATAACAAGGGTACCTAATTTGGGTTGGGTTGGAAATATCTGAAGAGTTTTCTGAGGATATGGCATTTGAAAAGAGTCCTGAAAGATAAATAGGAATAAGCCAGGCAAATAGGTAATAACATGGGGTAGGAGAAGGGAGGGGAGGATTTCAGCAGAGGAATGTTATCAGCAGGGCCCTGTGGGGGTAAAGACCTTGGCATGCTTTGGGAACAGAGAAAAAGCTAGTTGTTACAATGTAGTGATCAAGGAGAAGCGCATCATAGATGGGGCTGGGAAAACATGCAGGAACCAGATAATCCAAGGACTCACTGGATTTCACTGTCAGTGAGATTGGAATTCTGAATGGTTTTTAGTAGAATGACATGATCCACTTCATGTTTTAAATTCACTCTGGCTGCTATGTGGAGAATGATTTTAAGTGACTGGAGGGCTAATAGACACTGAGAAACCAGTTAGGACACTTATAATATTATCAGTGAAAAATGATGGTAGTATGGACTAGGGGAGTAGTGGCAGAAATGGGGAGAGTCCAGTTGAACTCTATATATTCAGAGGTAAAAATGATAGGGTTTGGTGATGGACTGTAGAGAAAGGCATCAATAAGAACTTTCAGGCTACTGGTTTATGAATTGAATATGTGCTCCTGCCACTCACTGGGATGGGAAAACCCTGGAATAGGGCCAAGTTTGGGGGAGAAGATAAATGATGACATCAATTTTGTATGAGAGTATTCTGATATACCAGCAGATGTTAAGTTGGTAAATATACTGGTCTAGAACTCAGAAGAGATATCTGGGCTAAACATGTGAATTTAGAAGTCACCAGCATGTAGATGGTATTTAAAAGCAAGGAAATGGGTGATAAATGTAGAGGAAAAATTTAGAGGGAGAAAAGAAGAGAGTCCAGAACGGAGTCCTGGGAATTCTATAATTTAGTGGTCATGTAGAGGAAGAATAGCCAGCAAATAAGACTGAAGAGACCATAAAGAGGTAGGAGGAAAGCTGTTAAGTGTGTAGGCTCATGCCAAGTAGAGAGAAGAGAGTTTTTTAACGTGGAAAGCCTGGCAAACTATACTGAAGGCTGCTGAAAAGAGGAGTATGCTGAGGACAGAGAAGACTCCATTTTGTCTGATTACCTGGAGGACACTGATGACCTCACTAAAAGAACTTTTGGTAATGTGATGGCTGCCGAATACATAATGGACTGAGATAAAGAAATTATTAAAAGGTGCAGAATACAGGACACTGTGTGTAGATAATTCTTTGGAGATACCTGACTCTGAAAGGAAATGGTTTTGGTGAGAGCTGTAACAGGGATGTTAAGGGAAAATGTTTGTTTTTATAATGTGAAATAATAGAAAATGTTTGAATACTATTAGGAAGAAGAATTCATTAGAAAGGAAGAAGTTGAAGATGCAGGATACCAGGATATAGTGTTTTATGGTCCCTGCAAAGGCTGGAAGGTCCAAGGTTCAAGCACATGTGGAGGGATTGGCCTCTGATCAAAAGAGTGACACTTATGCTGTTACAAATATGTACTGAATACCTGCTAGGTGTTTGGTTTTGTTTCAAGTACTAGGATTACAACAATGAATAAGGTATGTTCCCTGCCCTCATGGAGCTCACATTTCAGTGAAAGATAGACAAGTAAACAGACAATCGCAATCAGGTTGATTAATGCCATGACAAAGGAAGGGTCCTATGTCAGTGCTGGGGAGAATTATTGTTATGGGTTGAATTTTGTCCTCCAAAGAAAGATATGTTAGATCCTAATACCCAGTACCTCAGAATGTGACCTTATTTGGAGATAGGGTCTTTACAGAGGCAATCAAGTTAAAATGAGGTTATTAAGGTGGGCCCTAATTCAGTATGACTGGTGTCCTTATAAAAAGGGGTAATTAGGCACAAAGACAAACACACAGGGAGAACACCATGTGAAAATGAAGGCAGAGATTGGAATGTGTTTATAAGTGAAGAAACACCAAAGATTGCGAGCAAGTCACCAAAAGCTAGGAGAGAGGCAAGGGACCAATTCTTATTTACTGCCCTTAGAAGGAATTAATACTACCTTGATCTTGGACTTTGGCCTCTAGAACTGTGAGAAAATTAATTTTTGTTATTTAGGCCACTCAGTTTGTGGTACTTTGTTCTGGAAGCCCTAGCAAACAGATACAGGCACCCAAACCAATCTGAGGAAAGGGAAGATTTCCCCGTGGAGGCTTCATAGGAGCTGAATCAAGATAAATAAGCAGGATTACGTGGATGGAGCCTGGGGAGGCCATTCTGTATAAAGTGATCATTATCTGCAATGGCTTGGAAATGAAAGAGTGAATGTCCAAATCACTGCATGTGATCCAATGTGGCTGGATGTACAGTGTGTGGGCAATGGTGGTGGCAACTGAGACCTTCAGGTCATGAAGGGCCTTCTATTCCAAGCCAAGAAATTTGGACTTTATCCTGAAGACAAGTGAGTAGGCTTTAAATGTTCATTCTTCTCCCCACTATTCACCTGCCTAACATCATTTTTCCAGGAAGCCTTCTCTTACATCTATTGTGAAATTCTCACACAGAAATGTGATAAAGAACTTGTTTGTTGATCTCTTCAAGTATGCAGCAAGCTCCTTGAGGAAAGAGGCTATGTCCTGTTTACTGAGATACACCCAGTGCCCAGGAAGTGCTTGACATATTGTAGCATCTCAATAAACAGCTGTCTGGTGTGTTCCTAGGGACAGTATTGGGACTTCTTGGCTGTCTTCAGAGTGATATTCCAGGACTCTCCATATTTTGCTTTTTCTCCACTCTCTTCCTTCTGTTCACTGATGATCCAGCACCCTCCACACTTGGCTTTCATTGCACTTCTCCACTTGTTTTTTTCTTTGGACCAAGGGCCTTGGGAGCTTTTGGTTGTGCTTCATCCCACCCAGAATTGGCAGTCCCTGCATCAGGCAGCCTCTCATGCATCCAGGTTCCTACTGTCCCCAAGGGAGCCTGGTTCACACCATGCAAAGCCCTGCAGTCCAACCTTGTCACCCTGCTTCTGCCCCTGGTTCTGCCAGAGCTAGTGCTTAACTTAGCCTAAGCAGGGTCATTAGGTCAGTTTCAAGCAAGTGGTTCTAGCCAGAATGGATGAAAGAACAGGTGGCAGCTTTGGCAAGAGGTTGCAGTTGAGGCTATGGGGAGAGGACAATGGGGTTGCTGGGCTCAACAGGTGGGCAGAGTCAGATGATCCAGGCAGTCTGCAACTGAGCCAGATTTGACCAGGGAGTCCCCACTGGAAAAGGCAAAATAGGGTGCCAGAACAGGAAGCTAGGAGGAATGATAGTCAAGGCAAGATGCTGAGCAGAAATCAAGTGTTTGCATTAGATTGAATTCATTTTTTAAAAGCTATATCCTCTCACACCTGTCCATTTCTACATGCATAAACACCCACTAACTTGAGTGAGCACACATACATACATACACCACAGACACAAAATGCTGACACACAGACCAAAATCCACACTGGCAGTGTGACATGATTTGGTTGGCAGACACTGTAATACCTGATCTGTTCGCAATTGTCAGGGAAGGAGGTGCTCTTTACAAGTGTACTTCCCAAATAATAGAAGCATCCCTTGAAGTATCACAGTCTTTTTCATTGTAATTGTTTCAAACAGATAGCTTTCTGTTTTCTTATACCAAGTGACCTAAGACAATGTGACTTTTTCTGGATAACTCCAAGCCATCTTTATGGACACTCATTACTGTGGGTTGGGCTGAGATATAGGGTGTTGTTAGGAGCTATGTTGAAGTGTATTGGACTCTATCCTTCCACAAAACAGCCACCCCAGTGTAAATATTCTACAGAGATACTCATGTTACCCATATATGTGCACCTATATATATGGGTATGAATATACACACACACCATATTTCATATAAATGTCTCAGTACAAGATACACACATAAATCATACCATGTAGATACACATACAATGCAGTTACTTACAAGCAACCTCTGCACTCCCTGCAGCTAGGTTTGTAAGTGGCTCCCTTTCATATAGCCAATAGCCTGCTTCTTTCATCATTTCCTTTCCTCCCTCTGCACACTAATTGTTGGGATTAGTTTAGTGCCTCATTCACTGCAGAGTTAGTGGTTTTAATTGGTCGCACCAGACATAGTTAAAGAAGGCATTTTAAGTACAAAGAACTTTACAGGGAGATGGGCTCAGGGAGATTTATTAAAAGCAAGTGCATAACAGCTCCTTGGGAAAGCCATTATTTTGTGCTTCTTCCCTCCTCCAGAGAGCATGTTTATTATTGTTAACCAGGTGAGAGGAAATTCCCTGACCTCATTAGAAACCTGGAAAAATAAATTTTCCTTGCCAATATCTTCCTTTCTTGCTAGAACATATTTCTTCTGGGAGGTGATATGACAAAATGGCCAGACCCAAACATCCTTTGGTCTAAGGCAACAGTAAACTCTCTGGAACTTTATGTCTCATCTCTGGAGAACACCCCACCCACCCACCGCCACACACATATATACAACAAAACAACCACCTCATTAACTCAAAGTTGTTAATAACTCTTACACCAACTAGACTGGTGATATTCACGTGTGTGCCACCTCAGGGAGGGGAGAGAAAAAGTTTTGCAAACATTTCACTAGCATTAGTTTTCTTTATATATAAACAATGTGCTCATCACAAACCCTTTTCTGTTCATTGAAGCCAGGTTGGCATGACCCAGTGTGACATGCCTTGGTTGGCAGATACCTTAACACCTGATCTCTTTGGCATTGGCTAGGAAGGAAATGTTTGGGATACATGTCCCAAATAATAGAAGCATCCTTGCAGTGGCCAAGTCCTTTTCATTTTGTTTCGAATGGATAGGTCTTCATCTTTTCATGCCAAGTGAACCTGACACAATTTGCCCTTTTCAGGTTGATACTAGGCCATCTTTAGAGACACTAATCACTGAGTTAGGCTGGGATGTAAGGGATGCTAATAGGAGCTATTTGAGATGTATCAGACTGTTTTATCATCTAATAAATGGCCCCAGGGCTGTCTTTTTTTTTGGAAGTATCTTGTCTTCTTTGTAAAGTCTTTCCTTGCTAATGATATTGTTTATGCTTTTAACCCTTTGACATTTTCTATTCTACTTTAGGCTCAAAAGCCAAGCTGAATTACAATTGGGTATAAAGTAAGATTGAGAGCCTTTGGTGTTTTTCTATAAGTACTCTGTATGAGTTTTGGTGTATAGATTTTGTATCATCTCTTTTGGCTGCTCTAAGGTTTTGAAGGTTAATTCTTGGTTTTTAACTCTGACAATACTAGGTCATTATGATTGTCAGGAAAGGAACCTTCAGATAAGTGATATATTATTATGGTTAGGGTGAATATAGATAAAGAAGTTAGGGTAAATACAGATAAAGTAAACTTCATTTAATTTGGACTTAACTAGTTCATAACATGGGAATGTCTTATTTATAAACTAGGCTTTGGAGTTTACCATTTCACCAGCTATGAAAGGTAAGGATATGTTTGGTAAGTTAATACTTTAAACAAAATCTCAAGGGTAATATAAGTTTCATTTACATGTGAAACTTGACTACACTTATCTATTTATTAATATGCATCTCATTAAGCCATCTACTTGATATGTACAATTCAGTGTATATATTTGGAAGTAACAAATAACAAACAATAATACCTAAATTAATCAATCCATTGAGAAGAAAGTTCCTTTGAATAAAGTCAGCCTAGTACATAGGGACATAGAAAATTAATGGAAACTCTCAGTCCTTGACTGATGGTAATGGTGGCTGAAGAAAAGAGAGAGCCAAGGCCATTTTAGTAGGGAAGCTAAAGTTCTGGAGTGTCTTCAGCTCAAGAATAACTCATATGAGGTCATGTCTCAAAGAAACAGAAGTATATACCACAAGCCTGAGGGAGTCACAGCCTCCCCTTGGAGCTTGGCTGGAATGGAATATGTTTCTTACATTAGTCTGTGAAGGAAGCTTCTGAACAAGAAGAGTCAATATTAGTAGATTTGTTACTTTATAGCTCTGAAAGATATTCTGACTTTTCAATATGTTAGAATGGTCTTCCCACCAATTAATAGTAGCTCAATATGTGCCAGATATCATGCTAAGTGTTTTACATGTACTATTTCATTTAAGCCTCATGAACTTTGCTGGAGTATAAAATCTCCATTGCATAAATAAGGAATCTGCAGTTCTGTGAAAGTGATTCACTTGACCAAGTTACTGAATGGTCAAATTGTGTTTCAAACCCATTTCTAGCTCTGCAGCCTGTTGTCCTAACCACTACCATATACTGCATTTCCTCAAGAGATAGGGTACGACAAATATTATGTGGTGTTATAGTAGGTGCATGTCAGTAACTATGCTGAGGCTCACATTGAGGAGTCCTCCCAAAACCTACTTACCTATCTCGAAGTTCATGGTGAAATAACCTTCAATTAGTCCTGGTTGGGATGATGATTGAAAAATACAAGAAAAAGAAGGGACAACACAAGTGTCATAATTTCTAAAATAATCATCCTTGAGGCTATATATGCTTAATTCAAAGAGAAGTTGTTACTTAATGTCTGAAACTAAGACCAAGGTCAAACTGGCAACACGTTTTAACTTTTAGGAACAAAACTGTTATTGTTAGCCGATCAGTCTTGCATTAGCTAGCATCAGTGGTGAAATGCATTCTATTTTCATATCACTGAAAAAATGAGTGGCTATTGTTTAGAGCAAAGGATCAATATCAGATATATGAAATGAATTTGCAAGTGAGATACTTTATGTGTTAAGTTATTTATAAGGGGATGAATAATATCAAGAACAAGAATTGGGACTGCCCCAGAAGATTTAGGAAAGGTGCTCACGATGATGCATCAATTGGTCATCTAGTCATCCACAGGACCGATGGAAATATTAAAAAGGTCAGAGACTTGCTTCATTAAATGTTTTAATACCTTGCAACTCTAAAAATGATGGCTGAAGAATCCAATTTGGATGAAGCTAACTGTTCTGGAAGAAACTCTAAACACAAGCAAAGCTGCTGAAAAGACGTCAATGCTTTTTGAGTGATGAATGAAAACAGGAGGGACTTGACATTTGTTTTGAACTTTCAAGGGAAACTTGACAAAACAAGGTGTTCTCAAACAGAATAGTAACCAGGATGGAAACCAGTTTTCCTAATATGACCAAGAAATGAAAGTGATAGAATCTTCAGAGGCAAACATCAGCATGCCAGAAGCCCCCAAATGGGTGCAGAATCAGACTACAGATGAGGATAATGAATTTGTGCTATTCTGCTGACAATGATGATACTGTCCATGTAAAATTCACTTCTCAGAGGCAGTGAGGGTAATAGGATACACATACTAAAGCACTGGAGGTGATTGACTTCTTCACCACAACAGTGCTATGGTTGATGAATCATTTCTACAATTTTGGTTGTGTCTGAGGGCATTCAAAAACCTCTGTGAGTTCAGCTCTGGCCTTGGCTTCTGGAACAATCCTAATATTACACAGGGGAAATATTAGAAATTCAAAGTTATTCTCACATTGTCATCCCATAAATTTACTTGGAGTCTACTTAATTTCTAATAACTGCTTCCTGGAATACAAATATTTTATTTGGTTGCCCAATTAATAACCTATGCACCCTGAGAGTGGGTTACTGATTTGCTTCTCTTCAGAAGAAATTAGAAATATTCTTTCTAATGCTTACTTTAATACTATACATCTATCTGTTCTTGGAACTCCTGGATTCCTTCTGTCTATGCCTTGTCTTAACCTCTACTATTGACACTTAGTACCTGCTTGAGCCTGCTCCATAATGCTTAGACCCTTCTTAGAACTTATGTGAGCCCTGATGGTCTCTCTGATCTTTATATCCTGGGCATCTCTGACTTGGCTCAAGGAACTGGACAACATTAACAGCAATAGTTAAATAATCCATCTTATTTGAATGATACCATTCAGTCTCCAAAGTTATTTATCAGCCCAAGCTCAAAAAAAAAAAAGACATTTGACTATTTGTATAATGCAAATTCATCCTCAAAAGATGAAAGTTAACCTCAACTGAGGAGATCCAAAAGAATGTATCTACGTCAGATCTAAAGAAAATATTTAAAAAGAAGTTCCAATGATTTGGTTCTTAGCATCAATGAAGTAAGTGTAATGGTTTCCCAGAGGACTTCTAGGAAGGGGATAACTTTCATTTGGATATATAAATCCTAATGGGTTTGTCACACAATCCCTCCTGTTACTTTCATAGAACTGTGAAACATGGTTTGATATCAGCTTTATTAGACCCCAATCTTGAACAACTGAAAGAGTAGTGAGACCAGACACCGTGACCCCACACGTCATGTTTTCAGTCATATTTATGCCAGCAATAATATTATATTACAGATGAAGTTGGGAAGAGAAGGTAATTTTGAGAAGCCTGTAGAGCTTGAAAAGGGAAAGAAACAGAATGTGGTAAAGTCTGGAAATCTCGGAGCCCCTTTGCCAGAGTGCCTTGATATAGTTTACCTCTGTTCTTGGTTTGCACTACAATTAACCTTGGAAACTTACTCTGAACCCTATGAGAGTTCATATGGATGGGTTCCTGATACCTATCTAATTCTTGGAAATCCTCTCCCGCGAAGGTCTTGAAATTTGTCTTTAGGTCCTCTCTCTAGAGTTCAGCTTCCAGATACACTGCTCTGGAACACAATTACAACCTTTCACAATTAGTGCTGTGGCCCTGAAATCCATGCAGCCTTTTCTAGCCTGGCCCCTTTGTATATAAACACTAATGTGGATGGGTTCCTGATGCTGAGATAGATACTGTTGGCAAGCTTACTTTAGGTCAAGCCTGAAGCCCATTTGACCTCTTCTTCTCTCTGACTTGCCTATTCCAGGTTCCTCTCCCTATTTCCTGAGCAGCCACTGAAGTATCAGCAAGCCATCTGGTCAAACAGTGGGGGTTAAGGTATAAATTGAAGCTGGAGCTCTTTTAATCTACTATGACAGTTTGTGCTGATCAGGTTAATGGGGATAATTTCTCTTTGGCTTGTACAGAGACAAGAAAATTTAATCTGATTTAGTATTAATTACTCTGTCCAATCATTAACATAATGTTTCAGTAAATAGAGAAAATCTATTCACATTACAGAGTCAGTGAATCAACCAAAGCACAATAATAGAAAAGTGCTGCCTTTTGTGTTCAGCAGGGAAGCTATACTACCACTGTGAGCAGGACATATACTCTGATATGTTTCCCATCAGTAAGGATGGGCTGTCCTAAGCCATACTGCTTCCTCCAGTTCCCTCAGGGGAATTATACATTTCTGAGTTGATTGGCAGGGAATACAGTGGTGTACTGTGGTTTTGAGAACAGAGTGAAACTAATTGGGCCATGAGAAGATTAAATAACCACTTCTTGAGTGGGAGAAACAGAATGCTTTATCAAATGAATGAAATAACTTTAGACGGCTCTTTTTCAATCTTTTATGCATAAGTGCAGTCATATCTCATTTTACTGTGCTTTGCTTTGTTGTCTTCTCAGATACTGCATTTTTTACGAATTGAAGGTTTGTGGGAACTCTGCACTGAACAAGGCCATGAGCACTATGTTTCCAACATTTGTTTACTTCATGTCTCTGTATTACATTGTGGTAGTTCTCACGATATTTCAAGCTTTTTCTTTATTATATTTGTTATGGTTATCTGTGATCAGTAATCTTTGATGTTACTTTTGTAATTGTTCCGGGACACCATGAACTGTACCCATACAAGGCAATGTTCTGACTGCTCTGCTGACCAGCTGTTTCCCTGTTTCTGCCCACCTCCTTGGGCCTCTCTATTCCCTGAGATACAATATTGAAATTAAGCAGTTAATAACCCTGCAATAGCCTCTAAGTGTTTAAGTGAAAGAAGAGTCACATGTCTCTTGCTTTAAATCAAAAGCTAGAAATGATTAAGCTTAGTGAGGAAAGCATGTCAAAAGCTGAGATAGGCCAAAAACTAAGCCTCTGGCACCAAAGAGTTAGCCAAGTTGTGAATGCAAAGGAAAAGTTCTTGAAGGAAATTAAAAGTGCTACTCCAGTGAACACACGAATGATAAGAAGGTGAAATAATACCCTTACTGCTTATATGGAGAAAATTTTAATGGTCTGGACAGAAGATCAAGCCAGCCACAACATTCCTATAAGCCAAAGCTTAACTCCTTTCAATGCTATGAGGGCTAAGAGAAGTGACAAAGCTTCAAAAGAAATGTTTGAAGCTGGCAGAGGCTGGCTCATGAGGTTTAAGGAAAGAAGCCATCTCTGTAACATCAAATTGCAATGTGAAGCTGCAAGTGCTGATGTAGAAGCTACAGAAAGTTAACCAGAAAATCTAAGATAATTAATAAAAGTGGCTACACCAAACAGATTTTCAATGTGAACAAAATAGCCTTCTATTGGAAGAAGATGCCATTAAGGCTTTCATAGCCAGAGAGAAGGATTTAATGCCTGGCTTCAAACCTTCAAAGGACAGGCTGACTCTCTTGTTAAAGACTGATTCAGCAGGTGACTTTAAGTTGAAACCAATGTTCATTGACCATTCCAAAAGTCCTAGGGCCCTTAAGAATGCTAAATCAACTCTGCCTGTGCTCTGTAAATGGAACCATAAAACCTGGATGATAGCACATCTGTTTGCAACATGGTTTACTGAATAGTTTAAGCCCTCTTGGAACCAACTGCTGAGAATAAAAAAGGTACCCTTCAAAATATTACTGCTAATCGACAATTTACCTGGTCACCCAAGAGCTCTGATGGAGATAGACAATGACATGAATGTTGTTTTCATGCCTTCTAACACATCCATTCTGCAGCGGATGAATCAAGGAGTCATTTTGACTTTCAAAGTTTACTGTTGAATAAATATCTTTTGTAAGGGTATGGCCTCTAAAACATCTGGGCAAAGAACATTGAAAACCTTCTGAAAAGGATCCACCATTCTAGATGCCATCAGGAACATTTGTGATTCATGGGAAGAGGTCAAAATATCAACATTAACAGGAATTTGGAAGAAGCTGATTCCAACCCCCATAGATGGCTTTGGGGGGTTTAAGGCTTCAGTGGAGGGAGTAACTGCAGATGTGGTAGAAATAAGAGGACTAGAGCTAGAAAATGTGGCTGAACTGCTGCAATCTAATGGTACAACTTTAACAGATGAGGGGTTGCATCTTATGGGTGAGCAAAGAATGTGATTTCTTAGGGTGAAATCTACTCCTGGTGAAGATGCTGTGAAAACTGTTGACATGACAACAAAGGATTTAGAATATTACATAAATTTAGTTGATAAAACAGCAGCAAGTTTTGAGAGGATTGACTCCAATTTTTAAAGAAGTTCTACTGGGGGTAAAATGCCATCAAACAGCATTCACATGCCACAAAGAAATTATTTGTGAAAGGAAGAGTCCATTGATGTGGCAAACTTCACTGTTGTCTTACTTTAAGAAATTGCCACGGCCACCCCAGCCTTCAAGTAGTCAACACTCTGATCAGTCAGCAGCCATCAACATTGAGGCAAGAACTTCCACCAGCAAAAAGATTGTGATTTGCTGAAATCTCAAATGATGGTTAACTTTTTTTTAGCAGTAAAGTATTTATTAGTTAAGGTATGCACATTTTTTGGATACAATGCTGGTAAAGTCCTAATAGACAGCAGTATAGTGTAAACCTAACTTTTATACGCCCTGGGAAATCAGAAAATTAGTTTTACTTGCTTTAACATATTACTTTATTTATTAAGTAAGAACCAAAACAGCAATATTTCTGAGGTATGCATGTATTTATCGAACATTTTTTCTGCATTAAGTGGTGTGCTGGGTACTGGAGATACAGTGTTCAAACAAGACAGACATGGATCCTACCTTTGTGCAGTTTATAGTCCAGGTAGAGGGAATATATCTATTTATCTACATCTATATCACTTAGGTTATTCAATTGCAACTGTGAGAAATTTATAATGAAAAAGTGAAAAAGGGTCCTCTAACAGCATATCATCTAAAGACTCCGTGGGACCCAAGGAATGAGCCAGGTGCAAAGTGGAGTGCAGAAGGAGAGAAAGAACAGCATATGTGAAAATTCTGAGGCAGCAAGCGTGATTGTGGAACTTAAAGCAACTCAAGAAGTAAAGGAATTCAGAGGGCAAGAAAGAAGCAAAAGATGAGAATGGAGACTGAAGCAAGAGTTATGTCTTTTTGGCCATGAATGAGTTCTAGATTGGCTACATGTCCTTCAATGTTGTGACAGGTAATGTCGGTCACTTCCATGGGGCATTTGGACTTTATTCTAAAGGCAAGGGGTAGTCATTGAAGGTGTCTAATCTACTAGTCTAGATCTTTGACTAGTAGATGTTTTTAAAACTTCCCAGTGGCCGACACACTAGACAAACCCATCAACCTATCTCAGAAACCTGAACTCAAGAAAAAAAAAAAAGACATGGATTGATGGAGCAGATGAAGCATTTCCACTCTGCATCCACAAAGAAGGCTAGGCAGAACCCCTGAGAGGCTGAAAAGTAATTACACCTCTACTCTGGATCCTTGTCTTATCCACAAGGAGTGTGTTCTGCAGGCTTTATTTCCTAATTGAGGGTAATTACAAGAAGTTAAAACTAGATTAGAGACAATTAGACCCTATACAAAAGGGAGCTCTGCGGGTGGTCAGGAAAGAAGTAGGAAGAACCTTCTGGGAAAGTGTTTCCCAAACTGCTTGGCATTCTTTAATTCATAGTGTTTAAATGGAGGTTTTTGCAGAGTCTATCCGCACTCCTGGTGGTGCCCACCTGGAAGGTGGGCAAGTGAAATAAGGTAAACAGACACACAGATCACTGACAGTCAATCAAGATTACCTTTTCCTGGAGCCAAAGTGCTTCATAGGCCAGAAGCCAGTTAATGGAAACAAAGAGGAAAAGAGGGTGAGGGTTGCATTACACTGCAATTGAAGATGTCTGATTTGAGCAACAATCTTTTTTGTCCCACTCTGGATCTAGATATTGTGGAATACATATGGTGAGCATATGATCTTGCCTTTAAGTAGCTTCCAAGTCTATTTGTGAAGTTTGGTGTGGCTGGAGCACAAAGAGAGAGAAGGGAACTGGTGAGGGTTGAGCTCAAGAGGTGGCCAGAATATAGGCTTAAGATCTCTTGATTCTAACCCAGGGGAACTGGGGAACCACAGAAAGTGATAAAGGGAGAAAGGATAGGGGCAGGTTTGGATTTGAGAAAGATACAATTATCCACTGTGGGGAGGGGCATGGCAAGGAGGATCTTTGCAGGGAGATGGCAGTGTCTATGACCATGAAGAGGAAGCCAAGAAGGAGAGGCCAGTGTGGGCAGAAAAAAAAGTGACTTATTTTCCTCTCCTCACTCAGGAAACATCTATTGTTTTGATTCGTCCAGTCAACAGATAATTATTTTGTATCTATTCTGTGCAGAACACCATGCTAGGGGATTAAGAAGAATCAGGATGATGTTATTCCAGTCTTCAAGGGGCTTGAATAACTATGTTCAATGGGGAGGGGCAATCAATAGCTGCTCTAGGATTTTAGAGATGTTTCTAATCAGTAGAGAGGCAGATGATCTAAGAGACAGCAGAAGGTAAGGTGAATGCACATAAACCCTAAGGAGAGGTACAGGGATGGGCATTCCTAGGCAGAAGCTAAGAGGGTGCAGATGGGAAGTACTACACGAGAAGTTTGGATGGGAAAGGTATAGCGACTATGCATGCATGTAGGTGTGTTTCTGTATATTGTGTATGTGTGTGTGTGTGTGCAAGAGTATGTACACAACTAAAAGCTTTAGCACCAGCAGATATTTCTATAGCATACACACAAACAGAGAGTCAGGGGAGACTTGTGGCATGCAGACATGGGTCTTTTAAATTTTCTCCTAAAAGTCATCCATATGTGGTGGTATAGCCTGACAGAGTCACATTTGTCTGGGAAACTTAATTCTACCATGCAAGGATTAATGTGGAAGTCCCAAGGACATTAGGCTGTGGGACCTGAGGGAAGGTCCCTGCTTTACTTGTCATTTCCCTGAAAAGAGGGAGCATCAGTGGTCTGAATCTCCAGGTACCCAGCCTAGTGCCTGGCCTCCTTCACAGAAGCCCAGGCTGCTCTGAGGAAAAGGACTTCCTGGGGATGGTGAGGGCCATTAGGTCCCCTTAGCGTATGCCCACTGACTCATGAGCCTCCTCACTGCCTTTTTAACATCCTTGTTTTTCAGAGTATACATTATGGGATTGATCATTGGGATGACCACAGTGTAGAGCAGGGATAAGCTATTGTTAAGGGCAGTAGCCTGGGTTGCTGTGGGAATGGCATACACTGTTGCCAGTGTCCATAGTACAGAGTGACCGACCACTATGAGGTGGGAGGAGCACGTGGAGAAAATTTGTTGTTTTCCTGCAGCTGAGGAATTCTGAGGTGAGCAGCAACAACAATGTGGCTAGAAAAGACTACAGTGAGAAGGACAGGCACCATGGTGACACAGGAGGCCAAGAGGAAAGTGGTTTTCTTTGCAGTCTCAGGATCAGAATAGGACAGCTTCAGCACCAGGGCCAGGTTACAGACTAAGTGGTCAGTCTCCTAGACTGCACAGAATGGCAGCTGGAAATGTCAGGGTGAGTGACCCCAGATCACTGGTGACCCACCCAGCCAAGACCCATCTGCAAGCAGAATGCGTGTGTGGCAGTTCATAAGGGATGGGTACAGGAGGGGGCTGCAGATAGCAAGGTAGCAGTCAAAAGACATGGCTGCCAGCAGAAAGCACTCCACTACTGCCATGGAACTGAAGAAGTAAAACTGGGCTACACAGTTTCCAAAAGAAATCATCTATGGACCTGAGAGAAGGGTCTGCAGCACCTTAGGAGCAGTGAGGTAGTGTACCAGATCTTGAGGAAGGAGAAATTGGACAGAAAGAAGTACATGGGGGTTTGAAGGCTGCAATCAAGGGAACTGACTGTAAGGGTGAGAATGTTTCCCAGCAAGGCCACTGCATAGATTCCCAGAAATATCCCCTAAACAAAAAATATAACCCAGAGACTCCCAAATCCCAGGAGGAGAAATTCTTTGATCATGGTCAGATTATCCATATCTGTAAAAGTCACACATTAGACCTGAGAAAGACAGAAATATAGCCAATTGGAACAAGCCCTGCTGCTGGGAGGACTATAATGCTACATAGTTAAAACTTGAAGGCCTGTCTTTTCTCCTCTGGAACAAATTTTCTGTTTTGCTCTACTAGGTATATTTACCTAGTAGTTATAGCCAAATCAGAAACTATACCCTGGAGAGTGAACAAAGGGCGTCTCCTCTGCTCTCTTCCACTCTTTTCCTTGACATAACCGGTGATGAGTCTACCTCTGGAAGCGTCACAATGGGAGGCAAACACCTCTTAATGGGGACACAGTGCAGAAGCTTCTCTGAACTTCTGAAATTCAGCTTTTAACATTAAATAGAAATGCGAGTCCCAAATCCTAAAATAACGTCAGAATTCAGACTACCCGGTCTCCCTCTGAATCCCCAAATTAGAGTGGGTTTCACCAGGAACGTAATTGGAGGAAGGGGGGAGTTTAGAGATCTTAAAGTACCTGTAAGAAAAATAAGAGTTTCTGCCAGGCTCTGGGGACATGTAGCTGATTGGTTCTATGGCATCAAATTCTATGGAAACTGGGGGGAAATGTATGTAAAGTTATTCACTTGAAATGTTAGAGAAAAATAATGTTCCATCTTTCATAAATGAAAATGACATTCCTGACTCACAGCAGTAGGATGTGCATTTAGAGTTTTTTTTTCCAGCAATGAGGATGGGTTTAGCAGTGAGTCATGGATGCAGCTCCCCTTTTCCCACATGCCCCCCTGAAGCCCAAAGACCAGTATTTGTGAAATGGTTGTTTAGTCTTGGAGGCTGGGCTGTTCTAGGACTAAAAGTCAGTCTGTGTTGTTGATGCCTGGGTTCTTGCTCACGAAGCCATAGAATGAGCTTACCAAACACCTAAGGGAGGAGAGCAAGGTATAGGCTTTTATTTAGAAATAAAATGAGAGGACAGAGCTCCCGGCTCATGCCAGGAGGGGACAAGAGAGTCCGGGGTGGTGCGTTGTCTAGGGGGTTTTTATAGGCAGTTGAGGATTTTTCGAGAACATGAAAAAAAGGTTTAGGGGTGTGGACCTGGTGTCTGAGCACCCCGAATTAACTTAACACAAGGAATTCCCCGCCCCAATCTCTCTCCAGGATACTGGCATCTTGGTCTAGGAGCATATCAAAAGGCGGCCTGCCCAACCCCCAAGGTGGGCTGAGGTATTGTCTGTTTGCTAAAGAGTAAGTTAAGAATCTTGCTTCTTAAACTTCCTGGGTGTTGAAATGCAATCTCATCTTTAAGGTGGAATCTTTCCTGCCTTTTACTATGTTTACAGCTGGGTCTGTATGCTAAATTAGTTGCCCAGTTTGCAAAACCACCCCATCAGATCTGAAAGGGGAAAGACAGCACATAGGCCTGGGCCTTTTAGCATGCTAAAGTGAATCTTACAAATGATTAGCATAATAAAAACATGGGGTACTCTTCTTTATCTGGGGAACATGAACTGATCTTACTGAAGAATAACCCTAGAGCTTAATGTTTAACACAGAGTTTTGGTAGGGTAGGGGGTTTCCTTGCATGTAGTTACATTGCTCTGACTGCAAATATTCTGCCTTGCTTTTTCCAGAGGCCCTCCCCCTA
>JAVSCE010019762.1:0-147308 GCA_032199065.1 Smutsia gigantea | reverse complement strand
TAATGATGAACTAACAGAAAGAGAAATCAGAAAAACAATTCCATTCACAACAGCATCAAAAAGAATAAAATACCTAGGAATAAACCTAACGAAGGAAGTGAAAGACCTGTACTCTGAAAAATACAAGACACTCCTAAGAGAAATTAAAGAGGACACTAACAAATGGAAAAGCATCCCATGCTCTTGGCTAGGAAGAATCAATATTGTCAAAATGGCTATACTACCTAAAGCACTCTACAGATTCAATGCAATCCCTATCAAACTACCAACAGCTTTCTTCAATGAACTGGAACAAATAATTCTAAAATTCATATGGAACTACAAAAGACCCCGAATAGCCAAAGCAATCCTGAGAAGGAGGAATCAAACAGGGGGAATTACACTCCCTGACTTCAAGCTCTACTACAAAGCCACAGTAATCAAGACAATTTGGTATTGGCACAAAAACAGACCCACAGACCAGTGGAACAGAATAGAAAATCCAAACATTAACCCAAACATATACAGTCAATTAATATTTGATAAAGGAGCCTTGGATATACAATGGGGAGATGACAGCCTCTTCAGCAGCTGGTGTTGGAAAAACTGGACAGCTACATGTAAGAGAATGAAACTGGACTACTGTCTAGCCCCATACACAAAGGTAAACTCAAGGTGGATCAAAGACCTGAATGTAAGTCATGAAACCATAAAACTCTTAGAAAAAAACATAGGCAAAAATCTCATGGACATAAACATGAGCAACTTCTTCATGAACATATCTCCCCGGGCAAGGGAAACAAAAGCAAAAATGAACAAGTGGGACTATATCAAGCTGAAAAGCTTCTGTACAGCAAAGGACACCATCAGTAGAACAAAAAGACATCCTACAGTATGGGAGAATATATTCATAAAAAACGTATCTGATAAAGGGCTGACATCCAAAATATATAAAGAACTCATGCACCTTAACAAACAGAAAGCAAATAATCCAATTAAGAAATGGGCAGAGGACATGAATAGACACTTCTCCAAAGAAGAAATTCAGATGGCCAACAGGCACATGAAAAGATGCTCCACATCGCTAATCATCAGAGAAATGCAGATTAAAACCACAATGAGATATCACCTCACACCAGTGAGGATGGCCAACATCCAAAACACAAACAACAACAAATGTTGGCGAGGATGTGGAGAAAAGGGAACCCTCCTACACTGCTGGTGGGACTGCAAATTAGTTCAACCATTGTGGAAAGCAGTATGGAGGTTCCTCAAAAAACTCAAAATAGAAATACCATTTGACCCAGGAATTCCACTCCTAGGAATTTACCCTAAGAATGCAGCAGCCCAGTTTGAAAAAGACAGATGCACCCCTATGTTTATTGCAGCACTATTTACAATAGCCAAGAAATGGAAGCAACCTAAGTGTCCATCAGTAGATGAATGGATAAAGAAGATGTGGTACATATACACAATGGAATATTATTCAGCCATAAGAAGAAAACAAATCCTACCATTTGCAACAACATGGATGGAGCTAGAGGGTATTATGCTCAGTGAAATAAGCCAAGCCGAAAAAGACAAGTATCAAATGATTTCACTCATATGTGGAGTATAAGAACAAAGAAAAAAACTGAAGGAACAAACAGCAGCAGACTCACAGAACCCAAGAACGGACTAATAGTTACCAAAGGGAAAGGGACTGGGGAAAATGGGCGGGAAGGGAGGGATAAGAGGGAAAAAGGGGCATTACGATTAGCAGATGTAATGTTGGGGGGGCACGGGGAGGGCAGTACAACTCAGAGAAGACAAGTAGTGATTCTATAGCATCTCACTACGCTGATGGACAGTGACTGTAATGGGGTTGGTGGGGGGGACCTGATGAAGGGGTAGTTTAATAATCGTAATATTGCACATGTAATTGTAAATTAATGATAATAAAATAAATTATATTAAAAAATAATAATAATAAAAATAAAAGCCTTCTATGACCTATCTACCCACCAATCTCCTCAGGCATTTCACTCTTTCCTCTAAATTCCCAGGTGTCTTTTGTTTATCTCCATTATTTCATTCTGCTTCACATATAGTTAAGTGGTTTACACTTACCTCCCCACTGCAGTATAAGCTTCTCAAGGGCAGGGATGCAGGAACTCTGTGACTCACACGACCCTAACAGTGCCTTATACATAGCTGGTGCTTAATTGTGCAGGCTGAATTTGAGATGATATCAGAAGTATGATGACCTAAATCATTGTTTTTCAAACAGTGGATTCACAGCTTAATTAGTCATGAAATTAATGCAGTGGGCCACCATCAGCATTTAAAAACCGAACTAAAACAAAAAGCCCCAAAATACTGACCAGACTAAAATATTTTTAAAATACCTGGTTGTATGATATCAGTAAACACACTTTTGTGAAACTTGTTTCAGGTGCTTTTTGTATTTATATTGGCTTGTAATATAAAATGTATCCCTTACTATGAGTTGCAATTTAAGAAAATTTTTTTAGACAACCTAAATATTTTTTTTCCAAACATGAGCCTGAAACTGGACTGCCTGAGTAAAGCACAGAAATCATCTACATAGCTGACAGCCAAAACACAGAATGATCCTAACTGGCTCTAAAGTAAACCACAATACCTTTTTGTCAGTAATGCCATCACCTAAAGAATGGACTCACCACAGATATTGCTTGAAGGCACTGTGCTATGATCATAAACTATGTTTGCTTGTCATGGAGTCTCTTATCCAAGAATTAGTCCCAACAGGACCTACCTTACAAAATGATTATCCTTGAGAGCAAGATAACAAACCCTCACCGAACCGAGCTAGTCAATGGGGACTGAAAAGAGAACGGAATCTTCATGTTACTAACAAAAGATCTTTTCTGTTGTGTATTTGATTTCTGAGAGGAAGATAATGTTATTTTCAAATTTAGTTTTATTTGTTTGCCACCTTAGCTACCTGTGGAATTAAAAGTATTTCTCAGGGTTGCAATTATGATTATCACTTTTCACTGATGACCAATAAAGATAGCAATAAATACAAAGAATAACTGCTTTGGTTCTCTGTCTCCCACCCAATTTAACAGTAAAAAATAAAGGGTAAATAAAGATTTAAGACACTTATATTTCACAATGATGGAACAAAAGCTCAACTGCTATCCAACTGCAAAGGGATGGGAGTGAATTTTAAGAATCTGAGGTGACTGTTCAGTCAAGAAAAACTGAGAAAACAGAGGAAAAGAAAATACACTGGATTTAGAATCCAAGACCAGGGTTTAATTCTAGTGTAACACCCAGTTTCCTCTCTTATTAAATAGTAACCAAACATTCATTCAGCAAGCATTTTTTGAATAATACCTCCTATGTGCCGTAAGAATTTGACTAGGTAAACAACACACGCGTAATCCTTGCCCTCAAGGAGCTTATATTTTTCCCTCTCAAGGCTGCTGCGAAATCAAATTTAAAAACCCTGGGCAGGATTAAAGATGGCAGCATGAGAGGTGAGGCACAAGCTTACTCCTAAAACCGCATATAATACGAAAATATAATTAATACAACTAATCCTGCAAGAGCAACAGGAAAGAGGACTGCACCAGACTGCATACACCAGACCTCACAGAACAGGGTAACGTACCAAAGCTGTGGCCCAGTGGGACCGAAGCCCCTCCCCAACCCCAGCTCACCGGCAGGAGGAACAGAAACCGACGAGGGAGGGAGTGGAGGCCTTGGACGGCTGAATACCTAACTCCCGAGATCTGCTCTGGGAGCAAAACCTACAATTCATGGTACTTGCATGATACTCTCACGACTACAGGGTTGGAAAGTTAAGACAGGCAAAATTCCTGAAGAGACTGAGATTCCAGCCGCTTGTGGAAAGCAGGGATCCGTATCCGGCTGCTCTGGAACAAAAGAAAGGTGGGCAGTCTGAGAGACTTCCTTTGTAATAGCATATTAAGTGAGTTAAGTGAGACTCTTAGATAGCAAGGAAGTTAACTTTGAACCTTTGGTAACCACGAATCTAAAGCCTGCAATGCCAATAAGTACATACCTATCCATAATCACCCTAAATGTAAATGGACTGAATGCACCAATCAAAAGACAAAGAGTCACTGAATGGATAAAAAACAAGACCCATCTATATGCTGCCCTCAACAGACTCACTTTAAACCCAAAGACATACACAGACGAAAAGTGAAGGGATGGAAAAAGATATTTCATGCAACTAACAGGGAGAAAAAAGCAGGAGTTGCAGTACTTGTATCAGACAAAATAGACTTCAAAACAAAGAAAGTCACAAGAGACAAGGAAGGACATTACATAATGATAAAAGGGTGAGTCCAACAAGAACATATAACTATTATAAATACCTATGCGCCCAACACAGGGGCACCTATATATGCAAAACAAATACTAACAGAATTAAAGGGGGAAATAGAATGCAATGCATTCATTCTAGGAGACTTCAACACACCACTCACTCTGAAGGACAGATCAACCAGACAGAAAATAAGTAAGGAGACAGAGGCGCTGAACAACACATTAGAACAGATGGACCTAACAGACATCTACAGAACTCTACACCCAAAACCGGCAGAATACGCATTCTTCTCAACTGCACATGGAACATTTTCAAGAATAGATCATATACTAGGCCACAAAAAGAGCCCCAGTAAATTCAAAAAGACTGAAATTGTATCAACCAGTTTCTCAGACTACAAAGGTATGAAATGAGAAATAAATTACGCAAAGAAAATGAAAAATCCCACAAACACATGGAGGCTTTACAACATGCTCCTAAATAACCAATGGATCAATGACCAAATAAAAACAGAGATCAAGCAATATATGGAGACAAATGATAACAATAATTCAACACCGCAAAATCTGTGGGACGCAGCGAAGGCTGGGCTAAGAGGAAAGTTTATTTCAATACAGGCCCTACCTCAGGAAAGAACAATCCCATATGAGCAGTCTAAACTCACAATTAATGAAAGAAGAAAAAGATGAACAAATGAGGCCCAAAGTCAGTAGAAGGAGGGATATAATAGAGTAGAAATAAATAAAATCAAGAAGAATAAAACAATAGAAAGAATCAATGAAAGCAGGAACTGGTTCTTCGAGAAAATAAACAAAATAGATAAACCCCTAGCCAGACTTATCAAGAAAAAAAAGAGAGTCTACTCACATAAACAGAATCAGAGAAGAAAAAGGAAAATCACAACAGACACCACAGAAATACAAAGAACTATCAGAGAACACTATGAAAAATTACATGCTAACAAACTGGATAACCGAGAAGAAACGCACAACTTTCTAGAAAAATATAACGTTCCAAGGCTGACTCAGAAAGAAACAGAAAATCTCAACAGACCAATTACCAGCAACAAAATTGAACTGGTAATCAAAAAACTACCCAAGAACAAAATCCCTGGACCAGACGGCTTCACCGCTGAATTTTATCAAACATTTAGTGAAGACCTAATACCCATCCTCCTTAAAGTTTTCCAAAGAGTAGAAGAAGACGGAATACTTCCAAACTCATTCTGAGGCCAGCATCACTCTAATAACAAAACCAGGCAAAAACACCACAAAAAAAGAAAATTACAGACCAATATCCCTAATGAACATAGATGCAAAAATACTCAACAAAATATTAGCAAACTGAATTCAATAATACATCAAAAAGATCACCCATCATGATCAAGGAGGATTTATTTCAGGGATGCAAGGATGGTACAACATTCGAAAATCCATCATCATCATCAACCACATCAACAAAAAGAAGGACAAAAACCACATGATCATCTCCATAGATGCTGAAAAAGCATTTGACAAAATTCAACATCCATTCATGATAAAAACTCTCAACAAAATGGGTATAGAGGGCAAGTACCTCAACATAATAAAGGCCATATATGACAAACCCACAGCCAACATTATACTTAACAGCGAGAAGCGGAAAGCTTTTCCTTTAAGATCGGGGACAGAACAAGGATGCCTACTCTCCCACTTCTATTCAACATAGTACTGGAGGTCCTAGCCACAGCAATCAGACAACACAAAGAAATAAAAGGCATCCAGATTGGCAAGGAAGAACTTAAAACTGTTCCTGTTTGCAGATGACATGATATTGTACATAAAAAGCCCTAAAAAATCCACTCCAAAACTACTACATCTAATATCTGAATTCAGCAAAGTTGTGGGATACAAAATTAATATGCAGAAATCTGTGGCATTCCCATACACTAACAATGACCTAGCAGAGAGAGAAATCAAGAAAACAATTTCATTCACAGTTGCATCAAAAACAATAAAATACCTAGGAATAAACCTAACCAAGGTAGTGAAAGACCTATACTTTGAAAACTACAAGACACTCATGAGAGAAATTAAAGAAGATACCAATAAATGGAAACACAACCCATGCTCATGGATAGGAAGAATTAATATTGTCAAAATGGCCATCCTGCCTAAAGCAATGTACAGATTCAATGCAATTCCTATCAAAATACCAACAGCATTCTTCAACGAACTAGAGAAAATATTCTAAAATTCATATGGAACCACAAAAGACCCCAAATAGCCAAAGCAATCCTGAGAAGAAGGAAGAAAGCTGGGGGGATTATTCAAGCTTTACTACAAAGCCACAGCAATCAAGACAATTTGGTACTGGCACAAGAACAGACCCATAGATCAATGGAACAGACTAGAGAGTCCTGATATAAACCCAACCATATATGGTCAATTAATATATGATAAAGGAACCATGGACATACAGTGGGGAAATGACAGCCTCTTCAACAGCTGGTGTTGGCAAAACTGGACAGCTACATGCAAGGGAATGAAACTGGATTATTGTTTAACCCCAAACACAAAAGTAAACTCGAAATGGATCAAGGACCTGAATGTAAGTCATGAAACCATAAAACTGTTAGAAGACAACATAGGCAAAAATCTCCTGAATATAAGCAAGAGCAACTTCTTCCTGAACGCATCTCCTCAAGCAAGGGAAACAAAAGCAAAAATGAACTCATGGGACTACATCAAACTAAAAAGTTTCTGCACAGCAAAGGACACCATCAACAGAACAAAAAGGCATCCTACAGTATGGGAGAATATATTTGTAAATGACATATCTGACAAGGGGTTAACATCCAAAATACATAAAGAACTTACACACCTCAACACCCAAAAAGTAAATAACCCAATTAAAAAGTGGGCAGAGGATATGAAGAGACAGTTCTCCAAAGAAGAAATTCAGAGGGCCAACAGATACATGAAAAGATGCTCCACATCGCTAATCATCAGAGAAATGCAAATTAAAACCACAATGAGATATCACCTCATGCTAGTAAAGATGGCCAGCATCAAAAAGACTAAGAACAACAAATGCTGGCGAGGATGCGGAGAAAGGGGAACCCTCCTACACTGCTGGTGAGAATGTAAGCTAGTTCAACCATTGGGGAAAGCAATATGCAGGTTCCTCAAAAAACTAAAAATACAAATATCATTTGACCTTGGAATTCGACTCCTTGGAATATACCCAAAGAGAACAACTTCTTGGATTAAAAAACACATATGTACCCCTATGTTTATCACAGCACTTTTTACAATAGCCAAGATATGGAAGCAACCTAAGTGTCCATCAGCAGATGAATGGATAAAGAGGTGATACATATACACAATGGAATACTATTCAGCCATAAGAAAGAAACAAATCCTACCATTTGCAACAACATGGATGGCGCTGGAGGATATTATGCTCAGTGAAATAAGCCAGGTGGAGAAAGACAAGTGCCCAATGATTCCCCTCATTTGTGGAGTATAACAAAGCAAAACTGAAGGAACAAAATAGAAGCAGACTCAGAGACTCCAAGAAGGAACTAGTGGTTACCAAAGGGGAGGGATGTGGGAGTGCAGGTGGGGAGGGTGGGAGAAGGGGATTGAGGGGTATTTTGTTTAGTACACATGGTGTGGGGGATCTCGGAGAAAACAGTATAGCACAGAGAAGGCAAATAGTGAATCTGTGGCATCTTACTACACTGATGGACAGTGACTGCATTGGGGTATGGGTGGGGACTTGATAATATGGGTAAATGTAGTGACCATGTTGTTTTTTCATGTGAAACCTTCGTAAGAGTGTATATCAATAATACCTTAATAAAACAAATAATTTAAATAAATAAAAATAAAAACCCTGGGCAAATAGTAACATACTACACAAATTGCAAAATGGTATAATAATTTTTATTATTAACTTGTACTACCACTTAACCATCCATCTTTATTAAAACAGCTTATCAAGATTCAACAAAGTATAGTAGATCAGATGTAACTGTCCACTATCTACTAAACTGACTTTCCTAAGGGCTGGAACTCGGGTGCCTAACGTACCACTATTTGCTAGTACAGAGTTAGCTCATGACTCTCAGTATAATCATGAAGATAAAATGAATGCGAATTCAAGGCTGATAATCTGTAGTGTAGCTCCAGGTATGGGCTGGGTATGTGGGTTGCATTTCCCACACCTAGCAAGAGAGTAAAAATAAAGATTTCTAGACCCCATTCAAGACCTACTGAATTATAACCCTTAAGGGATGAGCCTGAGGATCTAAACTTTGGACAAGCACAGCCAGTAATAATATTCACTAAGGTTTGAGAATCATTGCCATAAAAATTGTTTGATCAATCACCATGATTTCAAATACCATTTCCAAAGTCTACCTGAAAAATCTGAGCCAAATAGAATTCAGCTACAATTGAGAAAGCAGCTCTTCAGAAGGTACTTAACAGTTGATGTTAGGACTCACACTTAACTAGTAAAAATACTTCTTGTATTCTCTTTTCATTCAATGATTTTCAAATTTTCACATAAAATACCCCACCAAAATGCCCACAAGATATTCCTAAGTTAAGATTAACTCTCAATAAACAAATATATATACAAATATTTATATAAATATATATATCTTTAATATTAATTTCTTATGATTTTAACAAGGGAACGTTGATAGGTACATTATCATTAGCTATGGAGGAGGAAGGCATAAACTCTGCCTAGAATAAATATGATTTTGAGTGCTTGTAAGCCAACCTTAGGGGGTCCATGATTATTAAAGACCACACTACCCAAATACCAAAGAGACAAAACAAACTAGCCAACAGACAAACCTAATCCCTCAAAACTATAGATGGTACCATAATCCATATCCACCACACGCTTAAACCCTCCTATGGGCATCTCTCATGAAATCAATCAAGGGCCCTTGGAACTACTTTAACCTTCAGAAAATTATCCTGAAGTGAAATGTTACTTCACATGCTATTTAATTAATGCAAAGACATATTTATTTTGGTTCTGTTTGTTGAAAGCATCCTTCAGCCATTAGCCTCCAGGTATATACACATCAAAATGAGAACACTCAATATATGTTACACTGGGAAAAATTACAAGGTGGAAACTAACATTGCTAGTCAAAAAAATTTCCATCTGCAGTAAAACTTAGAGCCCAGAGGGCTTGTTTATACTCCAGTACCAAGTCTTGCAACATGACTCCTTCCCGAACCAGTTAGAATCTAGAGTTTTGAAGGGAGTTAAGGACAAACTGAACCATACTGAAGTTTTAACAACTGTTCCAAGATTTGATAAGGAGAGGGCCTCAGTAAGCAGACTTTTAGAAGAAATACAAAGAAACTAATAATGCTCTTACTTTTGTCCAAGCTTGTATTCCCTTAAACCTCAAAGGCAGTTTCGTCCACATCTCTATCAGTTGTCCAAACAATGGCAGTATATGAAAATTAGAATAAAACAAATTGTGTATAGGAGGAAAGTGTCTCAAAGTCTTACTCAGTAAGCAGCAATTAATAATATCCAGACATCCACCTATAACTTCCACAAACTACATCTGCATAATAATAATCTACCCTGACCCCTCTTGACACTTCATCAATATGCAAAGCTTTCCTGGAATAATGGAAAGGTTAACTTAAGGAACTTGGGTGAGAGACAGAAAGTTCTGAGTGTTGCCTAAAGAATGCTTTAGGAAAATTAGAATCAACCTACCAAGATCAAAACAAGTAGCAGACACTGACATCCCTCAAGAATCGGGTCTGTTTCATCAGTGATTTCCTCCTCTCACATGAAAACCAAGAAGATGCAGACTTTGGAAGGAGGGAAGGAGAGAGAAAGAAATTGGATAGTGGAGGTCTTGGAATCTAATGTACTAACTAGCTTGGCTCTGGGTTGCAACTATTTCCACTATAGTAGCAGAGAAGCTTCAAAGAATGAGGAAATAAAAATACAGTTAAAAGGTGAGACACCAATGCCAGGAAGCATCACAACCTTCCAGGGAAAGGTTCTCTAAGCAGAGTGCTCTTTCACACTGCCCACTAAAGGAGACAAAGTTCTCTATTCAGCACCAGTGATGTGACAAAATGTAATGTCTTCTCTAGAAGGAGGAATTCGCCTAGAGTGGAACCTGGTCCTGAGGCAAGTCCTTCTCCCAGTCCTACGGGACCATTTGAGGCCTCCTTTACAATACCTAGTTTATATCTGGACTCTGCTGCAAAAACCACAACAAAGGAAAGAAGCCACCAACTATGTTAGTTGGCATACATATATTTGAAATGGTTGATTACATTAGCTGTAGTCCTCCAAAGAACTGTCTGTTTAGTTTCCTTAGTCCTGTAAAAAGTGATTTAGAATTTTGTGATAAACTTATCATTTGAAATCAATACCTTAGTTTTAAATTTTAAAATAAACAGCTGGATCCAAAAGTTAATTTCCAAAGGGAAAGGAAAATGACAGTTCAAAGAACTTCTATCAGAAGGGAACACCAGCCATAGATCCTGAGTTATTTTGAGTTAAAAGAATTAGATGCCCAGGTACAAAGCAAAAGGTCCCTATTGCATCCTATATCTGAATCCGCTGACCCCCAAAAGATTAAGAATATATGCCAGAGAATGCTAGAAAAGAGTATGTAGGACAATAATGGAAAAAAAAGAAAGCATCATTTACAGGAAGGTCAGAGGAGAGGAATAATAGCTCTGAACACTTGTTTTGGTGAGCTACTCTTTCTCGACATGGAAGGTAAGAGGAAACAGAATCAGCTGATACCAACAGTAAGAGTGTCAAGGATAAGGGTAGGAAGCATAAGGTGAGTTATGAAGGGTGTACTCCACTATAGGCCTGACCTTCAACATATTATCCCCTTTAAAACATTGAGCCAATCTGCTGTCGTAATAGAGGAAAGACTGAAAGTTGTGGAAATTATTATTAAAATAAAATTAATTTAAAAAATGAGAAATGCTACATGAGAGCAAATCCAAGCACTGAAGAAGGTAAAAGTGTGAGGGGTGAGGGGAAAGAATACGCAAGATATTTTCAGTAAGAAGATAGAGGATTGATGACTGCTGAGGATAATGGAGATATGAGAGCATACACAACCTGTCAGTCAACCAGCAATCACTATATAAATTGTAATACAAAAACACAAATGTAACACCTGGATGAGAGTAGTGGAGGAGGTCTGCACTGAAATTGCAAGACAAGGCAGCATCCTGCCAGTGTTTTAAGGGATGAAGTGGGGGAGGTGAGGATGAAGGAGTACTGAGGAGGAGGAGGGTCTGCATCCGGGAGAGGATAGGTTGCAGCTGCAGAAAGGGACTAAAAAAGGAACAGAAAGCAACCTAGAGGAGGAAACAGGATAAAAGTCAAGCATGCAATCACAAGAGGATAAAGCAGGGAAAGAATGGAAATGGCATGCCCTAAAAAAGTAGGGACGTCAATGACGCAAAGCAGGGGTTATAGTTTGGGGAAGGAGGAGCGAAGGAGGGCCCTACCATAAACCTTACTGAAAGGAAGTATGAGTATGGTGCAGGAGTGAAGACAGGGGTGAGAACAGGGATGCTCTCAGACGGATGTGGTGATGGAGACACTAGATTCAAAATCCTCGTGTAATACGGGGACTTCTGTGAAGAGAAACTAGAGTGAAAGACCCCACCAAACCCCCACCCCCCAAAAAAGGCATGCACCGGTCAGAAAAGAAGGCAAACTCTTATTAGAGTATGGATACAAACGGGAGGGAAGGAAAGGGACACACAGGACAGAAAAATACAGGGGATGCTTAATCACAAGGAGAGAGTAACTAAAGAAGTAAAAAGAAGTGCGCGGTGTGAGGGGTGATGTTTCTGGAAGAAAAGCAGGAGCAGACCAGAGGTCCTACCGACTCGGTCCAGCGGGCAGAAGGCACGGTCCACGGGGGCTGGAGGGAGCGGTGAACAAGAGGCTGTGAAGCCAAAGACGCGAACTTGGGGAGGACAGACAGTGGCTGTGTCAGAAAAGGAAATGCTGTCAGTGAGAGCAGAAGAGGGTTACTACGAGGAAAGCAAGAGGCAGGAAGGGGCAAAAAACAGCATGCCAAAGGAGAAGGCAAAGGGGCAAAAAAGAAGCCAAAAGAATGAGGGCAGGGGTAAAAGCAGTAGGGGCGCAGGGACATGCCCAGGAGATTCCAGGTATGGAGGTGGGGGTCTCCCAAATCCAGGGTGTGCGAGGGGAAAAGGGTCAGCCCCCAACTCCGTGCGGGTGCCGTGGAGGGGGCGGGAGTCGCAGGGCCGGTTCGGGGCTGGAGGGAGGCGCGGCCTGAGGGTGACAGAGGGAAGAAGCGGAGGAGACAGGCGGAGGGGAAGGGGGGATGGGGCGGCGGGCGGCCGATACTCACACCTCCAGAATGCGGTCTCCCTTGCGCACCCCGGCCCGATCGGCCGCCCCCCCGGGCAGCACGGCGCTCACATGCTGCAGCGGCGCGTACAGCTCCCCGTTGATGCTCCGCAGCTGCCCGCCCTCGCTCACTTGGCCCCTCACGTTGAAGCCGTAGCCGGACTCGGACTTGACGATGCGCACGACCCGCGGGCCGCCGCCAACCCCGCCGCCGTTACCGGCGCAGCGAAGCCCAGACCCCCCACCGCCGCCGCCACCTCCGTTCCTGTGAGGGGCTGAGGGGTGAATCCCTTCCCCGTCTTCGTCCGCCATCTTGCGAGCAAGAGCGCCCTGTCCCCGCCCCCCTAGGCCTCCACTCCTTCCCCGCGCGAGCTCGCCCTCCTCAGACACCGCGCGACCCCGCGCGCCCGCGCCCGTTCCGCCGACCGCGGGACCCGAGCTGGCCACAGGGCTGCCGAGGGGTAAGGAGGAGGCGGAGGGCGGGGGAAGCGGGCTGTTGAGCACCGTGAAGCCTCTTGGGAATTGTAGTTTCTGGACGGTGGGGCCGGGGAGGGGCCCGGAGCTTAGGTTATATGACGCAATTCGGGAGCAAAGCTTGTTGGGAGTTGTAGTTGGTCTTTTATGGTCTTATGAGGAATTTCTTGTTGGATGGTGGCAGTTAACGGGCGGCAGGAGTGTGGCCGGCAACTCAGCTGTTGACGTGGGGCAAGTTTTCTTTTTCTTTCATTTCATAACTCTGTCATTTATTAGCCTCTAAAAACAATAAGATTGGGACAAATTTGACATTTGTGATTCATCACAGTCTTAAATTATAACAACACATTTGCTCACTACCTTATGTGGTCACACACATTATTTTATTCCATGGCCCCAACAACCGTGTGAGACAATTGGGTCATGAGTTAGTTTCTGTATATCACATATTAGGAAACTGATACTTACAGTGCCCAAAGTCATCCAGCTATTAAGTAACAGGAACCAAGGCCCCGTTATTTTTGTGTAATATTCTCGCGTATTGCAACTACGGTTGATCCTTGAATAGTGTTGGGGATGTTGGTGAGGGGCTGACCTCCCACACAAGTGAAAAATTCATGTATAACTTTTTTTTTGCCCATTTTTAAATTAAGGTATCATTGATATACACTCTTATGAAGCTTTCACATGAAAAACATTGTGGTTACTGTTAGGGAGAGTTGGGTTCGGTGACACAGGGAAGTCAAGACCAAGTGAGGAAGGAATTCATTAAAGTAAGAGTGTAAGGGAATGACAGAATAGAATAATAAAGGACGTTCATTGAACAGCTACTCAGCATGGGGCAAGACCCCTGCTAACTCCTTAAGCCAGGGCACCTGGCGTCCAGCGTCTGCTTGGATCTGCACAGCGTGGGAACTGTGTCCCTACCACCCCAGGCTTTGGGGGAGCCGCAGAGCACTGGCTGGAGTGAGATTATGTTCTGCGAACTTCCTATAGGTAAAGAAGGGAGACTTTCAGGCAGGTTACTAAAAAGCATTATTACTGTAGCTGCAGTTCCCAGTCACCCAGGCGATGGTAATTTGCAAGCCCAGGTCTGAGCTCTCAGCAGCCCCTCCTTACTTGTCTGAGATAGGACAGAGTGAAGGTTAAAGCCAGGATTCGGAGGATTAGAATGACTAAGCAAAGTACTAAAACACTTACTACTGGGAAGGCGCAGAGACAATGCATTTAAGTGAGAAGTTTATTTAAGGCAAAAGGAGCACAATTGGAGAAAGGGGAGTGTGAGCTGCCCAGAGAAGAGGCGCCCCTGAAAGGTTGGGAAAAGATTAAAAGGATACGCACCTAGAAAGTGCGGGCCAGAGAGAGGAACGCCCCCTGAAAGGTTGAAAGAAAGAGTTTAAAGTTAAAAGGTTGTGTACTTAGAAAGTGCGGGCGACCTCAGAGAGAGGAGCACCCCCTGAAAAGCTGAGGGTTCCCCCTTTTAAGGATTCTTTAGGAATGTGACTAAGGGCTGGGGGTGCAGACTTGTTAAGTGGTCCCCGAATACTTAGAATTAACTTAACACAAGGAACTTCCTGCTCTGATTTCTCCCTGGGATACCTGCGTCTTGGTCTGGGAGCAGATCAAACAGCTTGCCTGCCCAGCCCCCAAGGTGGGCTGAGTTATTGTCTGTTTGCTAAAAAGTTAAGAATCTTGCATTTTTTACTTCTTGAGTATTTAAAATACGATCTTTAAGATGGAATCCTTCCTGCCTTTCACTATGTTGTTTACGGTTGGGCGGGCATGCTAAATTAGTTGCCTAGGTTACAAACTACTTAATGAGGGCCGGAAAGAGAAAAAAACAGCATATAGGTCAAGGTAAAAAATGAGCTGGGCCTGCATGATTGACACAATAAAGCCATGGGCTCTGCTGAGGTACCTTCCTTTATCTGGGAATATTCAAACATTCCTGGCCAAGTTGCTCATGGCTTTTTGAGCTTTAATTGATTAATTTGGGGTCTTTTTCTCTCTTCCACCCCTCTCATATCTATTTTCCTGCCTAACAGTTACTACATTCACCCATATTATCAAATCCCCCCATACCCCACTGAAGTCACTGTCCACCAGTGTAGTAAGATGCCACAGAGTCACTACTTGTCTTCTCTGTTCTACACTGACCCCACACATACCATGTATACTAATCATAATACCCCTCAATCCCCTTCTCCCTTCCTCCCCACCCACGCTCCCCCACCCCTCCCCTTTGGTAACCACTAGTTCCTTCTTGGAGTCTGAGTCTGCTGCTGTTTTGTTCCTTCAGTTTTGTTTCATTGTTATCATGTATAACTTTTGACCCCCCCAAAACCTAACTACTAATAGCTTACTGTTGACCAGAAGGCTTTCCCATAAAATACATGAACACATATTCCGCATGTTATGTATTATATACTGTATTCATGCAATAAAGTAATGTTCTTCAAGGTTCAACTGCACATGAAAAGTATGTAGCAACTATACAAAAAGTATATGTAAAGGAAACTATAATCTCAGTGATTTAGAACTGGGTATTAGAGTGTCTTGCCAATGGGTTTCAGCCCCCGGCAAGTTCGCAATGAATTCAGTGCGACCAAAGAAATTGACAGCAGAACATTCTTTGGGGTGAAAGGGTTTATTTATTACCCGGCTTGTTCTCCCGGCGGTAGTTCGAGCACTAGCGTCCCTGCCTCCGCGCAGAGCACTGGGCCGAGCTCTCTATATAGCGTAATAATAGCTTATTGCTAAAGGTGTGGAAGCAGTAGTCTAGCAACAGGCCAGTTACATCTTCAGGTGGATTAAGTTCAGTGAGGATCCTGGCCATAGGAACCCCAACTTCCCCACAAGAGTGGCCAAGTAATAATTTCAATTGAGCAATGATTTAGAAGTTACCTTAATTTCTAATTCATTTTGTTTCCCCCAGTAGCACAGTGGAATTCTTTGCAAATGACAGCAATTGATGTTTCTGGCTACCCACCCACATACAAACTTACAGATATTGTGCAGAACAGCTGGCAAAAGCAACTAAGAAGAGAAAGAGCAAAAATAATGAAAATAACTTATTAAAGCACTAAGTATTCAAGTCTGGTATTTGATTTTACCCTACTGATAGGCTAATAAGTTAGTCTGCTAACTGTTTTGATGCCGGAGTTCTTGTTCATGAAGCCGAAGAATGAGCTCAAGGTAGGAGAGCAAGGTACAGGCTTTTATGTATAAAGTGAAAGGACAGAGCTCCTGGCGGGGATGAGAGAGTCCGGGGTGGTGCGTTGTCTAGGGGTTTTATAGGCAGTTGAGGATTTTTGAGAACATGAAAAAAAGCTTAGGGGTGTGGACTTGTTAAATAGTCCCTGAATATTTAAAATTAACTTAACACAAGCAACTTCCTGCTCTGATGATTTCTCCCTGAGATACCAGCATCCGGGTCTGGGGGCATATGAAACAAGGCACCTGCTCAGCCCCCAAGGTGGGCTGAGGTATTGTTTGCTAAAGAGTAAGTTAAGCATTTCTAACGTCTTAACTTCTTGGGTATTAAAATGCAATCTTATCTTTAAGGTGGAATCCTTCTTGCCTTTTAACTGTGTTGTTTATGGCTGGGCCTGCATGCTAAATTAGTTTGCCCAGTTTGCCAAATCGAAACTTCATTAGATCTGAAGGAGGAAAGATAGCACATAGGCCTGGGCCTTTTAGCATGTTAAAGTGAATCTTACACATGATTATAAATGATTAGCATAATAAAATGTGCTACTCTTCTTTGTCTGGGGTATATTAACTGATCTCACTGAAGAATGACTCTAGAGCTGAATGTTTAACACAGAGTTTTTTTTAAGTTTATTTTGATATCGTTAATCTACAATTAAATGAGTAATATTATGGTGATTACACTACTCCCTTCATCAGGTCACCCCCCAACCCCATTACAGTCACTGTCCATCAGCGTAGCGAGATGCCACAGAGTCACTACTTGTCTTCTCTGAGTTGTACAGCCCTCCCCGTGCCCCCCTAACATTACATCTGCTAATCATAATGCCCTTTTCCCCCCTTGTCCCTCCCTTCCCACCCATCCTCCCCAGTCCCTTTCCCTTTGGTAACTATTAGTCCGTTCTTGGGTTCTGTGAGTCTGCTGCTGTTTTGTTCCTTCAGTTTTTTTCTCAGTTCTTATACTCCACATATGAGTGAAATCATTTGGTGCTTGTCTTTTTCAGCTTGGCTTATTTCACTGAGCATAATACCCTCTAGCTCCATCCATGTTGTTGCAAATGGTAGGATTTGTTTTCTTCTTATGGCTGAATAATATTCCATTGTGTATATGTACCACTCTTCTTTATCCATTCATCTACTGATGGACACTTAGGTTGCTTCCATTTCTTGGCTATTGTAAATAGTGCTGCGATAAACATAGGGGTGCATCTGTCTTTTTCAAACTGGGCTGCTGCATTCTTAGGGTAAATTCCTAGCAGTGGAATTCCTGGGTCAAATGGTATTTCTATTTTGAGTTTTTTGAGGAACCTCCATACTGCTTTCCACAATGTTTGAACTAATTTGCATTCCCACCAGCAGTGTAGGAGGGTTCCCTTTTCTCCACATCCTCGCTAACATTTGTTGTTGTTTGTGTTTTGGATGTTGGCTATCCTCACTGGTGTGAGGTGGTATCTCATTGTAACACAGAGTTTTGGTAGGGGGTTTCCTTGCATGTAGTTACATTGCTCTGACTGCAAATATCCTGCCTTGCTTTTTTCGGAGGCCCTCACCCTACTCTGACTACACCCACCGTGTCTGTCTCAGTTTCATGGATGCTGATAAAAGACACAAGATTCTTGGGTCAGAGACAAAGGACTATTACCACACAGGAAGTGAGCTTTAGCAGGTTTGTGTTTGATTCCTCTTGCCCCTGTCTCACGGGGATGACATGGAAGGCTCAGGTGAATGCTGTGCATTTGGTGGATTTGTATCAGAGTTGAGGATCACTGAGCTTGGGGCATCTGCCATTTTACAGGAAGCAGTAAGCAAACCTGTTCTTTGTTCTGGAGGGGGACCTTAAGTTATTTACTGTAAACGATCCTGAGAAAAAACCCTGGTAATGTGCAGTCAGGGCCTTGCTGTTGGCACACCCAGGAAGAAGGGTAGAAACGTGGAAGACCCATCAAGGGCTATCTCTCTTAACATTAATTACTATGTGCCAAACACTATTCTAAGCATTTTACATCTACAGTATCACTTAATTATCACAACCTTATAGTGTCCCCTATTTTATGGATGAATAAACAGGCATAGAGAGCTCACACAGCTAATCAACAAATCCAGGAGCTGCAACAAGAATATGTAGTTAAAAGACAGTATAAGTTAACTTGCCAAAGGTCTTATGACTTACAAAAGCATCATAAGCAACTCCCTAAAAAAAGTCTGTGGACTACGTAAGGTTTTCCAGGAATTGCTCTGGGGGGAATAAAAACATTAGAATAATTAAAGTATCTCACAAATGTGCAATCAGGACTCAAAGTTATTATAGTGATAGGGAAAATTTTACAAGGACAGCAGTCTAGCCCAGGGGGCTCCCCTCTGTCTCCCCCTCCTCAACACAAAAACAAAAACACTCCCTTGATGTCCTGCTCTGCCAAGCACCCGCTCCCTAAGGTCACTCCCTAAACTCACCCCCCCTTGCCTGCTCGCTTACTGTGCACGTAGGAATGTTACAGATACAGAAGCAGAAAGTTATATATGGCTCCCCTTGCCTTTGTTCGGGGCTCACACCTTGGGAAATTACTCCCCTCGGAGCCCGCCGGTGTGAAATAAAGCCTCAACACTCCAAGACCTCCGAGTCCAGGTTTTTTCAGTATTTTCCGTAACAATAGTAGAACATAAAAATTAATGTCATCTTATTTTATAACCAAGCAAATGAGGAATGGTCTTGATTTAGTTACAGAGATGTGGAAATCAATAAACATTGGAATAAGAATTTTGCTCCAAACTAATAATGGCATTTGGATGAAATCTCAATCGTGGTTTGAACTGAGTGCTGGATGGGAAGGAACTTATCCACTAAAGCAAGGAATCAGAGAAAGGAAAAGGGAGCTTCCACTAAAAGAGCTATTTTTTTTCACTTATTTTTTTTTTTTAAGTACTGAAAGGCTCACTCTGTTCTGGGCTCTGTAATAGGCCTAGGGATACAAAGAAAAATAAGAATATAGCTACAAACTCCATGAAGGGCAGTATGACATGATCAAAATTACAAATGCACATACTCCTTGATCTGGCAGTTCTACTTCTAGAGTTCATTCTCCTGTCACATTTGTACATGTGTGAAATGACATTTTTGTGAAGTTAGTCATTGCAGTATTGTTTGTACCCACAAAAGATTGGAAATAACCTAATGCTTGTTGGTCAAATTATGATACATCCACAATGGAAAACTGAGTAACTGTAAATAAAAAATAAGGAAGCTCTTTATGTGCTGAAATGGAATGAACTCATGGATACTGTACATAATTCAGTGAAAACAAGTTGCAGCACAGTCTGTAGAACATTTCGTTATAAAAGAAGAACCATAGATATGTTTATAGCTCTATAAGTAGTCACAAGAAACTGATAACTGATTGCCTCTGGGAAGGGGGATAGGAAGGAGACTTTTCATTATATACCTTTTAATAACTTCCAAATTTTTAGACAGAAGAATGAATATGTTGTCTATTCAAAAAACAAATACATAAAATATTTAGGATCAAATTGGAAGAAAAGGTGATCAGAGCATCAAAATGAGAAAATAAAATAAGACAACATTACAGCTCTCAGGAGCCCACAGTGTAGCAAGAGAGACATCAAGAGAAAGAACAAGTATAAGAAAGGCCTGGCCACTCCTCAGTAATGAGAGCTGTGCTACAGGCCTGCATGAGCTGCTAAGACTACACAGAGGAGGGGGCCTTGAAGCTGATAAGCTGAGTAATCAAATTGTAGGTGAAAACAGTCAGCAAGGCAGAGAAGGATAGTAGTGGAAAAGCATTTCTGACATGGGGAACAGCGTATTCAAACAGATTTGAAAGAACATGGTGTGTGAGAACTGCAGGCAGTTCACATACTAAATATCACGCCCAGAAGTTTGAATTTCATTCCTAAGTATTAAGGAGGCTCTGAATGCTTTTAAATAGAGCAGCAGCAGTATTATCAAATTTGCACCTAAGAAAATTCATTCTGAAGGAAGTATGGAGAACAAAATGAGATCAGTTAAGCAGCAGCGGCAATGATTCAGGCGAGAAGAGATTCAGGCCAGGGCAGTGGTGGTGGGAGGGGGATTCGCAGGAGTGAAAGGACTTGGTGACCACTTGGATCTCAGGTGTGAGGGTTGGAGAGGAAAGAATAATGTAACATTCCTGTCCTGGTGGTACGACTCCCCAAGGCCAGACAGGAAAGGAAGAGGAAGAGGTTTGTGGTGAAGATACTGACTTCAGTTTGGGGTATGTTGGATCTGAGGGGCCTGCAGGAGATCAAGAGGAACTGATCAGTAATTGTTTGGACACGACTGTGGCCCTGGGGAAAGGGAGTCATTGGCTGTGGGTGGTGAGTGACGGCAGATGGGAGCTCCAAGGCAGAGCATGTAGCGCCCTGAGAGCGGACCCAAGGCTGGGGCCTGGAGGATGCCCCCTCACCCCATTTAGGAGGCTTGAGGGAGGTGGTCAGGTGAGAGACTGAGAGAGGAGTCAGAGAGTTGAGGTCCCAAAGCGAGTGAGGTCTTGATGAAACTGCCTTTTGAAATAGAACCTAGACAGTTTGTAGATGTAACTTCCCATCCAAGAACGTTAGTCCCCACAGCAGCAATGTACACAGGTGCATCAGCAAGAAACAGCAGGCCCCAGTAACACTGCTAGTTAATAGCAGAGCTGAAACTTGAACCCAAATTTTCTGACATCCAGGCCAGGATTCTACTATCCAGCTAGCTTCCTTTGGTTAAAGAGAAAAAGTTACTCTACCCTCTGTGAGGTACAAAGTCAGCAGATTTCCATTAGCTTTTGGCGCAGGAATTACTTAGGTGCGAACCCCACCTCCACATCTGTGCCCATGTAGTCCTTTGGTCTTTGATGCCCTGCCTCTTTCCTTTCCTTCCTTGCTGTTCTAAATTCTACCAATCCTGCAAGCTGTAGCTTAAGTCCCTTCATAAAGCCTTCCCTGAGGATTCCAGTTCACTCTGACATCTCTTTGCTAAATTCCTATTGCAAATACACCTTCTAGTGACCTTCCCCCCACCACCAGTGTGAGTCACACACTTGTGTAATCCCCTCCCCTTGAATGTGGGCAGGACCTGTGACTTGCTTCTAGGCAATAGAATATGGCAAAGGTGCTATGTGTCACTCGCAGGAGTACAGTTACATTATATAATACTCCTTAGCTGACTGGAGTGAGAGTCTCCTGCAGGCCCTGGGAAAAAAATCTGCCTTACTGTGAACTGCCTATGGAGAAGTCCCCTGGCAGGGAGCTGTAGGTGCTTCGAAAACCTTAGAGCTGCTCCCAGGTGACAGCAGGAAACCAGGGCTCTCAGTCACACACCAGCACCTGCAAGAAGTTCTGCCAGCAACTAGATGAGCTTGGAGGAGGATCCTAGGCTCCCCTGAGGAACCTGGCCCAGCCAACACGTTGCTTGCAGGTTTGTGAGCCCCTGCAGACGACCCAGCTAAGCTGAGCCCAGACTCCTGGCCCACACACACTGTGAGAAAATAACTGTGTGTTGTTTTTTAGCTGCTAAATTTGTGGTAATTTGTTACAGGGCAGTAGATAACAAATGTAACTCCTGTTGCATTTATGCTCAGTGCCACTCAGTATAGACCATAACAATTTAATATCTAGTTGAGATTTACCTTTCCAATCTGAGCAAAAGCTTATTGAAAACAATGATCTTTTCATACGTGGCTTGTCCTTCCATCAGAGTGAGAGGCCCAGGAGAAGGAGCTCAACAAGGGCCCTCCCTGTTAGTCCAGGAAAGGCCCGTACGTGGCTTGTAATACCTCCTGCACAGGGATGTGGTGGGGGTCAGATGACTAATAAGTGGAAAACACCTGACGTAATGCTTGGCACATAGCATTTGTTAACATACTAATAACTTAATATAATATATGTTAATATGCTAATAAACATACTATCTCTGTTCCCTCATTCTTCTGATAAAGAATTAACACTCTCCACCACTACCTTCCAAGAAAAGAAATAGACCCAGCAAGGCATAAGTACTTGTCAAAGGTCCCTCAACAGATAAGTGGCCAGAATTCAACCCTAAGAAAAAAATTAAATGGCTTAAATGAGGCTGTTAGGCATGCCATTACCTGAGGATTCATGGGTTGGAGACAAAAGAGGACCCTTTTTTAGGTTCTTACCCTAATTCTGACTTTTTTTTTGCTCTCATTAATATACAATCACATGAGCAACATTGTGGTTACTAGACTCCCCCCATTATCAAGTCCCCACCACATACCCCATTACAGTCACTGTCCATCAGCGTAGTAAGATGCTATAGAATCACTACCTGTCTTCTCTGTGTTATACTGCCTTCCCCGTGCCCGCACCCCACGTTATGTGTGCTAATCGTAATGCCCCTTACTCCCCTTCTCCCTCCCTTCCCATACACCCTCCCCAGTCCCTTTCCCTTTGGTAACTGTTAGTCCATTCTTGAATTCTGTGAGTCTCCTGCTGTTTTGTTCCTTCAGTTTTGGCTTTGTTCTTATACTCCACAGATGAGTGAAATCATTTGATATTTGTCTTTCTCTGCCTGGCTTATTTCACTGAGCATAATACCCTCTAGTTCATCCATGTTGTTGCAAATGGTGGGATTTGTTTTCTTCTTATGGCTGAATAATATTCCGTTGTGTATATATACCACATCTTCTTTAACCATTCATCTACTGATGGACACTTAAGTTGCTTCCATTTCTTGGCTATTGTAAATAGTGCTGCAATAAACATAGGGGTGCATATACCTTTCTGAAACTGGGATCCTGCATTCTTAGGGTAAATTCCTAGGAGTGGACCTAATTCTGACTCTTTACTCTTCACTACTTTTCTATACTTTTTCCATGAAGAACACATGAAAAGATTACTTTTTTGATAAAGTAAGTAACTGATTTGTAATAATGGATAATATCTAGAAACTAGAGGGTTTTTGAGTCAAGATTTTCTTAGTTGCAAAGAACAGAAAGTCAACTCCAACTAGCTTAAGCAAAAAAGATAATTTACTGGTTCACGTAGCTAAGAAGGACACTCCAGTTAACTGTAACTGCATAACAAACCATCCCAAAACTTAGCAACATAAAACCATCATTTTACTATGCTTCCAGACTCTATTGGTCAGTGATTCAGATAGGACACATGGGGATGACTTGTCTCTGCCCCATGGTGCCTGGAGCCTCCGTAAGGAAGACTCAAAGGCTAATGGTGATTTGATGGCTGGGGTCATCTGAAAATGTCTCACCTTTGGCAGCTGAGGCTGGCTGGCTGCAGGACATCAGCTGGGGCTGTTGGCCTGACCCCTACACATGGCCTCTTCTTATGACTACCTTGGCTTCTTCAAACATGGTGCCTAGATTCCAAAATCAAATGTTGTGAGAGAAAAAGGCAGCAGTGCAGGGCATTTTTATGACTCAGCATCAGAAGTCATACAGCATCACTTCCACCATACTGGTTTGGTCCATGTGGTCACAAAGATCTGCTCAAGGGCAAGGGGAGGGGACGTAGACCCCAGCACTCAGTGGGAGAGTGTCAGTTTTACCTTGTAATTAGAGTTTGTAGGATGGGATATATCATGATGGTCATCTCTGAAAAATATCATCTGCTACCCTGGGATAGTGCATAGATAAAAAGCAAGTGCTATAGGAACCAAGGCCTTCGGTTCTGACACAGGCAACTCAGGGCCCCCTTGCTCTTTTTCACCTGCCTTTAATTTGTGCTCATATCTGCTTCTTTTTGGTCTATTATTTTTCTCAGCATCTGTATATTATTTCCCAGGGAAGGATTTTGATTGGCCTTTCCTTGAGTCATGTGCCTACCACCTGGACCAATTAAAGTTGCCTGGAGAATGAAGAACTATGATTGTCCAACCTGGATCACATGCTCAGGTCACATGTCTAAAAGAAAGCTTGCTGGGTAAATTATAAAAAATAGCTAGTAGAGTCTACTGCAGGCTTAATTTAAGTGAGCCCTGGTATGTCATCATAGTTATGTTAGTTCTCTGTCAGCATTCTGAAGTTGTAGTGTTTCAAAGCCCTTTACCTGGTCATCTTTGTGTCATGTCTTCCACTTTGCAACATTCTACCTCTGTGAGATTACCTGGGTTTCCCATTAGAGACAATGTTCCCTAACTCTTACAGCCCCGCTGACTGGCTTTTTTCTGTCATTCCCTCTCACCACACTGGACTGTCATGTTTCAAAGGATCATTCCCAAAATTTCACCAGCCTTAGGCAGTTGTCACTCTGTTATCTGTGTTGCTTTTCATTTTCTCCAGTGCCCCAACCTCATTTTTTCCTCAAAGCCGAAGTCAATTTTCCAGGGATCTTTTTCCCTAGAAATTACATCCCAGAGCCCACAGTTCAGAAATAATACAGGTTAGGTCGGGAGACACCATAACAAAAGACTAGTTCTTAGCCATCAACATCATTCCGCAGGAGAGGGTGTGACTTGGGTCCTCTGCACTGGTTTCTGTTTAGCTGTGATCCTTAACATGCCATTTACTGCATATACAGAGAATTCAAAAGTTTTTTTTAAACAGTAAGGAAAGTTATGATCTCAAATAAATAGCAAGACTAAGGGTGGGTAATTTCAGAGTTTGTTAATTCAGCAGCTCATTCACATCATAAAGGAAGCAGATTCTTTCCATCTTCCTCCTTGGCCATTTTCAGTGTGTCACTGGGTCACTGGCTGACTCCTCCCATACTGGCCAGATTGGCTCCAGCTCCAAGCATCACCTACACATGTGGCCACATTGAGAAGCAAAAGGAAGTCTCTTCTTGTGTCTGTAAATGCAAAGAAACACTGTCTAGAAGCCTTGCATCAGCTGTCTGTCAGGTCTCATGGGCCAAAAGCCTATCACCTGCTAATTGCCTAACCCAATCATTGGCAAAGGAACTGAAATTATCATGATTAATTCAAATTAATCAAGACTTACTTGTGAAGATAAGAGTAGACCTTTTCTGTGTGCATAACTTGCCAGTGAATACCAGAACAAAATTGGAGCTCTGCAAAAGAAAGAAGGATGGGGTCCAAGGGAAGGTAGATTTTAGATAAGCAGCCAATTGTATCTGATGCACTTATCTTCTCTTCAGCTTGGTTTCTCCAACTATAACTGGAGATGATTGATACTTCATCTGCACATAGAGATATTTCAAGAAGTAAGATTTTTCAGGACATACTTATGAAAAGAGTTTAATTCAAAAACACTGAGGCCCATGCTACACTATGGATGGGCCTTGAAGACACTATGCTAAGTGAAATGAGCCAGTCAGACAAGGACAGACACTGCATGATTCCTCTTATACAGAATTTCTAGGGTAGTCACATCCACACAGAAAGCAGGATGATGGTTGCCAGGGACTAGGAACAGGGCGGCAATGTGTAATGGGCACAGGGTTTCAGCTGAGGAAGATGAAAAACTTCTGGAAGCGGGTGGTGGTGATGGTCTCACAGCAGTGTGAGCGCACTTAACACCACAGAATTGTACACTTAAAAATGGTTAAAAAAGTAAGTTTATGTATATTTTATCACAATAAAAAGTTTTTAAATAAAATGGTGAGGCTATTTAAGATGTAGAGCAAAGGAATTATGCTAAACTTGAAAAGGGTACAATATAAATTCATGGGTCTCTCTACCAACCCTAATGTTGAACTTTTGCCTATTTTAATTTGTGGGTATGATCATTTCCCCGCCTCAGCTATCACTTCTTTCTCAGTCATGTGCCATCCTTTCCTTTTTCCTCATACTCAACGGTTGTTTTGACCAAAGTGAAGATCAAGAAATTCCATCCCCAAAATGCCCTGCAAGGGAATCCCCTGCGCAGAATGGGATCAACTACAAAACCCACTTATTTTCCCCCTGAGGGTTTACTCGCACCTCTTCCTCTGTGTCCTAGTCCTCTTTCAATGCAGCCACATTCCTGCCAAGAGCCTTGGGGACAAGGAGGCAGAGAGGAAGACTCAAGAGCAAAGCACAAGTACAAAGCGCCAGCACGTGTTGGCAGCGCTCACAAAGTCTGTTTACTGACAACATGTTTTCTGCTAATATTTACCGATCCCTCAGATGTTGACAAATGAGGCAAAGCTGTGAGGAGCCATGCAGAGAAGCGGCAGCTGTCCATCACCAACCAGCATCCGACCCCAGCACCCATTCACAGATGGCCAGGTCACGTCCACCTGAAGCTACCAAAGCCCCACCTCATGACCAGTGCCCTGAGCTGAGCAATTCTGTCACATAAACTTGAAATCATAGGTCTCTATTCACAATTAACCTCCTTACTCCACACTCCCTTAAATTGACTCCCTAGGGTTTAATTACACCATCAGGAAGTTTCTCCTTACATGTAATCTTCTTCTGCACTTAAAACAGATTCTAAGCACATGGCCTTACTCAAGTCTTGAATGCTGTGTGCCCTCCAGTGCGCACATATTGAATGTTAGCGATCAGTTATCTGCATTTAGCTCCTGTTGCCAGGCAAGTGCCCAGAGCTATCTCCAGGAATGATTTCCTTTTCTTCAGTGACCCTGGTCAGTCACCTTGCAAAACACCCTACTTATAGAAAGGAAAATCCATTTAGGTTCAGTCGGCATTGATTAAGTATCCACAACAAGCTAAGCCCTTGGCCAGGGTTGGGGACACACAAGGGATAAACCATCAGACCCTGTCCTTTAGGAATTTTCAGGTCTGTGGGGGAGAGGCAGGCATGAAACAATTACTGTACAGTGTGATAAGTTTTGTACCAGCTGCTATGGGAGCACTGATGAGGGCTGATTAACTGTCTGGGGATTCTCTGGCAAGTCAGGGAAGACTTCCCCAAACAATATCATTTGAATGAGGTTTTGAAGGATAAGTAAAAGCTTGCTAGAAGGATAAGGCAAAGGAAAGAATTCCAGGCACAGGGAACAGCATATGCAAACGCAGAGAGGTGAGGAGGGACATGAGGTGTTTTGGAAATAATTGGCAAGGTATCAGAGGTCTGGAAATGAGGCTGGACAAGTAAGGTAGTGGGCAGCTGAATCCCTTCCATTGTCCTGGAGGAGGGGGACAAAAACACAGCTCTACCTCTTGCTGATAAGCAAGGTTATCTTTCTATATAAAGCCTTAATATAAAATCCTTAATTCTTTGTTCTCTTGGTGTTCTAGGACTTTATATCTAATGGAAGACTATAATCTAATGGAAACTCTCTTCTTAAGGAATCAAGGTCTTTTATATATTTGAAAGGCCCTTGGCAGGTCATCTGGAATCTTTGGGCTCTTGTGATATCTGCAGTGTAATTACTGCTGATTGGAACTCTGAAGAGGATAAGCCAGGCCAGCCCAGCTCTCCTTACCACCCTCGCAGATGTTGCTCTGTCACCTTTCATACCCTAAGGCTCCTTGGCTGGGGCTGCTCATTCAGTGACACATAATTTTTGGTATTTCATCCTCTTCAGAAAAAAACAAGACAAATTCAGTGTCGGCTTGGCTGAGCTTTCTGGAAACTTCCAAAACCAATTCTTTCCTGAGTAAAGGCTTATTAAACATGAGCAAAATGAAATGAAACTCTCAAGGAACTCTAGGAAATGCTGGTCTAACACTAGGAAATGCTGGTCTAACACATGAGCCTTACAAATGAATTTTTAAAATCACCTTTCAGCCTGCCAAAATTTTTACCAGCCTGTAGAATGCTGCCAGCTTTCCTCAAAACTCTGTCTCTCATGGTGTGAGCTGTGGGCAACTTAAACTAGGACAGGGATACATTTTCAATTTTTCATAAAATATCTACTTTCCTGGAATTCAGATTTTTTTAGGTCTGGTCTTTTATCTTTCTGGTGTTAGACTTAATTTGTGAAACTGCATCCTTAGCTCACCCCAAACTGCTCCTTAGGCTGGCTGCCCTTTGCTTAAGAAGTGAGTTTGGGATTTACAATAGGAAAACTCCAGAGACCAGGTGAAGTCTGAGGAGAGAGCCTGCTCGTCTTGTCTGGGGTCCACCTTAGCCACCTGCCCAGGTGCTCCAGGACCTCCCGCCCCCTTGTGGCTGCAATGGAGGGCTCAGTAGTGCCTCCGCTTGGCAAACAAAATCCTTCCCTTGTTTTCAGGTTCACTGGCTGACTAAATGTATTCTGACAAGCATTGTCTCACCCCACCCAAGACCCATGTAATTTTACAGAAGGACCTTAGTCAAACCCACTTTTGTAGCTTTTTTTTTTTGAAGAGAAGGAATGCAGCATCAGAGAGATTTGGTCATTTAGCTAAGGACACATCCTCGATAGAAGATGGGGAAGGGAGGGGAAGTTGCCATTTGAGATTTAGAGAGACAGGATGATGCTAAAGAGTTAAGAACTCAGCCAGGTGAGCTGAGAGTATCAGGTGGACCTCTCTCCATCTGTCAGTGACACCCCTCCCCAGTCTTCTGCTCCCTAAGAGAGCAGCTTTGTAAGTGTGCAAGGCCTTGGATAAGAACCATCTGTCTGCCTTTTTTAAACACTTTTCTTATGCCAAGGGAACAGCACTCCCATGCAGAGATCAAGGTTCTTTTCCAAGCGTCGACCTTAAGTGACTCATCCTCCCACCCCCACCTTTGGTCCTTACTTTTCTCATCTGTAAAATGAGGGAGTTGAATTGGATGCTTTCTAAGGTTTCTTGAAGCAGTGGTAGTTTATGATTGTCTGTCTGCTCTTGGCATACAAATATCGGGTGGCACTGTTAGACTGGAAGCAACTTGAAGGCAGTCTGTATCTTTTCCACTTCACCTTCCCAAAGCCTTAACCTTATTCCCTTGACATAGTAGATGCGTAAAAATATTTATTAACAATAATTAGGGAGAGGATTAAAGATAGTGGCATGAGAGGTGAGACAGGGACCTCCTCCTAAAACCACATACAATAGGAAAATATAATTGATGCAACTAATCCTGAAAGAGCAATGGGAAAGAAGGCTGCACCAGACTGCATACACCTGGAGAAAAGAGGAGACCTCATGGAACAGGGTAATGTACCAAAGCTTTGACCCAGCGGGACACAAGCCCTTCCCCCACTCCAGCTCACTGGCGGGAGGAAGAAAAACAGAGTGCGGAGGGAGTGAAGGTCTGGGACTGCTGAACACCTAGCCCTGGAGATCTGCTCTGGGAGCACGAACCTAAATTGCATGGTGCTCTCATGATTTAGTGGGGCTGGATAGCTAAAACAGGCGGAATACCTGGAGAGACGGAGATTCCAGGTGCTTGTGGAAAACAGGGATTCATAGCCGAATGATCTGGGTGGGCAGTCTGAGAGACTTCCTAAAAGTGAGAGGGCTGCTAAAGGAGCAAGGATTGCACAGAGCTTACTGCTCAGTAGAAAGGACAGGTAGAAAAAATTGTGTAGGTGCACTCTGCCCTGCAACTTGGGAGCTTAAATGATCTTCAGGCACTCCATCTCCATGGCTAGCTACACAGCTCCAAAGCCCCCCACTGTGATATGCAGCCTGATGTGTCTTCCTCCCAGCTAGCCTGCACCTGGCTCAGGCTCCTACACCGGCAACCCCTGTCCCAGCGTCAGGCCAGCCAGAGGGAAGCCCCGCCTACAGCAGCTACAAACACAAACCATAGAGGCTTACACCTGTGTGTTCAGCACACTGGATCTGGCAGTGGAGACAGGCATAGCAGCTGGGAAGCAGTCAACAGCTCTTTCCTCCCCGCAGGTACCAATGCTGCTCCTATGTGACCCCCAACATTCCTCCAGGGGCTGAGCAGCTCCAGAGAGTAGAGCTTCTGGGCACTAGAGGGCACCACAGACAAATTGTGAAATGTCAAAGTAACCTGGTTCAAAGCAAAATTATGAATACACCCAAGAAAGGTTCAAATGAAATTGACCTCAGGAATCTTCCTGAAAGATATTTCAAAACAAAAATCATTAACATGCTCATGGAGATACAGGAAAATATTCAAGATCTCAGGAACAAATTAAGGATGGAGATCGAATCATAGAAGTACACAATGGAGGGAATTAAAAGCAGATTAGATAAGGTGGAGAACACGATAAATAAAATAGAAATTAGGGAAGAGGAATAAAAAGAAGATGAGGAACAGAGAAAAAAAAAGGATCTCCGTGAATGAAAGAATACTGAGAGAAGTGTGTGACCAATTCAAATGGAACAATATTCGTATTATAGGGGTAAGAGAAGAAGAAGAAGAGAGAAAAAGAGATAGAAAGTATCTTTGAGGAAGTAATTGCTGAAAACGTCCCCAATCTGGGGAAGGAGATAGTTTCTCAGGCCATGGATGTGCACAGATCTCCCAACACAAGGGACCCAAGGAAGACAACAGCAAGACATACAGTAATTAATATGGCAAAGATCAAGGATAAGGACAGACTATTAAAAGCATCCAGAGAGAGAAATAAGATCACATACAAAGGAAAACCCATCAGGCTATCATCGGACTTCTCAGCAGAAACCTTACAGGCCAGAAGGGAGTGGCATGATATATTTAATGCAATGAAGCAGAAGAGCCTCAAACCAAGAATACTTTATCTGGCAAGATTACCATCTAAACTTGAAGGAGGGATTAAACAATTTCCAGATAATCAAAAGCTGAGAGAATTTACCTCCCACAAACCATCTCTACAGTGTATTTTGGAGGAACTGCTATAGATGGAAGTGTTCCTAAGGTTAAATAGCTGTCACCAGAGGTAATAAAAAGGGATAGACAAAGGGTACAGAATATGATACCTAATATATAAAGAATGGAGGAGGGAAAAAAAAAAGAACCTTTAGATTGTGTTTGTAATAGCATACTAAATGAGTTAAGTTAGACTCTTAGATAGTAAGGAAATTACCCTTGAACCTTTGGTAATCACGAATCTAAAGCTTGCACTGGCAATAAATACATACCTATCAATAATCACCCTAAATGTAAATGGTCTGAATACACCAATCAAAAGACATAGAGTCACAGAATGAATAAAAAATCAAGGCCCAACTATATGCTGCCTAGAAGACACTCACTTCAAACCCAAAGACATACACATACTAAAACTGAAGGGATGGAAAAAGATATTTCATGAAACTAATAGGGAGAAAAAGCAGGTGTTGCAGTACTTGTATCAGATAAAATAGACTTCAAAACAAAGTCACAAGAGACAAAGAAGGACATTATATAATGATAAAGGAGTCAATCCAACAATAGGATATAACCATTACAAATATCTATGCACCCAACACAGAGCACCTACATATGTGAAACAAATACTTACAGAATTAAAGGGGGAAATAGAATGTAATGCATTCATTCTAGGAGACTCCAACACACCACTCACTCCAAAGGACAGATCAACCACACAGAAAATAAGTAAAGCCACAGAGGCACTGAACAACACACTAGAACAGATGGACCTAACAGACATCTACAGAATTCTACACCCAAAAGCAGAAGGATAAACATTCTTCTCAAGTGCACATGGAACATTTTCCAGAATAGACCACATACTAGGACACAAAAAGAGCCTCAGTAAACTAAAACAGATTGAAATTGTACTAACCAACTTCTCAGATCTAAAAGGTATAAAACTAGAAATAAATTGTACAAAGAAAACAAAAAGGCTCACAAACACATGAAGGCTTAACAGCATGCTCCTAAATAATCAATGGATCAATGACCAAATTAAAACAGATACATAAGGAATATATGGAGACAAATGAAAACAACACAATGCCCCAAGTTCTGTGGAACTCAGCGAATGAAGTTCTAAGAGGGAAGTAGATAGCAATCCAGGACTCTTTAAAGGAGGAAGAACAATCCCAAATTAATAGTCTAAATTCACAATTATTGAAACTGGAAAAAGAATAAATGAGGCCCAAAGTCAGCAGCAGGAAGGACATAATAAAGATCAGAGAAGAAATAAATAAAATCCAGAAGAATAAAACAATAGAAAAAATTAATGAAACCAAGAGCTGGTTCTTTGAGAAAATAAACAAAATAGATAAACCCCTAGCCAGACTTATTAAGAATAAAAGAGAATCTATACACAGAAACAGAATCAGAAATAAGAAAGGAAAAAATCACAAAGGACAACACAGAAATACAAAGAATTATTAGAGAATACTATGATCTCTATATGCTAACAAATGGGATAACCTAGAAGAAATGGACAACTTTCTAGAAAAATACAACCTTCCAAGACTGACCCAGGAAGAAACAGAAACTGTAAACAGACCAGTTATCAGCAATGAAATTGAATCAGTAATCAAAAAATTACCCAAGAACAAAACTCCAGGACCAGATGGATTCACTGCTGATTTTTTTTTTTGACTATACAGTCTTATACACACTTTATTTGCTGGACTGAAAGGCTTACTGTGGCACATAGAGTGTTTTACAGAGCTGAGCTCAGCTCATCCACACAACTTCAGAGGGTTATATTTGGTGTGCTCAGGTCTCTACTTGCCGCTGTTGGTGTCGGTTTGTTTCCTTTCAGGATTAAGGTGGGTACTTTCATATAAAATCTTATTTTTAATTCCTTCTCTGGCAATTCTTTCCTGGATCCTTAGCTTTGCATAATTATACGTACAATGGAACCAGCATCCGAAAGTCACCAAGATAAAGCCTCCTACTCCAACATCACATGATCTGCTAATTCTACTCGTTAACAAAAAATGTCCAAGGACAGGCACAACAGATCCTAATGAGCCGTGTAATACCGAATCACGTGCACAAGGAATATTTACGACGTCTAAAATTCCTAGGAGCTTAAAGGGTTTTTTGCCCCACAAATCTGGTAATGCTCATTTTTAAGGCTTATATCATTCATTTCACAACTTAAGAGTGTTGCTAATGATGAGCCAAATAGGTCAATACTATTTTTTTCATTCATTGAATTCTTTGATCCTCAGTAGAATAAACCATATTTATGACCCTTCCCCTTCCCGGGTTTGCCACGCTCCGGCATGACCGTGAGGACAACGGGCCTCACCACTGAATTTTATCAGACATTTAGAGAAGACATAATACCCATTCCCCTTAAAGTTTTCCAAAAAATAGAAGAGGAGGGAATACTTCCAAACTCATTCTGTGAAACCAGCATCACTCTAATACCAAAACCAGGCAAAGACACCACAAAAAAAAGAAAATGACAGACCAATATCCCTGATAAACATAGATGGAAAAATACTCAACAACATGTTAGCAAACTGAATTCAAAAATACAACAAGAGGATCATATACACAGGGATGCAAGGATGGCACAACATTCGAAAATCCGTCAACATCATCCACCACATCAACAAAAAGAAGGACAAAAAACCACATGATCATCTCCATAGATGCTAAAAAAGCATTTGACAAAATTCAACATCCATTCATGATAAAAACTCTCAACAAAATGGGTATAGAGGGCAAGTACCTCAACATAATAAAGTCTATATATGACAAACCCACAGCCAACATCATACTTAACAGTGAGAAGCTGAAAGCTTTTCCCATAAGATTGGGAACAAGACAAGGATGCCCACTCTCCCCGCTTTTATTCAACATATTACTGGAGGTCCTAGCCACGGCAATCAGACAACACAAAAAAATAAAAGGCATTCAGATTGGTAAGGAAGAAATCTTACTTAAAAAAACTGTCACTGTTTGCAGATGACATGATATTGTACATGAAAACCCTGAAGAATTTACTCCAAAACTACTAGAACTAATACCTGAATTCAGCAAAGTAGTAGGATACAAAATTAATACACAGAAATTTGTTGCATTCCTATACACTAATGATGAACTAGCAGAAAGAGAAATCATGAAAACAATTCCATACACAAATATCAAAAAGAATAAAATACATAGGAATAAACCTAACCAAGGGAGTGAAAGACCTATACCCTGAAAATTACAAGACATTCCTAAGAGAAATTAAATAGGATACTAATAAATGCAAATTTATTGCATGCTCCTGCTAGGAAGAATTAATATTATCAAAATGGCCATCCTGCTTAAAGCAATATACATATACAATGCAATCCCTATCAAAATACTGACAGCATATTTCAACAAACTGGAACAAATAGATCTAAAATTCATGTGTAACCACAAAAGACCCCGAATAGCTGAAGCAATCCTGAGAAGAAAGAATAAAGCAGGGGGATCTCAATTCCCAACTTCAAGCTCTACTACAAAGCCACGGTAATCAAGACAATTTGGTACTGGCACAAGAACAGATCCATAGACCAGTGGAATAGACTAGAGAGTGCAGATATTAACCCAGGCATATATGGTCAATTAATATAGGATAAGGAGCCATGGATGTACAATGGGGAAATGACAGTCTCTTCAACAGCTGGTGTTGGCAAAACTGGACAGCTACATGTAAGAGAGTGAAAATGGGTTATTGTCTAACTCTATACACAAAAGTAAACTCGAAGTGTATCAAAGACCAGAATGTAAGTCATGAAACCATAAAACTCTTAGAAAAAAATATAGGTAAAAATCTCTTGAATATAAACATGAGCAACTTCTTTACATCTCCATGGGCAGGGGAAACAAAAGAAAAAATGAACAAGTGGGACTATATCAAACTACAAAGGTTCTGTACAGCACAGGACACCATCAGTGGAACAAAAAGTCATCCTACACTATGGGAGAATATACTCATAAATGACATATTGATAAGGGGTTGACATCCAAAATATACAAAGAACCCATGCACATCAACAAACAAAAATCAAATAACCCAATTAAAAAATGGGCAGAGGATCTGAACAAACACTTCTCCAAAGAAGAAATTCAGATGGCTAACAGGCACATGAAAAGATGCTCCACATCGCTAATCATCAGGGAAATGCAAATTAAAACCACAATGAGATATCACCTCACACCAGTTAGGATGGCCGACATCCAAAACACAAACAACAACAAATGTTGGCGAGGATGTGGAGAAAGGGGAACCCTCCTACACTGCCGGTAGGAATGTAAACTAGTTCAACCATTGTGGAAAGCAGTATGGAGGTTCCTCAAAAAACTCAAAATAGAAATACCATTTGACCCAGGAATTCCACTCCTAGGAATTTACCCTAAGAATGCAGCAGCCCAATTTGAAAAAGACAGATGCACTCCTATGTTTATCGCAGAACTATGTACAAGAGCCAAGAAATGGAAGCAACCTAAGTGTCCATCAGTAGATGAATGGATAAAGAAGAGGTGGTACATATACACAATGGAATATTATTCAGCCATAAGTAGATAACAAATTGTACCATTTGCAACAACATGGATGGAGCTAGAGGGTATTATACTCAATGAAATAAGCCAGGTGGAGAAAGACAAGTACCAAATGATTTCACTCATCTGTGGAGCATAAGACCAAAGAAAAAACTGAAGGAACGAAACAGCAGCAGACTCACAGAACCCAAGAACGGACTAACAGTTACCAAAGGGAAAGGAACTGGGGAGGATGTGTGGGAAGGGTGGAATAAGGGGAAAAAGGGGCATTATGATTAGCACACACAATGTAGGGGGGTTGCACGGGGAAGGCAGTATAGTGCAGAGAAGACAAGTAGTGACTCTATAGCATCTTACTATGCTGATGGACAGTGACTGTAATGGGGAATGTGGTGCGGACTTGATAATCGGGGGAATCTAGTAACCACAATGTTCATGTAAGTGTATATTAATGATACCAAAATAAATAAATAAACAAACAAACAATAAACAGTATATTCAGTATCTGTTGTGTCCTAGACATGCTACTTATGATCGTTATATATGGCTTTATGTTGACCATCACAAAGCTTTATAAGGCTATAAAAGCTAAGCATTAGCCCCAGGGCTCTAGAACCAGAATGCCTATGACCAAGTCCAGGCTCTATGATTCTTACCTATGGATTTGTTAGGAAGGAAAGAACTTGGCTCCGTGTCACAGGGAAGTCAGATATACTGACTCAAGAGACCAAAGTCAAGAAAGCAAAGTAAGTTTTAATACACTCTGCATAGAGCAGCAGAATGGGCCTGCCTAAGGTGAGAGTCCCTTACTTTCCAGTTCAGCAGCCATTATCCCAGTTCCTCATTATTTCATGCGTAGAGGTGCCTGTCAGTAAAATTGTAACATTTCCAGAATATCTCACCTGGCTTTAGTACATCTCCATATCAATAGGCATTCAGAGGTGGAAAGAAGTTTTGCTTTAGGGCATTTGCATCATTCCTCAGGGGTGGAGAGAAGTTTATGTCTATATCAATGGGTAATTACCTGAGCTTATCTGTAAGTGAGAGGTGAGGGGGAGGGTCGGTTTTGCTGCTGCTGGAGCAGGAGAGAGAGATGGGCCGGACTGCAGTTTTGTAAGTAATAAATGGGTTTTAAACTTTCTCTCTTTGACTGATTTCGGTTTTTAGAGGTATTTTGCCCCAGGATTTCCTTTCCCCAGACTTACATTCTGTCGCAGTCGTTAGGATTCCTCTGAACCCAAAATCTGTCATCAATGAAGGTGACCTATGGGAGGGCTGACCCTAGAAATGATGGGGAGAACTGGCGCTCGCACTGAGGGACATGTGTCTACACTCGTGTGGTCGTGGAGTCACCACCACTGCTGGCCGTGCTGACCCTGGTCTGTGGCCTGAGCCTAAGGCTACTGCTTCTGCCACTGCTGCTGCTCCTGCTGCCGGCTGGAGCCTGGTCACAACTATGGAAAGGGGCAGAGGTCCGGGTCACCTTGATAGAAAAGCAACCAGCTGCTGTGTACCACACCTTGCTGGCTACGGAGCCCATTGCTGGATCAGCTCCGACCAAGGTAATAACCACCTTTCCCATGGCGGGGTGGGTGCGAGACTGGACCCAAAGGCCACAGAGTGGTGTGGCACAGACACCTACCATATATCATGTGACTGGTCATTTGCCTTTGGTATTGACAGGGAATGAAGCAGATGCATTAGCCCAGGTGCACTGGCTAGAAGGAAAGTCTGCTTCTGATGTGGCCCAATGGCTAAATCATCATCTGTTGCATGTGGGGCAAAAGACAATGTGGGCTGTAGCCCATGGGTGGGGCTTGCCATTGACCTTTGAAGAAGTCAGCCAAGCCAAGAAGGAGTGTCCTGCACATTGTGCAGATCATCAAACCACTAAGAGGGGCCTAGAGCATCTCTTTGCAGCCTATGGCCAGTTGCCGGTGATTGAGAGCAATCAAAGCACCCACTTTATTGGACATGTGTTGCAAGGATGGCTGCAGCAATTAGGAATAAAATGGACGTGGCCCTGGACATTTCAACACATGAACTGGCGATGGCTGGCTCTGCTGGCACCTTGGGGAAAAGGCCTGGAAGCTGGTCTCCTTTGTATTTCTGGAATAACAGAAAAATGGCCCCCCACAATCATGGTTATTTGCTTCTACAGTCCTTGTGTCCTGGATGCGCCTCCTGGCTGCAGCTGCCGCGTGATGGCTGGAATGAAAGAGCTTTGGACTTAATCTGCATGGGACTTTGAACTAGCTGAATCATCTGCCTTGAGAATTATCATGATTGTTTTGCTGTTGTCAAGAAAAAATGCTTAGAGAGGTTTGACTTTGTTTGGTAAAAGTTTTGTGAGCAATCTAGCAAGGTTGTTAGGAATGAGTAAACAAGTGTAGAAACATATTTTGTGCTTAGTGAGAGATTGTGCTGTAAAGTGCAGTTACTCAATCTGCATAGGCTGAATCCTCTGGCTTGAGGATTATGAAGATTTTATTGCTGTTGCTATTGTATATCACTAGATTGGTCGGAAGAGGGGGAACAAGTAAATTGTAGGGCGAGATTTCTGGAGGGGTGGCCTGTGGGTAAAATTATAACTTTTCCAGAATATCTCGCCTGGCTTTAGTACATCTGCATATCAATAGGCGTTCAGAGGTGGCTTTAGGGCATTTGCATCATTCCTCAGGAGTGGAGAGATGTTCATCTCTGTTAGAGAAAAAACCTGAAAAACCTGGACTAGATCACTGACGGAAGAACCAGTGGCACCCGGAAGTCTTGGATTGTTCAGGTTTTAGTTTACACTGGTGGGCTCAGAGGGGAGTCATCTCCCAAGGTCTGAGCTCCGAACAAAGTACCGGGAGCAATATATATCTTTCTGCTTCCTTATCTGCAACATTTCTACGTGCACAGCAAGCAAGGGGGAGTAAGTTTAGGGAGTGAGTGCCTGGCAGAGCAGGAAGTAGGGGAGTGTTCTGTTGTTTTTGCTGAGAAGCAGAAGGGAGCCACCTGGACTAGATTGCTGTCCTTATAAAATTTTCCTGTCATATCAGGGGGTAATTATCTGGGCAAGGAGGGCTTATCTGTACGTGAGAGGTGAGGGGGAGGGCCAGTTTTGCTGCTGCTGGGGCAGGAGAGATTGGCCGGACTGCAGTTTTGTAAGCAATAAATGGGTTTAAACTTTTATTTCTCCCTTTGACTGATTTTGGTTTTTAGAGGTATTTTGTCTCGGGATTTCCTCTGCCCGAGATGCTGGAGTTCTTGTTCACAAAGCCAAAGAATTTGCTTCACAAACACTCAAGGTAGGAGAGCAAGGTACAGGCTTTTATTTAGACATAAAGTGAAAGGACAGAGCTCCGGCTCACACCAGGAGGGGACAAGAGAGTCCATAGTGGTGCGTCGTCTAGGGGTTTTACCAGCAGTTGAGAATTTTTGAGAACATGAAAAAAAGCTTAGGCATGTGGACTTATCAAGTGGTCGCAGGATATTTAGAATTAACTAACACAAGCAACTTCCTGCTCTGATGATTTCTCCCTGAGATACCAGCATCTTTGTCTGGGGGCACATGAAACAAGGCCACCTGCCCAGCCCCCAAGGTGGGCTGAGGTATAGTCTGTTTGCTAAAGAGTAAGTTAAGCATTTCTAACGTCTTAACTTCTTGGGTATTAAAGTGCAACCTTATCTTTAAGGTGGAATCCTTCTTGCCTTTATTGTGATGTTTATGGCTGGGCCTGCATGCTAAATTAGTTGCCCAGTTTGCAAATCACCTCATCAGATCTGAAGGAGGAAAGACAGCTCATAGGCTTGGGCCTTTTAGCATGCTAAAGTGAATCCCACACATGATAATAAACGATTAGCATAATAAAAGCATGCTCTACTCTTCCTTATCTGGGGAATATTAACTGATCTCACTGAAGAATGACTCTAGAGCTGAATGTTTAACACAGAGTTTTAGTAGATGGTTTCCTTGCATGTAGTTACATTGCTCTGACTGCAAGTATCTTGCTTTGCTTTTTCCGGAGGCCCTCACCTTACTCTGACTGCACCCATGGTCCCTGTCTCACCCGGACTTACAGTGCCCTACCAGTCTAACTCATCTCTTTGCTGCCAACCTTTACCTATTCAATCTACATTACCCACCTCTTTTGGATAGGCCTTCTCTTTTCCTGTCATTCCTATGATTCATTCCTTACAACTTCCCTTCAACTAATGTTTATTAAGCATCAACTGTGTGCCAGGAGCCAGTCTTCTATGCACTAGGGATTACATGTCAAACAAAACAGGCAAGGAATATCCCTGCGCTCCTGGAATTTATGTATCAGCTTAAAAAATTCCAGTGGAGACCTGTTGCTTTAAAGATCAGAGTCCAGACTCCCCCTTTTGTCTTTCTTCTCCCTAACCTCCCACCTCTTTCCAGCGGGACTCTTCAGCTGGGATCCCCATCCGCCACACATGCTGCACATTCCACTTGCCGGTAAAATTGTAACATTTCCACAGTATCTCGCCTGGCTTTAGTACATCTGCATATCACTAGGTGTTCCGAGGTGGAAAGAAGTATGGCTTTAGTTCATTTGCATCATTCCTCAGAGGTGGAGAGAAGTTCATCTCAGTATCAGTGGGTAATTACCTGGGCAAGGAGGGCTTATCTGTACCTGAGAGGTTAGGGGAGGGGCGTTTTTTGGCTTCTGCTGGAGCAGGAAAGAGAGAAATGACCCCAGACTGCAGTTTATGAGGAATAAATGGGTTTTAAACTTTATTTCTCCCTTTGACTGATTTCGGTTTTTAGAGGTATTTTGCCCTGGGATTTCCTCTCCCGGACTTACACCACAGTATTCCTGTTAGGCTGGAAAATAGATATGAGTGGGGTGAAAAGAGAACAAGGTCAGTAAAGCCCCTTAGAAAGGACTGTTAACCAGTTAAAAGTAGAAATCTAGAAAAGACTCAGAGTTAATGAGTTAATCAGTTAAAGCTCAAAAGGTCAATGAAAGGGGGGTTCTCCAGCTCCCCGATTCACTCATTCAGGGAAAGAGGACACGAGAACTCCAGCAGCGAAGTTTATTGCCTGAAAGACAGAATGGCTGTCTCTAAAGGAGAGAGCAGCTGGGGCAGCAAGGGGGGAGCTGCTTATAAAGGAAATTGAGCAGGAAGTTGGTCCCGTGACTTCTATGCATTACAGGGTTCAGGAAGAGGGGGTGCTGATTGGATGGTTTAAAACAAGTATGTCTTGTACATTTTCTATAGGTTGAGCTCAGCTGGCACCGAGCTGCTGGCTGATGTAACATATAAGGTATGTAGGTACCTTTTATGGTAAAGGTAGGTTACCTTTGCCCTTTATGGTCGGGTGGCCTGTCATTGCTAGGGGAACTATCTAGGGTGTGGGTCACTGGAACAATGGATGGGTTTTTCCAGCTTAGCTGCAGGTGATGAGGGTTTTTTTTTTTACTATGCCCGGAGGCAGTTCTGGGTTCTAACAGTCAAGAGCAACTTGGCCTTGAATGTTTGCAAATTCCCCAGATAAGGAAAAGTATCTGAGCACAGCCCATGTCTTGTGTCAATTAGATCATTGTAAGATTTACTCTAGCCTGCTAAAAGGCCCACCTATAAACAGCATAATAAAGACAGGCAAGACCCCACCTTAAAGCCAAAATTGCATTTTGAAAAAAATCCCAGGAAGTTGTAGAAGAAAGATTCTTAACATACTCTTTAGCAAACAAATAACTCTGCCCACCTTGGAGGAAGGGCAGACAGTCTTGACTGATAATCTAATTTTGCAGAATTACCTAGAGGACTGACTGATAAGAAACTTAATGTCTCATCAAAGATACCTGAGACCACTTAACAAGCCCACACCCTAGACCTTTGTCACGTTCCTGAAAAAAAATCCTTAAAAGGGAGAACCCCCAACTTTTCAATGCATGAGGCCTCTTCTCTGAGGTAGCCCACACTCTCCCCTCTGAGTGTGCACCTTTTTGCTTTAAATAAATCTCTCACTTATAACGTTTTGTCTCTGTGCTTTTCCAGTGGTGTCTTTGTTAACTTTGCTTTTTCATTCTAATCACCTTATACTCTGACTTCCCTGCCCAAACGGATTTCCCCCCAACATTCCCAACTTTCTTTGTCCTTTCCTCCTTGGACATACCTGACCAAATCCTCCAGGGCCTAGTTCAAGCTCATCCTCCCCACCCTTCGTTGACCTCCTATGGCATTATTTGCCTCTCTCAGATTAGTATTTCACATGTCCTGTTATCATTCGCCTACCCTACATGTTGTTTTTCCTCTACCCCCCTGACAAATGTAAACTTCTGGAGGTCTACAATGCTGTTCTGTTTTCCATCTGGACCTCCTTTAGCACCTGGCACAATATTGTGCAAATAACAGATTTTTTTCTCTTCCTCCTCCTCCTCTTTTCTAATAGTAACAACTAACATCTGTAAAGCACTTTGCAAAGTGTTGTCATATACATTATCTTCCATTAGCTGCACAATAACCTTGTATCAATTACAATGAATATTTAATAAGTTAATAGGTCAAAACAGGAAGACATTCCAGGTGAAAGAAATTACACTAGCAAAAGCACGCAAAGACAGGAATGATCCCAGCATAAGCAGAACACAGATGAAGGAACACAGCCCTGTAAGAGCAAACACGAGAAAATTTGGAAAATGAAGAATAAAGGTAACAACAAAAACAAATCCTGCTTCACTACCATGGTTAGCAGTTAAGTGCATTTCTTTCTAGCCTTTTTAGAAACATTTTTTTCTTTTGCATAGCTGTAATAAGTATTCATAAAATTTTGTGTCCTACTTTTTTCACTTAACATTCTAAGCACTGTTCCCTAATGTGGCAAAGTCTTCATAAAGGCCACTTGTAGTGAATGCATAATATTCCAGAGTGGCTGCATTCTACTGTACTCACCCATTTCTCTATTGTTGGACATATGCCGTTTCCCATTTTTGTCACCATTGTAACAAGCACTGCAACAAGCCTCTCATGCAGAGAAATGGACTGAAACCGGGTCTTTGGTGAGATCTGAAAGTGCTCTATAAAGGTTCACCTGAGTCTAAAGCATCTCTGGACTTTTCTATCACCTGAGCCAATAAAACTGATTCTTTATTGCTTCCAATTGGAGTCACATTTTCTCTGATTTGCAACTCACATTATCCCACCTAACATAAGGGCTCCAAGGGCAGAACCTTGTCTCACTGACTGCTGTGACCCTACATTGAATCCACAGTGGCTTGCACAGAGTAGGAACTTTAAATACGTACAGAAAAAATATGAACTCTTGTATGAACTATCCATTCTTATCCTGGCCAGTCATCTAGAAGGACCTTAGTATTTTTATCAATTTATTTGAACTTATCAATAAAAATGTTGCCTCTTCATCATATTTGCTCATTCTTCCTCATTCTTTTGGCCTCAGTTTTCTAATTCAGAAGTTTTACATTTTTATGAACTAAAATATTTTCCTTCATGACCTTATTTTTTTACTGAGCTATAATTAACATGTATCTTCATGATCTGTAGTACAAATTTTCTAAATGGATCTCCTCTCAGAATTGATATTTAATTGTATTTTCTTCTAGTTTTTCTACACTTAGGTTGTGATATTTAATTTACCTGGAATTTCTTTAGGTATATTGTTTAAGCTTAGTCTTCTTTTTTCCTTCAAATTTTCACCAACTATCCAAATGCCTTTTTTCCCCACTGAGTTGCAATGCTCCTCTTGTCCTCTCTAAATGCTTGTATAAAGTCAGACCTGTTTCTGCCTAGCTAGTCTGTCAAACTGATGTACAAGCTATGCTTTAGTATCTGCCAAAGCTAATATGCCTCCCAATTAAGCTCTGTCTTCAAATTTTTCTTTGCCATCTCCCCTGTTTATTCTTCCAGCTGAATTTTTTTTTAATTTATTTTGGTATCATTAATCTACAATTACATGTGCAATATTATGGTTATTAAACTACCCACTTCATCAGGTCCCCCCCACCAACCCCATTACAGTCACTGTCCATCAGCGTAGTGAGATGCTATAGAATCACTACTTGTCTTCTCTGAGTTGTACAGCCCTCCCCGTGCCCCCCCAACATCATATCTGCTAATCGTAATGCACTTTTTTCCCCCTTATCCCTCCCTTTCCACCCATCCTCCACAGGCCCTTTCCCTTTCTTAACTATTAGTCCATTCTTGGGTTCTGTGAGTCTGCTGCTGTTTTGTTCCTTCAGTTTTTTCTTTGCTCTTATGCTCCACATATGAGTGAAATCATTTGATACTTGTCTTTTTCGGCTTGGCTTATTTCACTGGGCATAATACCCTCTAGCTCCATCCATGTTGTTGCAAATGGTAGAATTTGTTTTCTTCCTATGACTGAATAATATTCCATTGTGTATATGTACCACCTCTTCTTTATCCATTCATCTACTGATGGACACTTATGTTGCTTCCATTTCTTGGCTATTGTAAATAGTGCTGCGATAAACACAGGGGTGCATATGTCTTTTTGAAACTGGGCTGCTGCATTCTTAGGGTAAATTCCTAGGAGTGGGATTCCTGGGTCAAATGGTATTTCTATATTGAGTTTTTTGAGGAACCTCCATACTGCTTTCCACAATGGTTGAACTAATTTGCAGTCCCACCAGCAGTGTAGGAGGGTTCCCTTTTCTCCACATCCTCGCCAACATTTGTTGTTGTTTGTGTTTTGATGTTGGCCATCCTCACTGGTGTGAGGTGATATCTCATTGTGGTTTTAATCTGCATTTCTCTGATGATTAGCGATGTGGAGCATCTTTCATGTGCCTGTTGGCCATCTGAATTTCTTCTTTAGAGAAGTGTCTATTCATGTCCTCTGCCCATTTCTTAATTGGATTATTTGCTTTTTGTTTGTTGAGGTGCATGAGTTCTTTATATATTTTGGATGTCAACCCTTTATCAGATATGTTTTTTATGAATATATTCTCCCTTACTGTAGGATGTCTTTTTGTTCTACTGATGGTGTCCTTTGCTGTACAGAAGCTTTTCAGCTTGATATAGTCCCACTTGTTCATTTTTGCTTTTGTTTCCCTTGCCTGGGGAGATATCTTCATGAAGAAGTCGCTCATGTTTATATCCAAGAGATTTTTGCCTATGTTTTTTTCTGAGTTTTATGGTTTGATGACTTACATTCAGGTCTTTGATCCATTTTGAGTTTACCTTTGTGTATGGGGTTAGACAGTAGTCCAGTTTCATTCTCTTACATGTAGCTGTCCAGTTTTGCCTTCCAGCTGAATTTTACAACAATTATATCCAATTCTAAAAGGACTCTGTGGGGATTTTCACTGTAATTACAAAGCCTAAAAATAAATTACGGACTGTGGGTAAAATTGTAGTACTTCCAGAATATCCTGTCTGGCTTGGTACATCTGCATATCAATAGGTGCTCAAAGGTGGAGAAGTTCATCTCCATATCAATAGGTAATTACCTGGGCAACCCAGGGCGTGTCTGAACCTGAGAGGTTAAGGGAAGGGGGCTGGCTTACTCACTGGCTTTTGCTGTTGCTGGAGCAGGAAAGAGAGATGGGCCGGACTGCAGTTTTGTAAGCAATAAATGGGTTTTAAACTTTATTTCTCCCTTTGACTGATATCGGTTTTTAGAGCTATTTTGCCCTGGGATTTCCTCTCCCCGGACTTACACGGCCAAATTAACATCTTTCCAAATTTAACTTTGCCATCTAGGAGGCTAAGCTTTTCCAAATTTCTCAGCAAAATTTGGTCATTTTTTTTCACATAGATCACTGATATTTCAAGTAAAGGTTATTTCTAGGTATTTTATATTTTAGTGTTGTCTAATTGGGATATTAGTGGTATATGTAGGGAAACCTAATTTGACAAGCCTGGCCAACTGACACTCTACTTGTCAACACATTCTTTCATTTTTTTAGCTTTCTCCCTGCAAGTACCCTGCACAGATCTGAGTTCGGCCCTCTGGAGTTTCGTGGGATAAAGACACTTTTCCTCACACAGGACAGATTTTCATCTCTTTGAAGACTGCCATGTCTCCCATCACCGAATCACTGAAGAATGTGATTGGACTGGGAGAAAGTGTGAGATTGAATAGGGGAGATAGTTCAGAAGGAAGTCAATTTCTGTCTTCCTCACCCTGACAGTACAATATATCCAAGAGAGGTCCTGTCCTATAGACAGCTCTTAGATACTAGAAAAAAACATGTTGGTCTCTGCCCCCAGTTTCTGGCAGAGCATCTAAAGCCCTTCTAATTTCCTAAGTGATAAGAGCACCGGGAACATCTTTTGTTCTAATATTTGGTCTTTGACCCCAGTTCCTGACACAAGGTTCCTGAAACCTTTGTAAATTCCTAAGTGATAAGGGTACTAGGAGCATCTTTGGTTCTAATGAGGGGGTCTCTGGGTGGGCTGTAGGAGGATGGCTCTTCAATGGGGGCTGGTAATCAGTAAGAACAAGCCATGATTAGCAGCTTGGGATTTTCAGCCTCACCCCCTCACTCTTCAGAGAGGGCAGTTAATTGAAAAATGAAGTAAGAGTTGACTTAAAATTCCACCTGACAAAGGCTTCATAGGACCCCCATCACATGGGGTTTGAAGGGCTTCCAAGCACGGCAACATCCACACTGGGAGGACGACATACTCCAACTCCACACGGACGGAGCTCCTGGGCTCAGGTCCCTCCCAGACCTTTATCTCTCTTCATCTGGCTGTTCACCTGCGTCCTTTATCATATCCTTTACTACTGGTGAACATACGTAAGTGTTTCCCTGAGTTCTGTGGGCCACTAACAAACTGATGGAAACTAAGGAGGGGGTCATGGGAACCTCCAATGTGTAGCCAAGACGGACAAAAGTTGTGGGTAACCTGGGGTACCTGTGATGGGAGTCTGAAGTGGGATGACAGCAGTCCTGTGGGGCAGCCCTTAGCCTGTGGGATTTGACACTCTCTCTAGGTACTGTAAAAATAGAGTTAAATTGTGCACACCCAGCTGGTGTCCTAGAATTGCCTGATGTGGAGAAAATTCTCCACATACTTGGTGACCAAAGCAAAGCGTCCTGCACGAGTACAGGAGAAACACAGGCGGCAAACCGGGTTATCCCTCAACACCAGTGTTTTCCATTCTTTTCCACAATAATATATTGTGCACAGCAGTCCAGTTCACATACACATATAGACAGATAGAAAACAGATATAAGGGTCCCCATACTCCTGCAGACATGGGCGTTTGGTCCCAGGGTACTAGTGAGGGGGAGGAAAGGCCTAGGTGTGCGATCAACACACTGAACTGACAGATTAAGTCATGAGAACAAATGACTTCCTTCCCCTTTGCTGTCTGAGATCCTGCAGTCTAAGACTTGGCGATGAACACCCTGCCAGGAAAACTCATTATCCTGCCATCATCTACCCTCAATCTCATGTCCTAGAGGGCTCCAGGGGAAAAGAATTGCAGCAGAAAGGCCACACACATTTTAGAGTTCAAAGTAGGTCTCACTGCCAACCCACAGATCATATGGAGCTAGAAATGACTCTCCTTTAAAAAACAGCTCCTTTGCTATTACAATTAGCACACATAATGTAGCAGAGGTGGGGTGGGTGAGGGGATATGGGGAAGGCAGTATAACACAGAGAAGACAAGTAGTGACTCTATAGCATCTTACTACGCTGATGGGCAGTGACTGTAATGGTGTATGTGGTGGGGACTTGATAATAGGGGGAGTCTAGTAACCATAATGTTGCTCATGTAATTGTATATTAATAATAGCAAAACAGAACAAAACAAAACACCTCCTTTATTCTCAGCCTGGATAAGGATTTTCCTTAGAGAAAGAGGAGCTAGAGAATATTTAGGTCTCCAACTTTGAGTTTCTAGGCCATGGTGCTTAGAAATGGGGCAATTTCTTCTGGCAAAGCTAGAATTCTAAAATGAAGCACGGAAAAGAGGCCACGGCCCCAGGCTCACACCTGCTGTTGGGTCAGGGCTTGAACAAGCTCAGGCCCAAGTTCTGCCATGCTTGGCTCTGAGGAATGAGGGAGCCCAGGAGACAATTAGAGGCCCCACAAAAAACAGCAATACATATTGAAGAGCTGATTAAAGAGGAAAAGCTGCTTTTCCACCCCAAGGGACATTATTACCCTCCTCAAAGTAAGTTGCTTTAAGCTTTAAGTGTCATGTCAAAGCATCTTTCCAGAGTAAATCTTGGTACATTTCATAGTGAAAGATTCTTTCAAATAGAGATGAAAATGAGCAAATCAATTTTTGGTCTTAGAAACTTAGTTTTAAAAAAGTTCCAACGCACCATTTGGTTGAAATGCTCTGTCCCCATCGGGCTTTCTTCCGTTCAGAGAAGGGGACGAATGAAGAGGAGGGAGGGGGCAGCTGTCCAGGCACAGCGCTCCTGCAGGCTTCTTTCCCACACTGGGGCTGACGCTTCAGGTTTACAGGAGGATGTTGATGACGGCTGCGTGTCTGGGCAGCTCGCAACACTCAGCTCAGTGGGACAGACCTTCATGGCAAAAATCCCAGGGACTCAGACTCAATCTTCCCTCCACACAATATTCAAGCAGCGCAGAAGAGCTGGCTTACAGATGATACACAGAGGCGATAAACAGGCAGCTGAAGTCAGGAAGAGCTTACTTACCACACCCTTTCTCAGGTTTTGGGCTCTGTTTCATTTTCCTCCAGTCCCCATTCTCCATGTCTAATTGAAAAGATTGCCAAAATATAAATTACCTTCCCCTCGACTATGTTCTCTTCCCATCAACCCTCCTTAGCCTCTGCGGCAAGCCCCTGCTCCTTTTGGTGGGAATACAACCAGACACTGGCAAACATCCACTGAAGGCACTTCTTTGTCCTTAGAGATCTGGTTCTAGTCTCCAGACCACTGCATCATCTCCAACCCAAATCTCTACTTACCCCCGCCAAGCCCTTGAGACACAGGTCTCCCTTTGCTGTATGGTGGTACACTCACTCCAGTCTTCCTCCAGCCTTGCAAGTCTTCTTAGCACCTTAGGCAACCCCACCCTGCTTTCACCTTCTTAATATTCTGAGAACAAGCACAGTCTAGATATACCCACGCCAAGCAAGACTGTCAGAGAAAGAAGAGAATCACGGACTGTCAGAAGACAAACCCAGGTCTGGAATGGAAGGAGGTTTCCAATACACTCTGAAACCTGGGATGTGAATTAGCTGACAAAACAGAAGAGGGAAGAAAAGTCGTAAGAGAAAAATTTACATTCTTTCAGTGGAAGGAGAAAGGAGAACTAGAAGGAAATGACCAGGGACGAAGGGGGTTGCACCTCTAGTTTCTTTGGTACAGAAAAGATTCATGTAAGTTCACTACGTCCATGTGGGCACCACCGTTAACTGCATTCTTGGCAAAAAGAAAAAACAAAAAGACCATTGAACTAACTGAATAATGCCTAGAGATAGCCAAAAACTAAACCCTTAAACAGCTGCAGTCAGCATTTCCGGAGCACTTTACATTTGTGCTGCGGGCATGGAGTTGCTCACCTGCTCCAGTGCCGACTGGCTGGTCTCCTGAGTGACCCCAGGACCCTTCCCTCTGGCCGTTCTCTTCCAGGTGAGGACACACACTGGCCAAGCTTAGAGACCCTATAAAGCCACCACCACTGACAGGGTCAAAGTTAGGGCCACCTCCTACAATGTGGATTCAGAACCTGGAGCGGAGCTGCTTAAGAGGGACACTCTAATTCTTGTGAATGCCACAAAGTCTGCATATCACTGTGTTTGGAATGTCTGGGCCACAGCTTCCAGATGTGGACAATAAAGTGCCCATCTTCAAAGAGGCACTAAAATTATGTTCTTTCATCCTCCCTGAAAGGTGGGGGGAAAAAACCCAGGCCAGGAACTCAAAGGGGCACATTAACATAATTTATTAAATTCACCACACAAAGAACATGCCGCAGGAAGAAATATCTGAACTGAAAGGGCCCATGGAGATGATCTGGTCTGACCTTCTTGTTTTACAGAGAAGAAGACGGAATGAAGACCACCGGTACACCATCATGGAGAGAGCCAGCACACGAGTCCGGTCCTCATACACAGAAACACACAGACTTAAAGCTTATGGTTTCGAGCCAAGTAGAACCTAAAGACTTAATCCATGTTTATTTTTAATTTTTCTATGTCCCGTAGCATCACATTCTGATGCTTCTCTCCTTCTTGAGGCTGCAGACAGAGCCTTGAAGAAAATACAGTGAGTGGCAGGGTTACCCAGAGCCAGGATAACAGAGCGTTATAGAGCAGAGGGGTGCAGAGGATTTAGGGGAAGAATCCAATCCCTCCCCAAAAGATCTTGATTATCCTCTTCCTCCAAACAAGGTGCACTCAGACCCAGTGCCTCAGGGCACCTGTGCCTTGCAGAGGCACAGATAAGGTCTGGAGGAGGAGGAGGAGGAAAGGAAAGAAGCAGGTGGAGGAAAGAAAAAAAAAAAGGTTTACTTCTGAAATCAACCAGTCTAGGGGGAATACACTTTTCCCAGTATAGAGCAAATCCAAACGCTGAGAGAAGGTTGTAGAACTCTGGTATTAATTCAGTTGTGAGATACAAGCAAAAACACCAATAACTTAGCAAATAAATACAATGAGAGTTTCACCGAGATGCATGTAACCCAGTGAAAAGAGTTTTTAGGCTCTGAGTCAAGAAAATCGAGGTGAACCTTGCATTGCATCTCAGGGGAAAACCCTAAGAGATCCTGGAAGTCTTCATAGCAGAGAGAAGTCACATGTAACTGTCTGTGGCCCAACAGAATCTTTACTAAAAGCTACTCCCTGATTGTACATTCCCTTCTCCCTAGGAAGACAAAGCTGGCCAGTCCAAATTGAGGCTCGCTGACTCTGACCAGGCTGCGACAGGCGGCCCCCCTGTCCTATCTGCAGGAGGTCCAGGTCAGCACGGGCTGAGGATGGAGCAAGTAGAAAAACAAACTGTGCTGCTAAGAACTGAGCTGTGTTTGTGGAAGGAACTCTATTCTCCCAGGACAGTCTTCATTCACTGTGGACACCTGTGCCTCCAGCTTCTAGGGCTGAGACAAATCTGTCATCTCTCCCAACCCGACGAGGGCCTGGATTCTGGGGCTGCTGAACTCCAGGCTGCAACACGAGGGAGGCTCTGCTACAGAGAAAAATACTAACTATGAGAATAAGGGTGCTGCTCTGGCTTCTGTCAGCAGGACAACATCCCCCACAGGGCTGCAGTGTCCAAGGGAGGAGCTCCTCCATCCGCCCGGCGCACAGAGGACAGGAGTTGGGAAGCGACGACACAGGAGCCCCAAGCCCTGAGGGCAGCCAGGTCTGGGTAAGGAAGTCAAGTCAGTGCTGACAGCCTACAGAGGCGGCTCCTCCACAGGCGAGAGGCGGCAGCAAACGGCGGCGTCCCTCTCCTTCAGCTCATGTTTCCACCACTCGGATGAGAGGCATGGGCTTAGGGCTGGGGGGCTTGGCTATCCTGACGCTGAAAAGAAAGTCAGAAACACCTGAGTGCACTGCGGTTGCCCACCCTTCATAGAGCCGCCCCTCCACGTTTGCCTCTGGAACTGTGCCTTAGTGCCACCTGACCTCTTGGTTCTAATGCTTTGAAACAGTGCTTGTCAGTGACACTTAAGAGACCATTAGGGAAGAGGTACTTGTCTGGTGGCAGAGGTGATGAAAAGAGAAGGGCAGCTAAACAACTGGGAAGTGGGCAGTGCTGTCATCCTGGAGTTCTGCAAAGTATTAGACCTTTTCTATGAAGCTCTTGGTTACCAAAGGCCCTCTCCCTAGAAATATGCACTTATTACACATTCACAGTTTTTGCACACGATTTCAGGGGCTTCATATACCTCTAGTAGCTGTTCATGGGCCTCCTAGGGGTTGTGTGGTATCAGGCTCTATTCTAACCCAGTTGGAAAATTATTCAGGTGAAAACTAGGCCAGATTAGAGACTGAGAGAATAAAATTGGACTTAAAAAGAGCTTTGCCTCTCCCTTGCACATTTCTTTCCCATAGCTCTGTTTCCTTGTCTTCCTTGCAGAGCCACTGCATGAACACCCACTGACCTGCCCGGGTTCTCCGTCGTGGCCCGGGTCTGGGTGCTGAAGTTGCCGTGACTGATCTGTTTCTCTATCAGGTGTTCCATATGGTCGTGCATCTCTAAATTCTATAATATAATTATGAGATTAGAATTAGCTTGCCATTTGTTACATTTAACTGGTTCAATTCTTGGTCTCTCTAGCTGTTTACGCTGCTGTCACCCCCACCCCTAACATGTGTGCCACCACCAGGATGTCCTCTCCCCACATCCCCACCATTCCTGATTGCTCTCTTCCTCCAGTACTTACTCCAACTTCCTTTCCAGAGGATCTGTTTTTTCAGTAATTCTATGCAACACTGATAATTTCCTGCATATCCTCTCTATATACTTCATGTATAAAATTTCTTGCAGTCAGCGGAGATATTCACTTGCCTTTGTTGACATGCTTTTTTATAAAGTATTCTTAGGTCTTTTTTTTTTCTCTTAATGAATTTTCTCTCCATGGAGAAGACTCCACCTACAGAATGCCTCCTTCGAAGCCCAGCTCTACTGTCAGCTCCTCTGCTAAGCCCACATATCAGAATGAAGGGCCCCCTCCATGCTGCCATGGCATGGGGCTTGCACCAGGATGATATATTCCTCCAGAGTGCGGACAGGTCTTTCCATTGTTAGCAACTCCCTGAAAGTTCTCAAAAAAACATTTGCTCACCTTAAACGAAGATTAACCAACCATCCCAGATACTCACAAGCAGCAGCTAGACAAGACCAAGACCCCCTCCAGAACCTCTCCCTCCCTTATGTCCAGTCTTCTCCTCAAAAGCCTGCTCCTTTCCCAGGGCTTCCCAGCACACACACCTCTGCTTCCAGGTAGGCAATTTTCTCCTTGAGCTCCTGGATGGTGGTGTCCTTTGACTGGATCACAGTTTTTGAATTCTGGAGCTGCAAAGATGTGGGAGACATCAGAGCTCATTTTGAAATGACCCATTACACATTACCAAACAGTGCCCTGTTGCCAGGGAAGCCAGCACAGACAAAAGACAGAAGTTTGCACCTCTCTCTTGTTTAGTTTCTCTATTAAAACTTTCTTTCAGTCAATATTAAACTCTTGATTATCCCAGGTGTGGGGAAAACAGCACCCTGATAATCCAAAATAATGGATGATTCAAAAATCATTACACTTGAATTTGGGAGATACAAATTATTTACTCATTCAGGAAATATTTACTGAGTGCATACTATATGACAGGCTCTATTCTACACAATGGGAAACAGCAATAAATGAAACAGGAAAAAGCCAGTCCTCATAGAGCTGACATGCAAAAAGTTAAAAAATATACCCTTCCAAGTTTAAGGTCTTAAGTTCTCAAAACAGTTCTACAAATCAGCAAATCCTGAATATGCTACCCTAAAGCTCAGGCGGGAGAAGGCAGAAAATCTGCTACGAGGTAAAACAGTTGATAACCTGCACACAGATAAGTGAGTTATGGTCACTTAATTACTCATTTACCAGCACTCTGGTAAATGTTAATGTAAGAGAGACTAACCTTTTCCTTCATTTTCCATGGAAAGCAGAAGGCAAATGACCACAGATTTAGGGGAAAGATGGGAGAAAAGCGAATCCCAATCATCCAAACCCAGCAGTGGGGACCACAGATGTTAATGAAACACTCAGAAATATAAGCCAAGTTCCCCAGAAGAATAAATAATAAAAGCATAGACTTGGCAGAAAAATAGGTTTATCTCAACATAGGGACCTCCAGAGGTGGCAACCCAAATCAGGGCAAGATCTAACCCTGCTTACCTGCTCTATCATTTGCCGGACTTTCCGCTGCTGGCTCTTAAGCATGTCATCCAAGTGGTGGATCTTCTCTCGCAAGCCAGCCACTTCCTTTTCCAGATTAGCAGCCCTGAGGATCAAGACCAGAGGCTGAGGCAAGGTGAAGAGATGCTTTCTCTACCCAGTCACAGGAAGAGCCTTGGGCTCAGGGGCTCTATCAGGTGTGACCCCTTCTGCCTGATTCCCCAGCAGTCTGCCCTTAGAACATCACATCGGAAGCATCACTAGAGATCATTTAATCCAAATGAGGGAACGGAGGCTCAGGAAGGCCAGAAGGGGTAAGTTGTTCTGGATGGGTCTAGAAGATAAGACCAGAACCAACACATGTATGTTCCAAGGAAGAGGTTCTTTTGCTAACATGGGAAGGACTTAGGACTAAAATTGTCAGAAAGTGGACTATCGCATGAATAATGAGCTCCTCGTACTTCCATTCAACTAGGAGCTGGCACTATGATACCCAATGCCATCACGCTACTGGCAGGGAATTCATATCAAGAAGGAGGTAAGATCCGAGGATCCTCAAAGCCTCTTCACACAAGTCTGTTAGTCTCTGGATTCCCAGACACCGATGTTTCCTCTGCACCTTCTAAGCAATCTGGGCCAAGATCCCCAAAGGTCAGGTGACTGGGGAGAGTGTCAAGGCATTCAGACCTCTGAAGAATTGCTGGTACCCATTATTCTCCAGTTCTGTCAGAGGAAGCAGACAAGTGTCCACCGCTAGAAGGTGGGCAGTGCTCCGGGTGAAGGTGAGGGTGGGATGCAATACAATCTGAGCCCCTCAATATCCTTCCTAAACTTCAAACATTCTAAGTCCCCTGAGTTCTCCAATGCCCTGTTTCTCTTATTTAGAAAAGCAGCATTTATGGTGCATAGCTATAACTTGCCACTTCCAAGCCTCTGTTTTGAATTATCTGGTCTTTGTTTCACCTGCTACCTCCTTTCAGTCACCTGCCCATGAGCGCCTCCACTATGGAGGAAGTGGGTATGCTGAGTGATTTAAAGCAGTTCTGCTATGAAGTGGAGAGAAAGGGCCCACAAACAGTATGGCAGATATGCCTAAATCAAGGTTATCCCAAAAGAGAGGAAATGTCCACAGCCAACTGAGGGGTCCAAGAAGGCAAGGATTGTGCCTCATAATCTTGGAAGTTCTTAGAAGGCCTTCTGGGTGATGTCAGTTGAACTTAAAAAGGTCCAACTTACACAACAGAACAGACCCAATGTGGTGATGATAAATTTGATTTACCATTTGAGACCTTATTTAACTGCCAATGACATAAAGAATTCCCAAATTCTTGAAGGTCCAGAATGGCCCAATATTTGCTCTGTAGGCTTCACTGGTCTGGGGTCTCTGGTCCCCTCTGATATGAGGGAGTTTGAAAAACTCTCTGACCTTGGAGTAGAAAGGATCCCAGAGACCTGAGTGACCCTGCTGACAGGTGGTTCCCAGTCTGAGTCACTCCAAGTAACAGCAAGTTCAGTATCTCTTCACGAAGCTGCATATTGTATTTTTCTGTCCGCACAACTTGTGAGGAAGTTATTTGATTTTACCCTCAAACACTTTCCATGGGCTTTTGGATTGGGGGAGGACACTCTGCTCTCACAGTCCCACAGACACATCCAGGGTGACAACCTGTGCGGCAATGGGCTGCAACAGCGTATGTGTCACCAGCTCTCACTTGACCTTGGCTCTGAAACCATGAAAGCTTCTTCTTTAGGTTGTTACTCCGTGGAACATGAGCTCTCCAGAGATGGCAGCCTCCCAAACTGCATCTCCCTGGGCGGGGCCCCCATGAGCAGGCTCACGGTGAGTCAGAGCTGGAAGATCTGACATCAGCGCCAGCTGCCTCCCCAGCGCGGCCACACGGGAGCTGCAGGCTGCACGGCCCGCCTCACTCCCTGCCCCCCAACTCACAAGGGCCCTTACTTTTCCTGTTCTGCTCGGCAGTCAGCATTCTCGCTCTGGAGTTCCTCCAGGGCTGTCTCCCCTTCTCTGACTTTCACCAGTAAGGTCTGCTGTTCCTGGATAGGCCAAAAGAAAGAAAATCTCAGATGAGGAGATGGCACCAGTCTCTGCAGAGGCGAGATGGGCACTAGGCTGGAGCTCAGCCCCTACTGAGCCCGGGGCAGCTGCCAAGGAGCAGCAGGCCCAGCAGGTTTGATGGCGCACCTCCCCCATCAGGGAGAGCCCTCCCCACCCTCAGCACACAGACACTTCCCAGCCTCACCCAGCCCTCCGAGGGACAGCCTGGCCCTGTGTATCCAGGCCCACCTGCCAGCTGTCAATCCCCAAGAAACCAGGCTGAGTGGAACTTTACAGCCTGCAAAAGCCCATAATGGGCAGCTATGCAAGAGCCTGACTAAAATGGAAATGGGTTCAACTCTATAGTTAGTGAAGGCTGAAGTTAGTTGAGAAAGACCTTGTTCCTTAAAGGCTAAAAGGTAGAGAGGTATTTGCCAGGGGAAGCTGTGAAGTGTCATTTCCTGGAGCTGCTAGGAGAAGAAAAGGCTCAGCCAGTCCCAGGACACCCTCCGGCCTGGGAATCCAGGTACTGGAAAGCAAGACCCCGGCAATTACCTTCTCCATGCCTAGCAAGCGCCTCTGCAGCTCCCCGACTTCGGCCTCTCTCTGCTCCACTCTGCCCTCTGTTCTCTGAAGAGCCGCGTGACTCTGTTCTGCTTCTTTCTGGTACCGGCTCAGTGTGACCTATAACATAGGAAGGGGATGTGTGAAGTGGAGATGACTGGGGCAGGGAGAGCAAATGTGGATAAAGACCTTAAAACAAAACCCAGCACTCTGGCTGCAGTGATGGGTGAGAGGAGGCAGCTGATAAACACACCACCATCCTCCACAATCTAGGACCACCAGGGAGACTAGCAGGTTAACTCCATTTTCAGGGTTAATTGGCCCATAGTTGATTAAGCTCTACTTTAGAGTGACACTGGAACCCGTAAGACCACTCTCCAGATGGCTGACTTCTTTGCTATCCCCACCAGTCCTCCAATGCCACTCCAGCTGAGCCCAGTGTGGCTCTCCTACTGATGCAAACGCAAAGCGTCCAGGAGAGAACATTTCCATGTCCTTCCTTCTGGCTCCCCACTCTTCCTCACTCTCACTTCAAGCAATACTGCAGCCTGCATGCAAAGGCCAAATGGCATCTGGAAGGGCTCCTAAGCACCAGGAAGAATTTGCTCTTTTTCAAAGATGGTAAGCCAATTTGGAAAGGATAGAAGCAGAACTTTAAAATAAAAAAGTATAGTAAGAACTTGCCTCCTTTCCTCCCACATGCATGTTGACAACTCTTAATTTTCCTTCAGGTCTCGCTTAGATAGTCCTTTTCCCAGGGAGCTCCAAGCCCAGGTGAGGAGCCCCCTTGTGTGCCACAGAGGACACATAGCCCTTTCCTCTTACAGCCCTGAGTGGGTTTTGCCCAGTCAGTCATGTGCACCCCCCAGTAGACTATCAGCTTCATGATGGCAGAGACCTTGAGCACCATTACATACCCAGAGCCCAGCACAGTACCTGGCACACAGTCACTGCTCGATAACTTTGTGAATGGAATTAGTGTTCATCTAGTCCAGCCCTCTCCTTTCACAATTAAAGGTCAACTGACCTATTCAAGGTTACACAGCTATTCAATTACAGAGCCAGTGCTGGAAGCCAGTTACTTCATCATCCATTTCAATGCTTCCCAGTTACCCCACACTGACTTAAAAAGAATCCAGGTATTTTCTGGAAAGCCTCAACAGCCTTGGGAAAACACCACCAGCAGCCAGTTTGTCCAGCTCCTCCTAAAGTCACAATCACAGAGGTGAAAGCAAAGCACAGGATGATGTGGGAAGGAACATGTCCATCTGCACACCAGCCTCAGCCAGAGCAAACTCACTGCAAATCCTTCGGACAGAAAGCAGCCAGCAGCATGGAAAACTCATGCTTAATGGCAGGTGGTTTTCATGGTACTGACAATCTCGCCCTTCCTACTTCCAGGTTCAGAAAAGTAGACCAGAGATTCTAATTGACTAGCAAAGATTGAGAAAAGCCTTCAAATGTCTCATATTAGCCTGGAACAGGCCAGCCTCATGGGCAGGAACATAAAAAGAAGGCCCCATTTCTGTACATAAATAATGCACCCAGGCTGATGTGTGCCTGGAGGAGAGTATTAACAGGCCACACACTGATCCTCACATCCTGCTGTAGAATCATAAAGGGGAAAAAAACCACACTCCGCTGCCACATCTGCTCCTGTAGCCCCAGCCGCTCTGCCCTAAAGGAACCTCTTAGTCATAAAAGGGTGTGCCGACCTACCCCCACAGTGGGACAACCCACAGAGCGCCTCCTACTGCAGGTTGGTGCCACATGCCACGGGGGCTAAAGGGCCGCCTCTTCCAAGAAACCACAGGCATGTGGCTACAGCTGTCAGGGACCTTCTAGCTTTCAGGCTTTTACTCAGGACACTTTGCTCAAGCTTTGAAACCCAGGGCTAGCAGAACCCTCCATTTGTAGCCAAAACCAGCCTAGTACTTCACAGTGCCTCTCAATGTAGAAATGCCTTTCCAAAATTCACGATCTTCCACGCTACAGCCTTAACCTCTGCTTCTTCCTGTTCTGCTCCAAAAAGGTGGGAAACAGCTGGTCACCCAACTGGTACACTGCCAACCAAATTATCCAAATTGTGCAATCCAAAATAGATGTAGCCAACTCTTTTACTGAAAACCTGCTCACACCAGACTATTACCCTAAGTCCAGACAATTTAGGATAGAAAAACCCACTTGTTAAATTGATCACTAAAGAAAGGGTAGCATACCTTGTATTTCTAAACTCTCTAGAGTATTAAATATATTTACACATAACACCTTACTCAATCCACACACCAAACTTGTGAGGTGGAGTTCATGACCCCTTTTCACAAAAGCTGAAAGTGATGCTTAGGTGAAATTACTTGCTCCAATACTACTTCACCTACTCTCAAGGCAGTTGGTCGTTCTCAGTGTACTTCTTCCTCCCCTTTGATGTTCCTCTCAAAAATTCTCTCTTAGTCCCATGAAAAAGAAGAGTTCTGACTGGCCTTCCTCTTTCCACCAAATCCCAGCATGCCTGGGCAGGGCATAATCCTATCATTACATATTTATGACATAAATACTTTACATGTGGGTAAACAATAGCAGATAACAGTTTCCCACATAGAGTAGTTAGAAAAACTGCCCAGTGTATCTCATTTTATACTCAAAGAATTGTCTAGAAAGTATTTCCAGACACTGTTAATAGTGGCGGACTTTCACTCTCTCTATAGACATATAATTTTTGAATCTTCTGTAGTCCTGTATTATTTTTATAACAATAATTGATATACTCATTGAAGAACACAAAGCTCTGCATAGTAAAGCCAAGACTTGATCTAAGTCCATGGGCACAGCTCTTTCTACAACCATACTGATTCATCCACTTACCCAATCCACACTTAAGAGGTTCCCACCTTACAAAAGGTATTGTGCCAGATACTTGGGGATATAGTGGTGACCTTGACAGCAACAGTCCTTGCCTACATGGTACCTAAAGCCCAGTAACTCTGGTCATGGTACTTACAGAAACAACTTCTGAATTACCAGACCAACACCACCAGTCAACCTCAGTACAGCAGACAACCAAGAGCTGATCTAAGAACTGTGGGCTAGCCTTAGACAGCAAAAACTATAAATATCCAGGAAACAGAAAAGCAGACAGGAAGGGCCCCAAGGCCTCAAAGCCTAGCCTTTCCAGTTGGTGGCGCCCAGCCAGAAAAACATGAAGTGAACGCAGAAAAAGTTACTGGCACCCGAATCCAGAGACCCAGCCCTTGGGGCACCTTCTCCCCAAATCCCAATCTCACCTCAAAATCCGTACGGTCTGACTGGCGCTGCCGCTCAGCCTCCTGCAGCTTACCGAGCAAGTCCCGCACAGTCTTCCTTAGGCTCTCAACATCTCCATCTGCGTAGGTGTCTGCCTACAGCCGGAGCAGGGAAGCGGGGTGAAGCCACTGTTTGTGACTTGGTAAAAAAAAAAAAGGTCCTCCTACAACACACATTGGTTTAGAACATCTTATCCTGACCACACTCACAAAAGAATTCATATCACAAGAGGGGAGATTTAGTCTTAGGCACCCAGGAGTTCTGAATTATACACTCTCTTCAAAACCATAAAAACTCAGCTAGTCTCAAATCACATAATTATTTTAGGACACAGTAATCTGTATACATATATCAACTGACTGATTAACAGGTATGTCAGGTATGTTTATGCCTTCCTTGGGTGTGTCCTGCTTCCATCAGACTAGAGCTCCGTTCCCCTTTGGACTATGGTTCCCCAAGGGCAGGGACCGTGCCACACCCATCACGAGGGGCACACCCCAAAGGCACATCTTCCTTCTGTTGTTCTCTGCACCTAGCTCAGAGATCAGCAAATAAAGGGTTACTGATGGATGGGCAGGCAGGGTTAGGGCAAAAGCACCCAGTGAGCCCAGGAATCTGATCTGATGGAGGGAAAGGCTGTGTCATCAAGGTTCCTCTGAGGTTCGCCCCAGCACAGCCGATGGTGGGTTGGTGGGTAGGGCTGAGCTGGCATGTAGGGTCTCACCCCATCTCTGCCACCCAGCACCAGAAACTTCAGTCACCAGCTCCCTGGGAGTCTGATGGAAAGCCTCTCCCCGCCTTGCCCGGTGAGAAGCAGCAGTACCTTCCAGCCAGAGCACAGAGCCCCCCGGTGGGAGGAAGCGCACAGGGTCCCAGGCCCTGCATCATTACTGAGTCCTGCGGGCCTCCTTTCTCATCTGTGAGGCCGTGAGGAGCCCGCTCACCATGCCCTGCCTTACAGGCTACCTCAGAAATAAGTAAGATATTATCCAGTAGCACTTGGAGCTTTTGAGAAGAAAGATGCCGGACAGGTAACACCAGGCATTACTGTAATGTGTTGCCAGCAGCATATTTGCCAAATACGGAGATTTGGGGGAAGGGAAACTGCACATTGAAAGTGCGCGGCCAGAATCACAATACTACAAATCTAGCTGCCAGTTTAGTTATAAGGCCAGTTCTGCAGCATCTGCCCTAAGCTGCTGTGCAGGTGAGAATGATTTAAAAGGCCTCTGCAGCATAACTAGTATGTGTTCATTTCAAATGGTATTCTCATAAGGGTATCTAATGACACTTAAAGTTTTCATGATATAGTATGAAGAGAAAAAAGGGAGTTATAAAACTTGACATGTAGGAGAGTCAGAAACAACAAACTAGATTTTAACACAGCAACACAGATCCTAAAAACATGGTGTGGGATAAAAAAGGAAAAAACAGATATATAGCACAAGTTCATTATGAAAATTGAAAACATATGTAAGAGGCATATTTAAATCATATGTTGAACATGTTAGAATGAGAACCTTTCAGTGAGGGACAGGACAGGCAAAAAAAAAAAAAAAAAAAAACACCCAAAGGAAACCAGTGAGAGGCCTTTATGGGACCAATGATAACAATGTGCCCTGAACCGATGGGTAGGGCTGCTTCAATCCAGCACAAGAGGGTCAGAAAACCCAATCCAGAACATACCCACCCAAATAAAAAACAAATACAAAAAATGCTATACATAGTATAATCTCAGTATGGTAAATATATATTTGCATAGAAGGAGAGACAAAGGAAATTTCACCAAGCTGTTTTTAATCTGCAGAGATCACAATTAATATTTTTTCTTTTCTGTGTCTGAATTTCTCAAATTTTCTACAAGAATCATGTCTTCTATTATTATATAATTACAAAAAAATGTCATTTTTTAAAAGGTATAGCCATGTTTATCAATTATACCTCAATAAGCTGTAGAAATTTTTTTTTAAAAGGGACACCCACAGAAGGAAATATTATACATTATTCAAAGGAATGAGGTAGATCTGTATGTACTGACAGAAAGAAGTCTAAAAAGCAAGCAAGGAATAATATATTTATAATCTGTATATACTTACACATACATACATGTGGTATTTAAATATGGTTGCCTGTGTACAAGAAAACACTCTAAATACTGGTACTTTGGCTAAACCTAAGATTCACACAAAGAGCTTTTAAAAGCCGCGGTGCTGCAGCCACATCTGAGAACCACTACAGTCTCCGGGTGGCTCACGGTCATCCCATCCTCGGAAGCTCCCAAGGGCCGCAGTCAGCAAAGGCTGAGAAACGCTGCTCGGAAAGAGCCCGCGTGCTGCAGCGTGCAGACAGTGGGCACGCCCAGCGTGGGAATGGCGGAGGAACTGCTGCTCTCTATGTTTCTCCACTGTTTGAGTGTTTTTTTTCCCACTGTTTGAAATTTTATAGTATTACTCTTATATTTAGTGAGAGAGGAAAAAAATGGGACCAGGGAAGAGGCTATCCTGCCTCCTGGCTAAGCAGTAATTAGCATGGTTTTCTCTGTTACCTACCTCAGGTGGACTGCTATATAGGGCCGTGGGACTTTGACTAAAGCCATTTGGCTTTTCTAGCATCACCTGTTCAAAGAAAAATAAAATTGGTAGTTAAGAGTCCCAAATAACCAACTTTGAACATTATTCTCCTAAGATCTCAAACCTTGATAGATAGATAGATGAAAGAACGAAAGAAAGAAAGAAAGAAAAAGAAAGAGAGAGAGGGAGGGACGGAGGGAAGGAAGGAAGGAAGGAAGGAAGGAAGGAAGGGAAAGAGAGAGAGAGAGAGAGAGAAAGAGAAAGAGAGAAAGAAAGGAGAGAGATGAAAAGAAGAAGAGGAGAAGGAGGGCAGAGAAAGAGGGAAAAGCAAAGGAAGGCAAGAAGGGCAGGGAAAGACTCCCAGTGCTCTGCTGGAAAATGGAAAGGAAAGGTAATGGAGAACCGTGTGCAACCTTGGCAGGAAATGCCCAAGCTTTGTAGAGAGGGAGAGGGAAGCCTCGGGCTAAAGCCTTTCAGCCTGTCTGGAATATACGTAAGCTCAGCCTCCGCGGCCCAGAGAATACAAGCAGCTGCCTACCACAAAAAGTTTTCCTTGCCCCTCAGGGATCCAGACGGGGTTTGACAAAGCCTAAATCAAAAGGGGAAGCAGACTTTGCTGCAATTCTTTCCAGCCCAAAGCCTGATGACTCATCATAGGGCTGCTGGTTTGTGCAAACAAGGGGCCTGGACTCTGGGGCTAGTCTCTGAGGACATTAGGCTCTTTAGTCACCTGTCAAAGCACCTCCCACCAGCCAGAAAGTCAGAGTCCTATTTTTTGCCAAACAAAATCAATTGGGGGAGTCCGCCACACAAGCCTAGAACACACCCAGACCAAAGAGGAACTCCGCCAGCACTAGCTGCTAGGTCACTGTTTCCCTCAGGAGAACGAGGGCAGAGGTTACTGGTGAAAGACCACCCCACCCAAACCAAAAGCAAATGAAGGGGATACAACTCAGAATCTAAGGAGGATGAGGGCAAACTCATGGTGGGGACAGTTCTGCTCTCCTGAGGATATTTCTATGCTCAAATTTTAGAAAAGCTGTAAGGCAGGATCCCAGGATTATCCACCCCAAGAAGGCTTCTCCAAGAAGTTCAGTTTAACAAGCATTCACTAATGAATTTCTGAATCCCAGACCCTGTGCTAGATGCAGGGGGTGAACCCTAACCTCGAGGAGCTTCCAGTCCCAGGGCAGAAGTAGTTATATACACAGATAAATAACAGACAAGGACCAAGACTTCCAATTTACACTATAGGTATCAACCCAAATTAGGCAAGATCAATTTATGAGAAGTTCGGATTTAAAGATGATTGTTTTAAAAGACTTTGTATTACAAGAAGACTGATCACAGAATCCTTATAGATAAGAGGTTTCACCAACAACCTAAAGATCATTTTATTTATATATATTCAATTTTTGTAGACTGTTTCAGGAGGTATACTTATATACAGGCTGATATGTATAAATACCAAGCGCTCCTCTGCTGGGGAGCCCTAACACAGCTTGTGAGCGCTCAGAGAAGCCAGCACTGCCTGTATGCTCTCCCTTCCTGGCGCTGGTGTCACACGCAGCATCCACAAGGTGACAGACAAATGCGACTGCCTGGCACAACCCCACTTCCTTGGTGGGGACCCAGCCCTGGACCGTTTCCTATTACCTGTATCTCCTGTCCATGGAGAGAATCTCCTGGATCTCTGTCAAGCTTGCTACTTATATCCTCCCGGAGCTTCTGCAGGCAGTTCCTGGCCTGGGAGGGGAGGGCAAGGAGCTTCAGCTTTGGGATAGGGAACGACAGCACACACCTCACCCACCTTTGTGCCTGTCCCCAACTTGTGCTCCTGCGAGTCAGTACTGTCCTGAGCACTGGCTGGGGGCAGAAAGGACCTAGTCAAGTGGGGCTGCAGCCCAGTTCCTGCTACACAAACAATAAAATAAACAAACTTCCTGGCCCTGGAGGAGCTAACATTCTAGTTGGGGGGACAACACAAAAGGCAAATAAGTAAAACATGTAACATGTTACATGGCAACAAGTGCGGAGGAAAAACATGAGCCAGGGTGAGGGTAAGGAAAAGTCAGGGGCGCAAAGCTAGCAACGTTAGAAAGGATGGCAGGGGGATAGCGTTAGGCATGTGGTGCTTAATAAATATTTGTTGATTAATAGCTGGATTGATTAATGGAAGGGTCCCAAATGACATCTGATACATGAGGGCACTTGGTGGCCCTTTGGAGACATGAAGGGACCAGAAGGGAGAAAATCAGAACCCACAAAAGAAGGGAGCCCCTAAAAATGTGAGATTTAGAAAAATTACTTAGGTCATTTGTAGAGAGGGAAAGGGTGCCCACCTCCTGGATATACTGAACTTCACTCTTCAGCTGGTTAATATTTTTCTCATGGATCACCTTGTCTCCAGACCTCCCCTTCAAATACACCTGAAATAAAGAAGACAACATTATTTAGTTAAGAAACCTCCAGTTAAATTAATTCCACACAGGCAGTCTCATATACTGCTGGTAGGTGGGTAAACTTATGAGCTTTCTGGGTGGCAATTTCAGGTCAGAAGACTTAAAACTATAAATCTACTCAGTAGTCTTTGACCTATCAAATCTACTTTTAGAAATTTTCCTAATGAAATTAATTTAGCTAAGCTAGAATATAAACACACACACGCACACACAAACACATGGAAAGAGGGTTGTAGAACGGACATACAAATTTTTCTGTGTATACCATGTTCGGATCTTCTACAATCAGTATTTCCTTATTACTTATGAAATACACAGTTTAGTAACATATATTCAGCAAAATATTGTTTATGTCTAAAAAAATGGAAACAGACAAAATGTCCAACTTATGATATGTCTACAGTAGAATACTATGCAGCCATTAGAATGCCAGACATTTACATTTATGGACAACAAATGTTACAAACCACCATTAAAGTGGAGGGGCAAGCAAATGGCAGAACACAGTATATAATACAATTTTGTTTTTTGAAAAAGTACCTGTGTATAGAAAAATGAATGAGAGGATACACAATAAAGTGTTGATGATTACATTGATGGAACTATGGTGTAGTTTTATTTTCTTCAAGGGCCATGCAACGACTTTGAGTAAGAAAAAGAAATTAATTAAAAGGCATCCAGACTGGAAAGGAAGACATAAAACTATCTCTATTTGCAGATGACATATCATGTATATAAATTATCCTAAGGAATCCACTAAAAAACTCTTAGAACAAATAAATGAGTTCAGCAAGGTTGTAAGATACAAGATCAATATACAAAAAATAGCTGTATTTCTATTCACTATCAATGAACAATCCAAAAATGAAATTAAGAAAACAATTCTATTTGTAATAGCAACATAAACAAAAAAAATACTTAGAAATAAATTTAACAAATTTCAAAATTTGTATTCTGAAAATTACAGAACATTGTTGAAAGAAATAAAAGAACTGAAACAATGAACAAACATCCATTTTCATAGATTACAAAACAATATTATTAATATGGCAATACTCCCCAAATCAACCTACAGATTCAGCACAACTCCTATAAAAATCAGAGCTGGCTTCTTTGTAAAAACTGACAAACTGACCCTAAAATTCATATGGAAGTGCAAAGTTCCCTATATAGCTAAAATGATCTTGACAAAGAACCAAGTTACTACAAAGCAATAATAAGATAGTGTGGGAGTGACATAAAGATAGATACACAGATCCATGGAATATGACTGCAAGTCCAGAAATAATAATAATATAATAGAAATACACTCAACTGATTTTTGACAAGGATTCCAAGACAATTCAATGGGGGAAAGAACAGTCTTTTCAGCAAATGATGCTGGTAAAAATGTACATCCACATGTAAAAGAATGAAGCTGGACCCCTTCCTCACATCATACACAAAAATTCACCCAAAATGGATTGTGACATACTCATAAGAACTAAAACTACAACTCTTTGAAAAAATATAGGGATAAATATTTGTGATCCGGGTTAGGGAAAGCCCTCTTAGATACAACACCAAAAGTGTAAGTGACAAAAGAAAAAAAAAATGTAAATTGGATTTCACCAAATTAAAAACTTGTTTCAAGGGACATCATTAAAAAAAGAAAAAAACTCCATGAGATGGGAAAAATTTTTAAATATTTCCAAATTATATATCAGATAAGGATCAAGTACCTAGAATATATAAGGAACCCTTACATGTCAACAATTGAATTTAACTGCTGAAAATTTAATTGAATTTTTAAATGGGCCAAGGATTTGAATAAATATTTGTTCAAAGAAGATACACAAATGGGCAATAAGGATACAGGAAGATGTCATTAGGAAGATGCGAATTAAACCACAACTAGATGCCACTTCCCATCTATTAGGATGGCTGTAACAAAAAACAAACAAAAACCAAACAAATAATAACAAGTGTCAGTGAAGATGTAGAGAAACTGGAATTCTCATACATGCTGGTGGGAATATAAAATGGAGCAGATGCTTTAGAAAAAAGTCTGGTAGTTTCTCAAAGGATTAACTCTAGAGTTACCATATGACTTAGCAATTCCATTCCTAGGTATATGCCAAGAGAATTGAAAACATGTTCACACAAAAATTTGTATATGAATGTTTATACCACATTATTCATAATAGCCAGAAAGTGGGAAGAATCCAAGATTCATCAGTTGATAACTGGGTAGCATCCCAGGGAGTATTATTTAACCATTAAAAGGAATAAGTACCGACATATGTTACAACATGGCTGAACCCTGAAAATATGCTAAGTGAAAGAAGGCAGGCACAAAAGGCCTCCTGTTGAACGATTCCACTTATATGAAATGTCTAGAAGAGGCAAATGCATAGAGACAGAAATAAGATCGGTGATTGCCAGGATCTGGAAGGAGTGAATAAACAAAAATGTTCTGGAATTAATAATGGTGATGGCTGCACGATTCTGTGAATATACTATAAACCACTGAACTTTGCACTTTAACAGAGCTGACTGTATGATATGTGAATTACATCTCAAAAAGCTATTTTTAAAAAGAAATTACAAAAGTATTTTAATTTATAAAATAAGTCCCAGAAACACCTCCCACCTGTCTCCACGACCTCCAACAGTTAAATATGGACAATAGATAGGCACCTAGGAAGGTCATCCCAACCTTCTCCATGCCTGCAGCCGGGTTGCTCCAAAGTCACTACCGACTGACAGTGTCGTTAACTACGATCTTCCCAGGAGGTGACTGGGAAGCCGCATCCCCGGTCTGATTTTTCCTAACCAAACCACAAGGTCCATTTGGCAAATTAAGCTGCTCCCTCTTCCGTGCCTGTAGGGAGAAAGAGTAAAGGTGGACTGAGCTTACCTTAATGATCTCTTCATGCCCATCACTGGACTCCACGAGTTCTGAGGCCAGAGAATGGCTGGCTGAGCGACTGGACACCATGGCATAGGTCTTCCTGCTTGCCTACCAGAGAAAAAAAGAGAGAGAAATCAGCTCAGAAATCACGACAATCCCAGAACTTCAGCCCCTGACTAACGCTGCTCCTCAAAAGACTTGAAGGATTCGTCTGATTTCCCTCTACAGAAATTCATTTCAGAACCTCTATCAGAAGCCACACACAACAGCAAAAACACTGGATGGGGAAAATTAGTAGAAATTTCAGGTTAGTTTTAATTTTAGTGGGGGACTCTGCTGGCTGTGTCTGGAAGGAGATGCTCCTGAGCAGCAGCAGAGATGGTTTCAGGTGGCACTGGGATGAGGGGTCAGCAGCAAGGAGAACTGGCTGAGGAGAGCAGACCTCACCCCGCCAGAAACCTCAGTACCTTCTGAGCTATGTGTTCCAGTGCGTCTCCTGTTAGTTCACTCTGGAAAGTCAGCCTGAGAATGTCCACACTGCCCTAATAATGACAATGACAGCAACAACAATCCCTCCCCTTTATGGTCTGCTACTGGTAAAGGTGCACTTTTACCAGCCCTCTGGAATGGGCCTTATTATCACCATTTCACAAACAAGCACAGCTACAGTCTGGAGAGGTGGTATTAGCTTTCCCAAGAGCAGGTCACTCCTAAGTGGTAGGATGTCTCTGAGGATTCTGACAGTGCACGCTGTTCCACGCGGATCCAGAGGGGCTACCGTGGTCCTCAGATTACAAGAAGCACGTTGCATGTATTCCCCTTTTCCCAACTTTGAAGAGGGCATCCCTGGATTGGTCATTCCCAGTCCAGAATTCCTGCACCTGACTGCCAACCAGGAAGTTACTGATGCACTTTATAAGACTAGGATATATTTCCTGAACCAAATTACACAAAGGTTCCTGAATCCAAACCTCCTATTCTAAGAGCCACACAGAAATTATCCAAACCAACGCAGGCAAGACAATAAGGTACTTATCTAGAGCTCAGCCTAATTTCAAAGGAAGAAGCAGGTTTCCTTTCTTAACTCAAAGAAGGTTTAAAAAATAAAAAACATATCAAGGGAGCCACGGCAATCAGACAACACAAAGAGATGAAGGCATCCAGACTGGTGAGGAAGAAGTTAAACTGTCCCTGTTTCAGATGACATATTATACACAGAAAACCCTAAAGAATCCCCCAAAAAACTACTAGAACTAATAACTGAATTCAGCAAAGCTTCAGGATACAAAATGAATACACAGAAGTCTGTTGCATTCCTATACACTAACAATGAACTAGCAGAAGAGAAATCAGGAAAAATACTCCATTTACAGTTGCCTCAACAAGGAGTAAACTTAACCAAGGAGGTGAAAGACCTATACTCTGAAAACTACAAGACACTCATGAGAGAAATTAAAGAAGACACCAATAAATGGAAATCTATCTCATGCTCATGGACAGTAAGAATTAATATTGTCAAATGGCCATCCTGCCCAAAGCAATTTAGATTCAGTGCAGTCTCTATGAAAATGCCAATAGAATTTTTCAATTAACTAGAGCAGGTAATCCTAAAACTCATATGGAACCACAAAAGACCCAAAATAGCCAAAGCAATTCTGAGAAAGAAGACCGAAGCTGGGGGTATTTCACTCCCTGACTTCAAGCTATACTACATAGCTAAAGTAATCAAAATAGGACAGAACTGGCACAAGAACAGACCCTAGAGTAATGGAACAGAACAGAGGCAAGAAATAACCCACACATATATGCTCAATTAATATATGACAAAAGGAGCCATTAATACATGACAGTCTCTTCAGTAAATGATGTTGGGAAAACTGGAGAGCTACATGTAAGAGAATGAAACTGTCTAACTCCATTCACAAAAATAAACTTGAAATGGATTAAAGACCTACATATAAGACATGAAGACATAAATCTCTTAGGAAAAAAACACTGGCAAAAAGCTCTTAAACATAAGCATGAGCAGTTTTTTCCTGAACACATCTCCTTGGACCAGGGAAACAAAATAAAAAATGAACAAGTGGGACTACATCAAACTAAAAATCTTCTACAGCAAAGGACACCATCAGCAGAACAGAAAGGCACCCTGCAGTATGGGAGAATACATTTGGAAATGACTCATCTGATAAGGGGTTAACACCCAAAATATATAAAGAACTCATACACCTCAACACCCAAAAAACAAATAACTCAATTAAAAAGTGGTTGAAGGAAAGACACTTCTCCAAAGAAGAAATACAATTGGCCAACAGGCACATGAAAAGATGCTCCACATCACTCATCATCAGGGTAATGCAATTAAAACCACAATGAGATATCACCTCACACCAGTTAGGATGGCCACTATCCAAAAGAAAAGAAACAACAAATGCTGACAAGGATGAGGAGAAATAGGAACCCCCCTACACTGATGGTGGGAATGTAAATTGGTGCAACTGCTCTGGAGAGCAGTATGGAGGTTTCTCAAAAAACTAAAAATAGAAATACCATTTGACCCAGTAATTCCACTCCTCAGAACTTACCCAAAGAAAACAAAATACCTGATTCCAAAAGATATATGCACCCCTATGTTTATTGCCACACTATTTGCAATAGCCAAGACATGGAAGCAACCTAAGTGTCCATCAACAGATGAATGGAAAAAGAAGATGTGGTACATATACACAATGGAATATTATTCAGCCATAAAAAGAAAAGAAATACTGCCATTTGCAATAACATGGATGGAGCTAGAGGGTATTATGCTCAGTGGAATAAGCCAGGTGGGGAAAGACAAAAACCATATTATTTCACTTATTTGTGGAATCTAAAAACAAACCAAAACAGAAGGAACAAAACAACCAAAGACTCACGGACACTGAGAAGTGACTAGTAGTTAACAAGGGGGAAGGGTGGGGGCAGGTGAGGAGGTAGGGGAGGGGTAAGGGGGATAAAGGGGCACAATAATTCACAATCACAATATAAGCTGATCACAGGGACTGCTGAACTACTGTGATATATGTGTGAAACCAACGTAAGATTATATATTAATGATGCTTCAATTTAAAAACATATCATGGGAAAATAGAAAACCTGAGGGGAAAAATATGTGGTAAAAAGGTAAAGTAGGGTGCTGGAGATTTGGGAAGATAACATTGACAGACTGCAAGGCAGAGTGAACTAAACTCTGCCAATACCTGTGTTTTATGTAGAGGTGGACAACAGGCTTAGCCATTATGGGCCTCTGGTCTCCCAAGAAAAATAAGAGGTTGGACTAAGTATCTCTAAGGCTCCCAGCAGCTTCAATACTGTGATGGCATAAAGGGGAAGTATATGCCCCTCGCAGGCAACATAGGGAAGATGGATACTGAGTTATTCAAGGTTGAAAGCGACCTTGAGGTCATTTGGTCATCCCCTGCCTTGCAGTCCAGAAGTATAAATGCCACCTAACTCTTAGCAGGTTTTAAGGACCTCTCCTAACTTCCAAATGTCTACTGGAAGGAAAGGAGGCAGAAAGGATAAGACTCTGCCTAGGGAGTTGGAAGAGGCATCTCTGGGCAGGCAATAGTCCTTCCTACACAAGAAAGAGCAACTTGGTAGAGAAGAAATCAGCTTCTGTGGAGATAAACTCTTAGTGTTCTCACTGTAAAATGCAGCTACTACCGTCCAACTGAGGGTTTTTTATTGAACATTAACTGAAAATGTATGGAGGTTGTTCTTTGCCACTTAAGAGGGAAGTACTCAAATATTAGTCTCCTTACACTTCTTGGAATGAATCCAAATTTAGGAAAGACAGAAAACACTCCCATGTGGCCCTTAACCCTTCCCAATCCTGGCAATATAGCTGGTTTTATAAAAACTATTAATTCCTACTAAGTAAAAGCCAGATCCTTAATGTGGCACTTCGGGCCCTCCATAGTCTGAGCCAATTCACCTCTCCTGCTACTGCTCCTCATTGCTCCTTTATCCCCACCAACATCCAATACATCCTCAACTTTCCCACTTCACTGTCTTTGCTTACATCATTTCCTTTGCTTTAAATGTACTTTTAAAAATTCCCACTTTCATCCAGAGCAGCCTGCAAGTCCCTCAAGAGTTCACATGCATTCAAATGTCACACATTCGATGACGCTTCCCTACATCCTGTGGGAAATACATTCTTTCCTCCCTGAGCTCCCTCGGCATCACAGGGCCTCCTGTGGCACCTATCTCTCAGTTACTTGTGTTCCAAGAGGAATCACCCCTCCTAACTGTTAATTCCTTGTGGGCTGCTTTCTGCGACAGCCTTTAACACAATATTTTCTGACTGTGTATAGTGTTTCAAGACAACTAGATCAAGGGAACATTACAAAAGAAAGAAGAGAAAATGATTTCAAAATAGTCACTGTGGCTGCCAACTCTTTTTCCCCAGGACACAGGCATGTACTTTGATTAAAGCACCATCTCCCATACCTGGAGGCAACTGGGGAAAGCTGGGCCATCCCTCAGCCAAAATAAAGGAGTTATTAGCCAATGAAAATCATCAAGTCTGGTTTATTCCATGAACCCAGGCATTCTAACTGGAAGAAGAAACAACCAGGCTGGATTAGGGCCTTGAGAGTTCATCTCATCCATTCATGTCATCAGAATTCCAAAAAGAGAAAAGAAAGTGGGCAAGTTAAAAAAGTTCTCAAATAAATAATGGCTTAAAACTTCCCAAATTTGGCAAAAGACATTAAACCTACAGATTCAAGAATCTGAGCAAATCCCCAACAGGATAAACCCAAAATTATGTCAAGACACATCATAATTAACATTCTAATAACTAAAGACATAGAAAATCTTGAAAGCAGCCAGACAAAAATCATACCTTACCTACAGGGGGAAAACAACTTGAATAACAGAGTTTTCATCAGAAACCATGAAGGCCAGAAGGAAATTCCACACTATCTTCAAGTGCTGGGAAAAAAAAAAACCTCTCAATCAAGAATTCTATATCCAGGGAGAATATCCTTCAGGAATCAGGGGAAAATGAAGACATTCTCAGGTAAAGGAAAATTAAGAGAATTTCTTACCAGTAGACCTACACTAAAAGAATGGCTTTAAAAGGTCTTTAGCAGAATTAACAGAAGCAATTAACAGTAACATAAGGAAGACAGAAACGAGACAGATAACAAACATATGGGCAAATACAAAATGCTTTCCCTCTCCTCTTGGTTTTTCTAAATTACGTTTGATGGTTCAAGCTAAAATTATGGCACTCTCTGATGTAGTTCTAAATGTACACAGAGGAAATATTTAAATTACTTATATTATAAATAAATGGATGTAAAGGAGGTAAAGTTTCTACACTTCACTCAAACTGGTAAAGCGACATCAGTAGACTCATAAATTGTGTATATATAAGGTAATACCTAGAGCAATCACTAAAAAGTCTACACAAACAGGTAACACTCAGAAACAATACATGATCGATGGAACCCTAAGAAGTTGTCACAAAACCCACAGAAAGGCAGGGAAAAAAGAACAAACAAAAAGCAAAAAAATTAAAGGGAAGACTTACCATACTGATAATAACATTAAATGTAAGTGGTCTAAATATTCCAATTAAAAAATAGAGATTGGCATAGATTTTAAAAAATAGCTCTATATATGCTATCTACAAGATACATACTTTAAATATAAAGGTATAAGCAGGTTGAAAGTAAAAGGATGGGAAAAGATGTATTATCAACATTAATCTAAGGAAAGCAAGAGTGGCTATATATAAAGTAGACTTCAGAGCAAAGGGAATTACCAGAGACAGAGAGACATTATGTAGTGTAAAAGGGTCAGTCCACAAAGAATAATACAGCAAGACCAAATGTATATCTACCAAACAACAAACCTACAAACTATGTGAAGCAAAAACTAAAAGAACTGAAAAGAGAAATACAAAAATCCACAAATACAGTTAGAGATTGCATACATCTCTCAACTGATAGAACTAGACAAAAAGTCAGCAAGGATAAAGGAATTCAACACCCCCAACCAACAAGACTTACAGAACATTTATAGAACATCTCACCCAACAACAGTAGAATACACATTCTTTTCATGTACCTACAGAACATATATTAAGGTAGACTGTAATCTGAACCATAAAACAAAGCAACAAACTTGAAAGAACTCAAATCATATGGAGTCTGTTATCTGACCACAATGGAATCAAACAAGAATAACGGAAAAATAACTGGAAAATTTCCAAACACTAGGAAATTAAACAACATGCTTCTAAGTAATCCTTGAGTCAAAAAATAAGTCTCAAGAGAAATTTTAAAAATCATTGAACTGAGTGAAAATGAAAAAATGAAATGTCAAACTTTATGGGACACAACTAAAGCAGTTCTGAGAGGGAAATTCACAGCACTAAATATACATATTAGAGAAGGTCTCAACTCAGTAATTTAAGGCCCCACTAGAAGAATTTAGAAAAAGAAGAACAAATTAAACCCAAAGCAACCAGGAGGAAGGAATTAATAAAGATAACAAAACAAATGAATAAAATTTAACAAAGAAAAACAGTAGAGAACAGTCAATGAAACAAAGAGCTGGTTCTTTGAAAAGACCAATGAAGCTGATAAACTTCTAATAAGACTGACAAAAAATAAAGGAAAGAAACACATATTATTAATATCAGGAATGAAACAGGATATTTCTACAGATCCTTGCAGATACCAAAAAGTGGTACTATGAGCAATTCTATGGGCATAAATTTGACAGTTTAGACAAAATAGACCAATTCCTCAAAAAAGACAAACTACCATAATTTAGCTAATATGAAATAGATAACATGGATGTTCTATTAAGGAAATTAAATTCATAATTTTAAATTTATCTAAAAAGAAATATCTGATCCTAGATGGTTCCACTGGAGAATTCTACCAAACATTTAAAAAATTAGCACTGATTCTACATTTCTCATCCAGAACACAGAAGTGGAGAAAACATTTCTCAACCCATTTTATGAAGATTATCTTACCCTGGTAGCAAAACCAGACAAAGACAATTTTTAAAAAAGAAAGAAAAGGAAGAAAAAAACTATCGACCAATATCTCTCATGAACACAGAGATTCTATTCCCTAATATTTTGTTAGAACATAAGTAAAAGACATGAAAAGACATTTTACTGAAGAAGATATACAGGTGGCAAAGAAGCAGTTAAAAAATACTCAATGTCATTATGCCACTAATATCATTAGTGAGATACTACTACACACCTATCAGAATAGCTAAGACAAAAATTAGCGACAACACTCATTGCTAGCAAGAATGTGGAGAAACTGGATCACTCACACATTACTGGTGGGAATGTAAAGTGACACAGGCACTCTGAAAAACAGTTTGACAGCTTCTTTAAAAACGAAACACATAACTACTATATGTATTCCTGGGCATTTATTCCAGAGTATGAAGACTTAAGTTCATGCAAAAACTTGTACATCAATGTTTATACTGCCCTGGTTGTGATAGTGAACTACAGTTTTGCAAGATGTTTCCACTGAAGAAAACTAAGCACACAGAGCATCTCTATTATTTCTTATAGCTCCGTATGAATCTACAATTCTCTTTTTTTTTTAAGTAACATTTTCAGGAACAAAAATTAAAGAATATAATGAAGAAGACAGTTACATTCCTAGTACCCCAAAGTAGCCAGTATTAAAATGTTAGTATATTCCTTACAATTTTGCTATGCATATTTTTAAAAGGGATACTTTTGCACACACTTATATACTTGCTTTTTTCCCCCTTTAATATTCCATCATTTCTTTCTATTACTTCAAACAGTCTTCAAGACTGGCTTTTAACAGCCACTAGCACTGGGTTGAATGGATTGAACCGATTCACTCAACATGACCCCTCCCACATAGGTTACTGTTAATTTCTTGTTTCTTTTTTCTTTTTTATGCAGTTATTTATTTTATAAAATATATTTTATTTTGATAGCTAGAATGAAATGATACACAATATACCTGGATTACCACCAGATGTACTGTCTGATCCACTCTCCCTCACACCCAACTTGACTTTCTCTCCTCTTTGCAGAAAAAGAATAGCATTTGGGAGTTAGATCTTAGCTCAAGCACTGGCTCTGGCTTTCATTTGTTGTTAAGATCTTATTCTCCCTCTGCCTTAGCTTACTGGTTGGTCAGATGGATAGCGTACAACACTTAAGTGAGAACACAGTGACTAATACATGTAGATTTACAAAAATACCAGTTCCTCAAAATCTGACATAATGCCGCTCTTCAAAATATTTTCTAAAAGCATATTCTATAAGCTTGTAAGTCAAAGTAAAAATTCCTTACTATGGAAAAAAATGTATGTGAATTCCTTACCTCATGCCATATACAAACACCAGTTCCAAGTGGGTTGCAGATTTAAATGTAAAAAGCCAAGCAATAAAGGTTTTATGGGAAAACAGAGGAGAACATCTTTATGACCCTGGAAAGGGCGAAAATTTTTCTTAATATGGCACACACACAAAAAATCCTCCCTACACAAAAAAAGTGATAGTTTCGACTACATTAAAATATTGAACTTTTGTTCCTCAAAAACACCACTATGAGAGTACACAGCAACCCACAGAGTAGAAGATATTCACTCTATGTATATCTGACAAAGGATAGTCAGATCACATTAAGGATTTCTACAAAACAAAAAGACTAAATACACTGATACCCTGGACTGGCTCCTGGATCAGAAAAAGGACATTAGTGGAATCCCAGTAAGGTCTATAATTTAGCTTATAATATTGTATTAACATTAACTTCTTAGTTATGATAAATGTACAGAGGTTATGTAAGATATTAACACTGGGGGAAACTGGGTGAAGAGTATATGAGAATTCTCTGTACTATCTGCAACCTTTCTGTAAATCTAAAATCATTCTAAAATAAAAGTATATTTAAACAAAGAAATAGAGTAAGGGAGGGATGGAGAGAGACAGAGAATGGGCACCCAACAAAAAAAATGGGCAGAAGACATCAACAGACAAGTCAAACAGGATATGTAAATGGCAGTAAACATATGAAAAGGGTTTAACCTCATTGTTATTAAAAACTGGAAACTAAAAGCACAAGGCAATACCACCAAATACCCATCAGAATGCTAAAATGAAAACAAAAAACAAACTTTAGGAGCTGTGTAAAAAGCAGAACTCATACACTGATGGTGAAATTGCTCATTATCACCATCACTTTGGAGGTATCTACTAAAGACTTGAAGTACCCACAAAAGGATCAACCATATGTATACTCTACATAACACAGCAATTCCACTCCTGGTTATCTACTCAACAAACATGTATACATGTTCCCTATTTAAAAAAACCCTCCCCATAAAAAAGTTGATACTAGAATGTTCATAGTAGCATTTTTGATTATAGTCAAAAACTAGAAATTACCCAAATGTTCATCAAGAGTAGAATACACATCAATTTTGATAGTCATACAGTGGAACCTTGCACAATGATAAAAGAATGAAGTACTGTACATGCAACAGGATAAACCTCACAGAAATGTTACGGAAAACAATTGTGAAACAACAAAAGTATACTATATGATTCTTATGCCGGGGTTCTTGCTGGCAGAGTCGAGAATGAACTACGTGAACAGACAAGGCAAGAGATTTACAAAGAGTTTTTATTCAGATACAGAGAGAGAGAGACAGCTTTATTCAGGATAAGAGAAAGTATAGAACTCCCCGCAGGTGCAGGGAGGGGCAAGGTTGCCGTTTGGGGTCTCCGTGTCTAGGGTTTTATGCTTGCTGCAGTGGGAGTTTTCTATAGATACAGCCAAAATGCTAGTTATATTTTAAGCTATGTCTGTGAAGGTTTCCCGGATATCCTATTGTAAGCTAATGGGCCTGACGCCAACGATGAGCAATGAGCTGTTCTATACCACTGGGTCCCGATGGGGAATCAATTGTTACATTGTTTCAATTTCAAGCACCGTTTTGTAAGACTTTGTCCTTTTCCAGGGCCCCACACCTATTCTAACTGGGCAGGAGTTATGTCCTGCTGCCTTCCTGTCTCAATTCCACTTACATAAAAAGAATAAAAACAAGCAAATCTAATATATGCTTTACAAGTCAGGGTAGTGATTATCCTTGAGGGAGAATAGGTAATAACTAGAAGGGGACACGAGGGGGCTTCTGTGGTGCTGGTAATGGTTTGTTTCTTGACCTGGGTACTGGTTAGAGGAGTGTGTCCAGTTTGAGATTACTGGACTGTACATTTATGATTTATGTACATATGCTATTATTAAGTAAAACCTTAAAAAATTTTTTTTAACTCCTTAACATGGCATTAAAGTCCTCTCATGATCACGCCTAGCACTGTCTATCCTACATAATGTCTTGACTCCCACCAGAATCCCACTTGTACCCTACAGTCTATCTGAAACTCTCCTGCTCCAATTGTGGGAAGGCATCCAAATCCAATCTTCCTGTTGATGAGTCTTTCGATGCAAAACGTGCTCTACCTCCCCACAGGAGCACATGTTTTCTTCTCCTGGGTCACCCATCCCTCCTGCACCTCCTTGGAGAATTCCACTTAGCCTTCAAGGCTCAGCTTGGGCATCCTTTCTCCGCAGGTCCTACCCTAGCACTCCTTGGTCAGAGCCTGCTCCCTGCACCCACTGCACCCTACATACCCTATTCCTTCATAATTATTTATTCGTGCACCTCCCCCAATAAAACTGCAAGCCTTGAAGACATGGATGGCTTATTTAGTATAGTGCCTGGCCTAGAGTGGGCTCTCAAAGCAAACATGGGCTGCATCAGTTCCAGGTGACGTGGTCAGGGATTTTTCCCAATTCTCCTTTTGAGAAACTCACTCCTCAGTTAAAGAAGCAGTAAGGAATACTGGAAACAGACAGACACGGAAAGGGGAGAAAACAAGAACAAAAACAGGCAAAGACTAAGAAAGGCAAATCAAGGAAGGAATTAAGTGGCTAATGGATATATGGACCTCGCCAGCAATCAGGGAAATGCAAGTTAAAACAATAAAGACTTATCATTTGATGGTGGCAGCAGGAGGGAGCCCAGATTTCACTAAACTTATAGATTTAACAAATGTAAAGACAAGACAAGTAGAAGTATGTTCACAGTAGCACTGCTCACAAGGGCAAAACACTGGGAACACCAACAAGAAAATGGATGAATAAACTGGTGTATTAGTACAATGAACTACTACTATTCAGCTGTGAAAATGCATCAACATGAATCTCAAAATTAATGTTACAAAGCTATAGAATATAGATAAATACCATGTATATCAAGTTCAAAACATGCCAAACTAAGCGATATATTACTTGAAAGCGTGTATATATAACAAAAAGCAAGGAAATAAACACAAAATTCAAGATGGTAATCACTTCTGTTGAGGAAACAAAGGGTTATAAAGTAAGAGGGATCCCAGGGGCTTCAAAAGTATTGGTAATGTTCTATTTCTGAAGCTGGGTGTTCACTACACATATCTGGGCCAGGTAGGTACATGTGCAGGAGTTGTGCGAAAGAGCTTTGCAAGCCATAAATCACCAAGGTGAGCCAGCATTACTTGCCCAAGGAACTCTGGAAAGGCTACAAGGGAGGACAGCGGGCCAGACAAATTGTTCAAATGGAGCCTGTGAATAAATCTAGAGTTCTCTCTGGCACCTCATCCTCCAGAACCAGAGAATCCAGTCTGCAAGGCCACAGACCTCACTTCACAACCCCACCCCAGAGCTATGGAAGGAGCCCTGGGACCCTCCCTCCTCAGTGCCATTGGCTGTTCTCTAGAACTGCTGTGACCTCAGGGCTGTGAGCAGGCTCCAGAAGGCTTTAGGAAGGTCCCAAAATACCTAGCAGGGTGGTCCCTACTGGCAGCTCTAGGACAGGAAGATAGCAAGTGGAGCCTTCTGCTCCAGGGAAAAAGGAAGTGGAGCCTTCTTCTCCAGGGAAAAAGAAACGGAGCTAATCACAAGGTAAGCAGCCTCCAACATCATAAACATTCTTGGGGAGAAGCCCAGCCACCTCCAAATTACAGGCAGCCTCTCCACTCTGTTCAAACAAATCAGCAGCCGTGATTCATTCCTCAGAATAGGGAGGGGGTAAACACATAGCTAAAGGGTTAGAGATCAGGACGCTGAGGAGAAGTGATAGGGAGATAAACAGGGAGGCTCCAGAGCTTCTCACACCACAAGCTAACATGGATAAAGGAAAGATGTGTGGGAAAATATGTTTCTCCAACTCTCACTCCCAAGGTTACTATGGGGGCCATGAAGACTGGGTGATAGGGGAGGGTAAGGGTCTTTTTAAGAGGAAGTAAAGGAAGGGGAGAGTGCCCCTAGGTTAGAAACCAGCATCCTTAATTTACCTTCAAATCCTATAAGCCATTTCTCCATCACTTTGTCCCTCAATCCCGTCCCCTCTCCCACTCAAAATGTACATGGTCTCTCAAGCCATTACAGCACCAGCCACCTTAATTTTCCCCCTCTGAGAAATTGGAATAGCCAGCCACTTGAAAGACTGGCTCCCAGAGGCCAAGATGAGGGAAGTCCCAATAAAGTCAAAGAAGAGGGCCAGATGAGATGGTGGGGGCCTACCCTCTCAGGACTGAGACTCCCAGAGCCACTTGCAGCTGTTGGGTTCACTTAGTCCTGCCTTCTGTAGGGTCCTCTAGGCCAGAGAACGGCCCTCTGCCGAGCAGGACACAAAGAATCGCTCCCGCTCCTCCTCACAGATTAGCCAACAACACATGTGTCTGCTTTTTGTCTGGCTACCTGCCCAGAGGCATGGGCTGGTCAAGCTCTACACAGAGGGCTGACGGGGTGATTGGGAGGTGAAGTGAGAAGAAGGGATTTAGGGTGGCACCCTAAATAGTGCAACCCTTCTCATTATCTTGAGGTCTCACACAGGAAAATGCTGGGGCCTGACAGTGAGAGTGTGTAGAGGGAGGGAGGTGAGCTCCTGAACTCTCAGCTCTGAAGATCTCTCTCCAGGAGACTCGCCTAGTGCCCAGGCAGCCTGAATGAAGAGGGGGCAGTGCCGCAGCACCCCTCCCAACTCTAGTCTCTGATTACCTTGCTTTGTGATTTTTGCTTTTGTGCACCCAGACCCTAGAAGGCCATTTCCTTTCTCTTCCTTCATCTACCCACCCCCATCCCACCTCTATATTTTCTTCTCCTTGCCCTGCTGGCCAGGCTTAAATCTAGGCCACCAGCCTCCCAGGCACATACCTATTCTCCAACTAAACTCCCCACCCCTAGGAAACAAAGGTATTTCACAAGGCTCTGCGTTGTGACCCAAAGAGGTCACACCATAATTACCATCAGGCTGGTAAGCTCGTCTCACCTGCTGTGAACACACATGTCTGGAACCGAAACCGTGGGAGTGAACACCCGCTTCCCCCACCCCAGAGAAATACAGGCAAAGGCTGCCACCAGTGCCCGGTGACTGGGTAAACCTCCTCCCCGAGATCCTCTGGCAGAGCCCAGGATTCCCCAAATTCCTGGCAGACTTGGAGATATGAGCTGCAGTGCTCCTGAAAGTAAGACCCTGGCAGTGAATGAGGGAGATGGAATGGTGTGAGGAGGAATCTGTGGGCTGACCTTGGGACAGGTCTCATGAGTGGAAGGAATAGGCAGTCATCAAGCTTGGAAGGTTCCTCTGCCCAGCACTGTCTTCCCCACCCAGATGTCACAGAGCCAGGGCTTCCACAATTTTCGAATTCATTCATTCCTTAGGAGTAAGCATCAATGACTCCAGATGAATCCTCTTTTAAAATGTAAATATTCTGACCTAGCAATTCCACTCCTAGGTATGTATTTCTCTCCAAAAGAAATGAAAATATATGTCCATACAAAAACCTGTAAACAAATGTTCATAGAGAAAAAGGAGGAACTACACAATTTTCATAATAGACAAAAAGTAGGAACAACCCAAAATTCCACCAATTTTTTCATGAACATATGTGATAATATACCCATACAATGGAATATTATTCAGCCATATGATGTGCTGATTCATGCTACAACATAAATTGACTTAAAAACATGCTACTTGAAAGAAGCCAGTCCTAAAGAATCACATATTATATGACTGCATTTATATAAATATCTAGAATAGTCAAATCATAGAGAAAGAAAGTAGACTGGTGATTGCCTATAGCTGGGGTGGCGGCAGGGCAGGGAGGTGGGACAGGGAATGACTGCTAATGGGTCAGGATTTCTTTATGGGGTGATGAAAATGTTCTAAAATTGATTATGTTGATCAATGTACAACTCTGTGAATATACTAAAAACTGTTAAATTAAACTGGTTATTTGTGTGGTATGTGAATAATATCTCAGCAAGACTGTTGTTAAAAAATAATAATAAAGCCCATAGTAAGCCTTCGACTAAACCACAGCTTTAGTTTAAAAAATAAATAAATAAAGGAATAGGGCTCAAGAAAGACTTGGTATTAAATAATTCAGCTTCTGAGGTCCTAAAGGAGTAACACCTATTCCAGGACAAAGGCTCAAACTACAGCTGATGAAAAATTCCAAATCCACCCAGGCACTGAGAGGACTCTCCGGCCAAGACTGATCAAGATAAAAAATCAGAGAATGAAAAAAAAATGTAAGTATTTTAAGGAAGGGTAACACTGACAGATTACTTAATGAGAATCACTATATCAAAGAGCCCAGAGCATCATGGGACACGAGCTGCCTTGGCCATGAGGTCACAAAGAGGAAGAAGAGGAAAGACACCCAGAGAGGGATGCCAAAATATAAACTCTGACATCACTCTTAGACGAGTCCTGGCTGAGTTCGGACAAGCAAAATTTACTCAGCTCTCCACCCTAGGTCTATCTAGACCCCTTCTCATCCTCGAGACCTTCCAGGGGAAAGGGACAGATAAGAACAATTGTCAACACTGAGAAGGCTCAAACCTCGAACAGACCAGAAAGTTCCCAGACTCTTCCTTCATCCCTTGGCCAGGGGTCTCAGGGAAGGCTAAAACTGTCTAGTCTTAAGCTGGTAAGTAGCAAATAGAAAATAACAGCTAACATCTGAGTATTTACCATGTGCCAGGCACTGTGCTTCATGTTTCAAGAGCATTATCCTATTTAATCCTCACAACAACCTTAGGAGTAGGGTGTAATTATTATCCCCATTTAACAGATAAGGAAACTAAGACTGAGGAGATTAAGTAATTTCCCAAAGTGATCCTAGGCAAAGCAAACATCAAAGATCTGACTAGAGCCCACTGGGTCAGATTCCCAGGGCCAAGCTCTTAACTGCAATGCTATTAACAGAAATCATAGTTTAGCCAAAAACTGTGATGTAATTACTTTGGAAGGATGGGGGAAGGAAAAGGGAACATGTAAGGGGCCGAAGCATAAACCTTCCTAAAATTCCTACAACAGGAAGTCAATAGATGTCTAAAACTGATAAATCAGTATCAGTACAAGCATATTATTTAGAAACATGGCAGTAAACACCAGACAAGGGGCTAAAAGAATTTAAAGTGGTTACTTCCATGGGTCAGGACTCGGGACAGGGAACTGTTTGCTATCTTCTTTTAGAACTCTTTTTATATTATTAGATCTTTTTAAAGTCATGCAGACTTATTTCTTGGGTTAAAAAAAAAGACTTAAAAAGAAAAAGAAAATCAGAGATCATTCAAACCAAAGTCTGATGTAATGAACATCTTTTGCTTTTGCCACATGGCTTCCATCCTCTTCCACCAGTAATAATATACTTGGGTTTTGCTTTGAGGAATCTCCCTCCTTCATTGAGTAATCGGGTGGGCCTGTTAATCAAGGAACCCCCAGCCCTGGCCAGGGGAGGGTGACGGGCTCCCTGGAATGTTGAGCAGAAAGGCAAAAGACCTAAAACAGCTGGAATCAATTCACCCAGAAATAGAAACCCTCCATTAGTTTTTTTTCACCTATCCAGACCCCAGGACTCCTGTGGTTTATACTTTTTATCTTTCCCTTAAATTGTGTGAGCTTCCCAATTTCATTCTAATAAATTCCTCTTCTGTTTAAGTTAGCTGGAGTCACTTTCTGCTGCTTATAAAATAAAGGACCTTAAAGAGAATGTGTAATAAAAATTATTTGAGGTTCATTTGTGCTTCTATTTGCCAGTATTAACTTACTACTATGGCTTGCAATTTTTTTGACCTAAAAAATACATCTTAGGTCATGATCCACTAAGAGTGCATGTGCACACACACACACACACACACACATATATGTATACATCTATATCACTGACACAAAGAAAGGTTTTGACAAAAATGTCCACCCTAATAGTCTGAGAATTTTAATTCTATTTCTCTTTTTAAGACTTTTTTTAAAGAGCAGTTCTAGGTTTACAACAAAATCGACAGGAAGGTATTTCCCATATGCCCCCCACCCCAACACATGCACAGCATCCATTATCTACATCATTCACTAGAGTGGTACATTTGTTACCAAGGATGAACCTACACTGACACACCATGATCACCCAAAATCCATAGTTCACCTTAAGGTTCACTCTAAGAAGTAAATGATGTCATACAATCTATGGGTTTGGACAAAAGTATAATGACATATATCCACCATTATATCATACACAGTATTTTCACTGCCCCCCAAAATCTATGCTCTGTCTGTTCATCTCTCCACCCCATGCCCCAAACTCCTGGCAACTCTGCTTTTTACTAATCATTGTATTAACGCCATAGTTTTTCCTTTTCCAGAATGTCATATAATAGGAAATTATTTGTTTTCTAATGCTGGTTCTAATTCATAAATTGATTGCAGACCCACTAGTGGTTAAGACCTGCAGTTTGAAAAGCTGGTTCCCTTGGACCTGCTGCATCTGCCTCCAACAATAAAAGCAACCCGGAGAGTGTTAGTCGTATTTCCATGTCCATGTGTAGTGTACTAAAGCATATGGCCGGCTGGTAGGGAAACACCAACAGAGTCCCAGGGTCCTGACTCCCACTAGGCCACACCAGTTTGGTTAAATTGTCTATGCTGCTGACACCATAAGAACCATCTGGTTGTTTATTTATTCACTCACTCACTTTGCACCCGCACTAAGCACTCACTCAATGGGGTGAATATGTGACAAATTCCTGAGGACTGTCCAGAGCATAAATTCTCTCTGCTGGCTGGCTCAGAGAAGAGGAATCCAGGACAAAGCCTGTCTCCTGACTGGACTGACTGTTTACCATCTCCTCCCCCTCCTTAAGAGCTCAGGAATGTCTCCAAAAACAGATCAGGGCAATGGTTATTTCATTCCCAGCTTTGAAGTAAAATAACTCTCAAGCCCAGCCTATAAAGAAGGAATAAAAGGAAATTTGCCTCCCCTTTGTTCTACAGATGTCTGATTAGTTTCAAACTAACCTATGACTGGAGACTTTGCTCTCTATTTTCCTACCCACTCTTTCTGTCCCACCAGATGGAAGGATAGAAGAGGAAATTCAAGGAATAGAAGAGGGTGTCCATATGAATTCTCAACACTGCCAGTGCCTTGGTCTTAAGACCTTTCAGGATCTCTTTTCTACAACAAGCACAAAAGAAGCCAAAACTCCTCTCTCCTTTACTTTCCTCATACCTTTTTCCCTGCCTCATCATTCCAAAACCGTGAGCAAGAGCATGGACTAGGCCTTGCGGCTGACACAATTAGAGGATGAACTTTTCCCATTTCTTCCGAGTCCTGTAGCTGAGGGACTGGCAGGCTACAGTAGATGGGGGACTGGGGGGCTGGGCGGCAGCAAGACCTGTACTGTAATGTGGCCGGAACACTCGCCACTTACGCAGAAATGGAGAGGGAACTGTGAACAGAATTAAGTGACCGTCTGTACTCCTAAACGCGAAATGAGGAACCATTCTACAGATATCTTTGAAGATGTGCTGTGATCCAGGTGCAGTTGGGTTAGCTGCCTCAGGGGCATGCCGAGACCGGACGAGAGGAAGGGAATCATACAGAGTAAAGGGAGAGAACACCCGGCTACAAGTTAGCCGCCTCTGCCTCTGGAGGGGAAAAGTCACATGGTCAGCTGGGGTGGGAAGGAGAACAGGCCAGGGGGGCAGGGAGTGAGGGCAGCAGGGCAGATCGGTCATCCCTGGAGAAGGCCCCTCTCTCCCCACCCTTACTCCCTACAGAAACCCTCGAGGAGATCATTTCCCTTCCCTTCTCGGCCCAAATTCTGGCAGCTCCTTGATCCACTTGTCCCGGGCTTGGAGACGGGAGACGGAAGCAAAACCAACAAATACCGCCCCAGAAAGCTATCGGTTGTCCGATAGGGGGAGGAGAGCAGGAGAACTGCAAATGGGGAGGAGAAATCCGGAAGGTGGAGTTCCTGGCCAGTCTCGGCCTTCTGGGAGTCCTACCGCCCCCACCCCTCCAGTCCGAGCTGTAGGATTTCACCCTACGCTTTGTCTTGCCAGTGAAAACCCAAAGCACCATGAAGTTCTTTGAAGGGCCTCTGAGGTCACTAGGACCCACAGAAAAGCCTAATCCCCCTCACCGGCGACCCAAAGTCCAAACGGGCCCAGGGATTCCATCTCTGGAGCTTATTCTCCTTCGACACAATCTACTACCCACAGGACGCCTCAACAAAGCGCACGGGAAACGGGCGCCGGGTCCCGGGCAGGAGACACAGTGTCCTCCGAAAGGTCAGGGATGCCCTGAGTCTCACAAGAGCCCTCGTCCCACGACTCATCCTGCCCGCAGCCGGCCGGTAGAAAAAAAGAAAAACAAGCGTCGCGAAGAGCTGACCTCCCGGAGCCAGGCGATGTCAGCAAACTAGGCGCGGGGCACGGGAGGGGCGGAACTGGAAGCCAAGAATAAAAGAGGCGGTGCGGCCTCCTTTCCTTACCGCGGTCTGCTCCGCTGGGTGCACGTCCACCAGGGCACACCAGCTCCGCGTCCCGTTCATCTCCCGACGGTGCTGCAGCACAGAGAGTAACCCTGCGGCCAGCAGTCTAGCTCCTACTAGGCGGCCGCGTGTGGAACCGCCCCCTTGTATAGGCGAGCTAGGGGCGGGGTCTAGATATAGGACACGCCCCAAAGAAGCTGTTTGCCAACGAGGGTGAGCGGGAGATCGGGGCGGGCGTGGCCTAGAGCTTAACGCCACGCCCACCTGCGCCTGCCTAGATTTTACATTAAGGCGGAGCACGGGACCTAAGCGAGGCTGGTAACCCGAACTTTTGTCTAGCGTGCGGTTGCACCTCATTCTCTTCATTAGTCGTTTACCCCTCTGAGCTCCAAGATCAGTGGTGGTGAAGAGAATCACCCTGGCCCTAGAGGATGAGTTGGAAAAAAGCTTCCACATATTGTCTTCTTCCTATACGTAGGCCAGCCTGTAGACTTTGTGGAGCCGGGCAAACCTTTCCCCCAGCGTAGAAATGCAGGCACTAAGGGCCAGCTCACTCAGACTGGCCTAAGCGAGTCTGGCAGGTGCTCTTACCTGGCAGGAGGCCCAGGTCAAAGTCAAAGCCAGTTTGGCTCTGGGTGGGGCTTAGTTTGCAGACTCTATTATACCAATGCTGCCCTTACATGGTTAGGAGAGGTGGGACACGTTGCCTTTAAAGGTATTTGTATTCTTGAGAAAGGATGAACCTCAACTTCTCCGATGACATTTGCTCCCCAAGCCCGGGTTAGCATCCTAAGAGCCTAAACGAATGGCCAAGCAGGACCTTGAAGCCTCTTCCAGCCCAGCTGCTCTCTGCAGGTGGCTGCTTCACCGGGCTGTGGTCCACATGGAAAGCAGGCAGGAGGTCTGACCCACTCGGGAATGGGTAGTACCCTAAATCGGGCAATAGGCTCTGGCAAACAGCTAGCTCCCTCTTCAAGGTGACACAAGGGCAAGGATGACAGAAACTTTCCTGCCTCCCAGGTAGGAATGGAGGAGTGTCTTTGTACCTGAGAGGTGAATGCTAGGCATATCCCTGTGCCCCAAAGGAGTAAAACCCACTTGTGACCTCTCCTGTAAGTCCCAGAGCAGGCATTTACTGGCCTTGCTAGTCCTGGAAGGTCGTGGAGAAGAGAACGGAGGTGCTGTACACCTCCGGGTTCCCTAGGTTCCATCTGATCTGTTGCAAAGGGCCTCTAAGAAGTGACGTAAAGAAAATTTAAAAATCCCAGCTTTGGCCTTTAAATTGTTAAAATGGTTGAACAGTTAAAATGGTTTCTTCATAAAATATGGACCTCCAAATGTGCCAGGAAAAAAGAATGAGAAGACAAATGAAGGATTTCAGTATAGATATATAATTTTAATATTTAATTTAAAATAAAATCAAGGCTGGATTGGTTTGGGAGAAAAAATATGATTTACATAATAGAGAAATTATTTTTTAATCATGAAAGTATAAGTCTTTGGTGAGACCAGGCTTCTTCCTCCCCCAGGCTCCTTACAGAGACCGCTTAGCAAATAAGGGAGGTGGGTCATCTCCCTTACCTCCTCCCCACCAGGGCTCGGTTCTCCCCAAAACCCAAAGTTGGAATAAATCCTCCATTACCTCTTCCCATTTCTACCAAGAGCCAGCTGCCAGCCCCAGGCAGTAAGCCCTGTATCAGGCCCAAGCTCCTGAGATAATGAAGGTCCTTCAGATCCCTGCTGAGATTGGGCACATCTGGTCAGAGACTCCATGAGAAAGACCTTTGCTTTCCCACACTGCATAGACAACGGTCAGGGTTTCCAGGTGTAACCATTTTATAAACTCATCCATAGTCACAAGGGAAAGGAGTAAGGATGGAAACCCTGAACAAAACCAGGCCCCACCAACTTATGACAGCCTTCCCAAAGGCCCTCCCCTAGTTGCTTATCAGCAGAGAGGCCAGCAGCTCTCTCAACCACTCAATGGGGCTGCAAGGAACGCTGAGGGCCCCAGCTGGGGAAAGGCTGGTCCTTGGAGAGGTATGAATGTGCAGGTATGAACAGCAAGAAGAGCATCCATATCTCCTGACCCTAGCTAAGGCACTGAACGGGAAGAAGGAAGGTAGGAATGGTGACAATGGGAAGGGATGGTGATGGGATCCCTTGGACCCACTGGCTTGGGGAAGACAAAAAAATATATAGGAATGGAGGGCGTGGGGACTACCCCTTGAGACCCATGGCTGTGCAAAGATGAGCATCTAAGAACTGGGTAGAGCCATGCCAGCATGTCCACTACCCATAATGTACCCCTCACCCTGCTCGAGAGAGAGAGGAAGACCGTTTGCAGGAGTCAAGGCAGCAAAATCAGAGAGAGTATTTCCCTGAGCCTGAGAATTAAGGCTAAAGAAATAAAGCTTTATATACATGGCAATTTCTGTCCCTTCCTACCCTGATCGATCCCCCTCAGCCTATATGCTGATCATTCTGCTGCTGTGAGGGATGGGTTGGCACTTAAGGGAAGGGCTCAGCTGGCCTAAAATAACTACTCCTCCAGAGGAAAGGGAAAGTCTGTCTACCAAGCTTAGCACTGATACTTTTTTATCACCACCACTCACACCCTTCCCTGTCTTAGGTCTGAATAATTGGGTCCCCCACAGGAATGAGGAATCTGAGGCTTGGCAGGGCAGAGCAGGGCTGGCCAGGAAAGGCCTCAAGCATGGTTTCTGGGCCCTCGTGGACCATGAGCTAACAGGAGCTGGTCTGCAGGTTGCTCTCTGTAAGCAGTGATGCAATGGAGGAAGGATCATAGACACTGTCGAATTCCTCATCTGAGCTCAGCCCTTCATGTTGGAGGGTCGACTCAGCAGCTGAACGTGAAGCTTTGCGCCTGAGTCAGAGAGAGGAATACTGGTAATGGAGGGAAATAGAAAGATTGAGACAGACACTCTTCGTACTAAGGAAACTCAATTCTTCTAAAGCCTAAAACTACTCATAAGACCCCTCACCAATCAAGAGATTTGGGGAGATGAGGACTAAGATACTAGAAGATAATCATACTGGCTTCCAGCCAGGAATGGGTGACTACAAATTCCCATCTTAGAGATACTCCTCCTTCTCTTGCTCAGGAGAGCCCATTCCCTTCCCGCTCTCCTGTCCCAGTGGATCAGGGAGCAGAAGCACAGCCCGTACCAGGAGTCCTTCTCTAGGGCTTTGATCCGGGCCTGGAGCTGTTCATTGGCCTCATGCTGCTCCTCCAGCTCACGCTGGGCCTTCTTCCTCAGGCCGTCCAGTCGCTCAATTTCCTCTTCTGCTTCATCCACCTGCCGCTTCAGAGCCTTCACCCTCAGGCTTAGCTGGGCAGGATACCAAGTCCCCAGATTAGGAAAGCATCTGCTGCTACCATGGCCTGCGACACACACACACACGCATACCCCATCCTCACTAGCAATCTTGACAAAGGATCATTGCCCCTGGAAAAAGATTATGACTATGGACAAGTTCCCTAACCTCATAGGTTTGTCCTAGGGATTAAAATGAGTTAATACATATATAACACTCAGAAAGAAAACCTAACACATCACAGGCCCTTAATACATGGGCTTATTGTGACAGCTCTAATCCAGTCCCTTCAGTCTAAATTCAGAAGACCTGTGAGGTGGAGCCTCCCTTGGCCTTCAAGAGACACACAGTATATATTTGCCAAATGGCTACTTAGTGCCAGCTGCTGTCCTTACCTGGTCTTTCTGGTCATTGACATGCTGCCGCTCATCATCAATCTGGATGGACAGTTCTTTAACCCTCCGCTCCAGTTTTCGGTTGTTGGACTGCAGAACTGTCTTCTCCCTAAGAGGGTGGGGGTGCCTATGGCTGTCACCATTTCTAAAGGAACCCCAGCATGGCCCCCGACTGCCTCCAAGGACTCCTCCCAGTCATAAGCCCCACCATCAGACTGGGAAGGATCCAAGGCAGATCCAAAGAACCTGGGGGATAGAGGTCATTCACATTTTAGAATTTCTGCAACTCTGCTCTCTATCAAGAGAAAAAGATCCCCTGACTATCAGGCCAAGTCGGCCATGTCTAAGGCAGAAGATGAAGGGGCCCCCCGAGAAGAAAAGCCCAGAGGAAGAGAGGTAGGATGGGCTCATGTCACCTCTCTTCAGCCTGCAGCCGCTCCTGCAACCCCCGATTCTGGGACTCAAGCTGAGAGAGGCTGGCACTGGGCTTCTGGAAGCCTTCTGAGCTGGCCAACCGGCTCTTCAAGTCCTTGTTCTGAGAGGGACAGGAAGCCTCTGTAGTTAGTACCCCACTTCCAATCCTTTCCATAGTCATTCTACCTTCCTCCTGGGGTCTAGCCCCAAACCTTCCCACTCCTTCCCCTCACCTGTCTCTCCAGAGAGATTTTGTCGCACTCCAGGTCCTGCCGAGCAGACCTCTCCTGCATCAGCTCTGACCTCAGCTGGTCCACCTAGTGGGGATAGGTGAGAGGAACGAGACTTGGGAAGGCTAGTAATGAACCAGCAAGCTGAACCAAGGCAGAGTTACTGTAGGATGCTCTCTGAATCCCCACAATTCCCAGGCAATAAGAAATCACAGCCTATTTAAATGGGAGGAGCCACAGAATTTAAACAGGGCCTCCTCATTCACACCAGGATCTAGCATCCCTTCTGAATGGAAGCAGATCAGATCAGAGATAATCCAGGCCACCAGCTTTCCTTTCTCTACTCCAATTTCTGGCTTCTTTCTACCAGAGGAGACCTGCCAAACCTTTCTGAAGCAGAAGAAAGCCTGAAGCCATGCACAGATTCTACAGCTAGAGCTCTCCAGATTATGAAACATGGGATGGTGGGGTTGTTTTTAAGAGAGCCTAGAGGTTCTGTAGTCAGGGGCAGGCACAGATGGGGTTAAGGAAGGGGTTACCTGGTCCCGTCCACGATTCATCCGGTCGGTCAGCAGCTCCACAGTGTTCCTCTCCTCATCTAACTCTGCCTCCAGCCGTGAGACTTTTTCCTGTGGCAGAGGGACAACAGGTTAATTCTGTTCCAAATTCTGGACACCAAACTCCAACCAGGACCCTCAAAGCCCAGCCTCCACAGACTTCCCCTTTAACCCGCTGGTCCATAGGGCCACCATGGAGCTAGCCCCCTCTGAGGACAGGTGCAGCATCAAGGGAAAGGGTGGGGCCGGCTCTGGTCTTGGCCACTTAGCAGGATGACAAGCCCCAGAATCTATTCCTCACTGGGATAGCCCTATTTTCCTGATGGGAAAACAGACAGAATCCAAAGTGCCTAAGCCACGGCTGAGATGGAGAGTGCTGGAACTGAAGCACAAGTGTACAGGCTGGGGAAGCACACCTCAGCCAGGCAGTACTTTTTAGAGGCCAAGTAAGGGCTCGGGGGCCAGACGGCCTGGTTTGAAAATCACATCTACCACTTCTTAGCAAAGGGTCACGGACAAGCTGCTTGACCTCTATCTCAGCTTTCCTCATCTATAGAATGGAGAAAACTAGACTACCTATCCCAATTCTAAGGATTAAATAGGTCTTAAGTGCCACACAGCATAATATATGTGACGGCCACTATTGCTGCTGTTATTGCCAATACAGGAAACTAAAGGCTCTTGCTCGCTCTGAAGGGAGACACTGCAGCTGAGCCCCAGCCAGCTGCCACAAGGCGGACAACTCAGGGCTAGAAGTGCAGTATTATCATTATTTTCCAAATGTATAAAAAAAGCCAGAAATCCAAATTTTTATATAATTTTCCAAATTTTATATAACATCTATAACTTTGTAAACTTTCTCAACTGATTCAACATGGCTTAAAACACTGTAGTCAAACAAAATCCACCAGCTGCAGGCTACCAGTTTCAACTTCTAGTATAGATAAAGGCTCGGAGCATCCCGGCTCCTCTCCCACAGAAATCCCACCTGTGTCAGAGCCCAGCCCCGCCTCCCCGCCCTCCCCTGGCCCCCTCCCCCCACCACACCGTGCTCACCTCAAGGCCTTTGAGTTGCCGGGTCCTGTCATCCTGGGAGCGCTTTTTGTTCTCTGCCTCTTGCTCCAGCCCCTGCAGTCGCTGGACCAGCAGCTCTTTGTCCAGCCGGGCTGTGTCCCGATCAGCCTGGGATGCCTGCAGGGCCTGCCGCAGCCTGTGGGTCTGTGCAGAAGGGGAAAATGCAATATCCCAGAGAAATAAGGTGAGAGTTGGGCACGTGGAGCCATCCACCCCTGCAGGGAGTAGTTCATCACTGACATTCTTTAGAACTGCCAGAGCCTGGGGATAATAAAAAGCAGACTGACTTTCAGTCTATTTATGTTTTAAAATTCTCTACACAAACTGGAATCACCTGAGGAGTTTTTAGACTACTAAATCCTGGGTCCCAGCCCTAGGGGTAATGAATTTAGTAGTACAGGGTGCAGCTAGGGTATTGGGATTTCTAAAAAATCTCCCCAGGTGACTCTACTGTGCAGCAAAGTTTGAAAATCACTGCTCTACATACAGTGCATCCACTCTTGTCTATACCTAGAGCGGACAACTGCCCCTATCCTCACCCACTTTAGTATATCACTCAAAGTGGTTAGACCTAAACCTGGGTACCAGGATCCCTCAGCCACAGGCTTAGTTCAGAGCAATGATCTTCAGACCAAAGACATTGGGAGGGTTCCCACCTTCCTGCCATTTAGGCTCCTACCTCTTCTTGAAGCTGGCCCAGCCCCCCAGAGGCCTTCTGAGCCTCACTGGCCCACTCCTTGGCCTGGCGCTGGGCATCTGCTACCTCCCGCCGAGCCTTTTCCTTGTAATCCTCCAGCTGGGCCTGGAGCTGCTGCAGGCCTTCCTTAGAGTCATTCCCGATCTGCTCCAGCTGAGAGAGAGAGAAAAGATCATTTTCAGCACTGTACCTCTTTAACAAGCGCTTCTGTCCCTTCTCTGGGCCCAGACTCCCAAGACTCAACCAGAACTACCTCTCTGCCAAAGCAGCCCTCTCTTGCTTTTTCCTGGGCCTAGGTCACTAGAACAGCTAGTAATAACCCAGACTGCATGGGTTCAAATCCTATCTCTACCACTTATTAGCTGTGTGGCATATGCAGGTTATTCTCTCTGTGTCTCAGTTCCCCATCTGTAAAATGGGATAATAATAGTCGCACACCACAAACTGTTGTGAGAATTACCTTAGTTAATTATGTAAAACAACAGTGCCTGATACAAAGTAAACTATAATGACCATATTTCAGCAAACCCAAGATGCCGATAATTATATGTCACTAAGAAAGAAAAATCTGCCAGCTGAACTACAACACACTATCAATTATAAAACACAAATCAATTTCAGAGATGATAGTGTGCATTTTAGAACTGAAATACATTAGGTGTTTGCTCTAGTTTTATAAAATAAGAGATTAGGAGAACCCCCCCCCAAAAGTCATCTACTTCCTTTTCTTCCTTTCTCTTCTCCTCCTCCAAATATAAAATTTCTACCAAGAAAATTCCTGTGTTTATGTCTTATAGATGTCTAAGGAGAGATTAAAGATCTTTCCTTTCTCTACCCCCAAATACAAAATTCTACCAATGAAGATACTTGTGCTTAGGTCTTATAGACTTCTAAGAGAGAATCTCAGGAGACATTCACAAAGGTTCAAGATCATGAAGAAATGGCATATGAGGAAAAGGGCAAAAACAGAGGGGAGATAGGAAGGGTACCACTCTTTGAGGATTTGTTCTTGGCCTTCCCAGCAATGGACTTGAAGAAAGCAAACACCACACCCCCCGTCCCACCCTCGCCCCCCAGACAAGCTTCTGTAAGAGTCGGGCCTCTTCCTATAAGCCCAGGCCATCCTGTGCCCACCTCCTTGTTCAGTCGGTCCACCGTCCTGTCCAGCAAACACTTCTGTTCCTCTAGCTCAGTCTTGCCCCGCCGGAGAGCCTCCCGCTGCCTCCCCTCCTCCTCTAGGGCTCTGCTCAGTGCCTGCTGCTCCTGTCCCAGATGGGCCAGTCCGCGCTGGGCCTCCTCCAGCCGTGCCTCTAGGGCCCGCTTGGCAGCTGCCAGGCTCCCCTCCTCTTCCTGAGCTGCATTCAGGGCCTCCTGTAGCCGCTGTTTTTCTGTCTGGGAGGGGGGCAAGGTAAGGGGGGCAGAGTAAGACGGAGCAGGCAAAGGTTGGGCTCAAGCTTTGGGGAGGTGAGTAGATGGGAGGGAGTAGTGAGAGGGATTTATGAAAAAGGCAGGCAATGAAAACAGACTCAGAGAAACCAAGATATGGAGAACAAGGGAAGGGTGGGAGATAAGAGACACAAATACCAGTGCAAAGGCTGAGACATTCACACCAAAGCACAATCCAGGACATAAACCCAAGGTTAACAAAGGGTTGGGAAGACAAACAGAAGCATACTAAGAGCAAAATAAAACTGGTGGCTGAATATTTAGCTGGGGAGTGGTTAGCCAGGGATGAGAGGAGAGAGGGCCCGCAGGAGCACTGACCTCTAGCCGCTGCACCTTGTCCCGAAGTCGCGCCTCCGCCACTTCCCCACCCTCCGCCAAGCCTCGTGCCTCCTTCAGCTGCTGCTCCAGACCCAGGATGCGCCGTCGGAATTCGTCGTTTTCCTCCTGGGTCTCCCGAAGCGTCGTTTCCACTGCTGCCCGACGCTGCCCCAGCACTGCTGCCTGGGCCTCTGCTGCCATCTGAGCCTGCGCGGTTCAAGGAGCAGCGGCTCAGACCCCAGGGCTAGAGGTCACTAACCACTCCCAGGGAAGCGCCCCCAGGCGCACTCACAAGACCCAGACTCAAGGGGGGCGGTGCCGCCAGCCAGGTTTCCCACAGAATCCCATCCCTACAGAGATGTAGTGAGTGTCACCTTGTACAGCCCCACCTCCCCCCATTAAATCCGGGCTGCTTTTAACCATACAACGAGGACTAAGGATTTGGTCTATACATACCCATGATAGGTAACTTTCCACGCCCTCTGGCTCCTCAGCCCTCCAGACCCCTCAGCCTCCACCTCCTAAGCCCTGTGCCCACTCCCCTTGCCTTGGAAGCCTCTTCACAGTCCTGTCTCAGTTGCTGGAGAGTCTTTTGTAGCTGGAGGTTCTGCTGTTCCAGCTCCCGGCCTCGATCAGCCTCGACCTTCAGCTGCTTCTCTAACTCCCGCTCTCGCTGTCGCCCAGACACCTCCTGGCTCTGCTGCTCTGCTTGCAGCTCCTTCAGGTCTTCCTGTGTCTGGCACAGCTCCTTGAAGGAAAGGGTAATGGTAACAGGGCAGAGACAGGCAGCCTGGGATACCAGAATATGAAGAACCTGGAACTCTCTATACATTGCTGGGGGAATGTAAAATGGTGTGGCTACTTGGGAAAGTGGTTTGGCAGTTTCTCAAAGCTAAACCACTGAGTTACCATATGACTCAGCAATTCCATTCCTAGGTATATACACAAGAGAGAAAACATGTTCACAAAAAAATGCAAACATGATTGTTCACGGTAGCATTATTCATTATAGCTAAAATATAGAAATGACCCAAATGTCCACCAATTGATGTACAAAAATGTGGTATATCCATATAGTGGAATATTATTCTGCCATAAAAAGTAATGAAATATGGATTCTTGCTACAACATGGGTAAACCTTAAAAAATATTATGCTAGGCAAAAGAAACCAGACATGAAAGGCCACATATTACAGGAATCCAATATATGAAATTTCCAGAACAGGCAAAGCCACGGAGACAGAAATGTGGCTGCCAGCAGGTAGGGAGAGTGACTGCTAATGGATACAAGGTTCTTTTGGGGGTGATAAAAATGTTCTGTAATGAGATAGTGGTGATAGTTGTATAACTTTGTGAATGTACTAAAAACCATTAAATTATACAATTTCAAGGGTGAATTTTGTAGTATGTGAAATAAATCTCCATAACAAAAAAAAGAGAATGAGAGTTGAGCAGGATTAACTATTTTTTAAAAAATAGGTTGAAAAACAAAATATATGACATAATATTGGTGTTGCTCTAATTTCTTTTTTAAAAAATTAAAATATGAGTTCTGCTTCTAATTCTTTAGATATTAGCCACTTCTGAAATTCAGAAAGTACCATAATTAGGCTGAAAGATTATATAATATATAATGCATCTTCAATGTAAAACACTAACAAAACTAATTACAGAAAGAAAAAAATAGCACAGTGTATGCTCTACATTGGACTGGATGAGTCTGTTTTCCTAATGTCTATTTGTATATTGATTAAATACTTGATAAAATATATTTAATATATGAGATAAATGGAAATGCTAGTTATTTCATCTAGCTTTTTAGCTTTATCCAGCATAAATTCCTCTGAGATTGTCCAGAGGAATGTCCAAGTTCACCAAATCAATTAATAAGGTGAAGAGACTGGAGACTATCCTTGATATTTGTTAACTTCATAACAGTATAGTAAAAATGTAAGAGTATTTTTCATTTCACAACCACCAAAGTATATTTGGTTAACATTTATTTCTCCACCAAATAATTTTGTGTAAGCTCAGGCTTTTATTTATCTGGAAAATCATCACTTAGAGTTATATTTCTTTACTTATTTAAAAATATGATTACCTTGATTAGTGACAAAGATATGACAAACAGGCAATGACTAATTAATACTTGTTAACTGAGCACCTATCTACATATCCAGCATAGTGAATCAAAGAAATATAGACCTATAAGGGTCCTCAGGAAGCCATCAATGCCAGTTCCCTATAATTAATGAAACTATTTTCTACATTTCTTAATCATCCAAAATAGTTGCTTTTTCTGTTCTTCATGAACTAATAAACCAGGAATATGAAGAAATTATTTGTGTTTTTACTTCAGTTTTATGACCTTATAATTTATAAAATTTCCATGCATGTTAAAACATTTAATTCCCTGTGTCTATATACTATAATCTCTAGGCAACCTTCAAATTACAGTTTGGCTTCCCATACAGGTCAATTGGCTATACAAGTACTCCAGTCCATGTGACAACACTTCTCACTGCAAGTAAATAAGCCGATATTCTAACTGTAAATGTTTGTTTCATAAATGTAGTTGAGTCTCCCCTGAGAGACAGAGCAACTCTTGCTATCTGACCAAACACCATGCTTGCGAAAGTGACCCTGGAGTTTCACAAATCCACCGAAATGCTTCTAGTCATGAGGTTTTAGGAGGCAGCCAGCAGCCTCTGGCTATAACCCAACCTGGCCACTGAAAGGTCTTTCCATTAGGAACTTCCATACTCAGTAGGAGCAGCCCAGCTGGATTAAAAAGAAGGGCTGCTTTGAGGTCTTGGTATTCCCAGCTGGGAAGAGATAAGGCTGAGCAAGAAGGGGCGTGAAAACCAAGCACACAGGAGACAGCCACACTAGTGTGGAGGCTCTTAGGTAAGTGAGGCAGGTGCCTATCGCCCCAGTCTGCCCTCATACCTTCTTGAGCTCCTCCACCTGGCGAGCAGCCACAGCGCCAGCTCGGGCCTGCCCTAATTCCCTCTGCAAGACCTCTATCTTCTCCCCAAGCTCCTCTTCCATCTCCTCCTTCTCCATCCGCAGCTGTAGGAGTCTGAGCCCAGTGAAGCGAAATAAAAGGGAAAGGGAACAGGTGAGGCCACCACCTGGAAGAATAGGGCAATGTAAACCACCTCCCTGGAGGCCAGTACACTGGGTACCCACTCACAGGAGAAACAAAGGTAGATATAGAGAAGGACAATTTGAGAAATGAGAGAGTAAAGAGCACAGCATGAGTAGAAAGGAAGTGGGATATAAGAATCATGGGCAAGTATTCCTGAGAGAGGGGCAAGGTCCTCACTCCTGCTTGGTGGCTTTAAGCTCCTCCTTGTTCTTCTGGAACATGCTCTGCCAATGCCCTGTCTCCTCTGAGGTCTCCTCCAGCTCCCTCTGCAGCCCTCGCACCAGGGCTGACATCTTCTGCCTCTCAGCTTCCAGTGCTGCATGGTCCTAGGGAAGGAGAGGTTTGGAGGGAGGCCAGGAAGCTCAGAGGAAAGAGCTCCTCTCAAGCAAAGTGTGTAGAAGGGAAGGCTAGGCCCAGAGGGCATGATGCCAGCTGAACACCCTGACACCCCAGGGGTACCCAGGGCAATGCCACCTAGCAGAAGGCTCTCTCCCCAAGTCATGGTCCACCCCCTGTCATCTATAAGAAGCCTCCCCCACAGGACCTCTGGCTTGCACTTCCTCCCTCTGCGCTTGTAGGTTTTCTGATCAAAGTTTTCATTACACCTCATTTATGTCTTTGAGGGGGAGTTCCAGTTACAACCATGAAAACACCCAAAATACCAAGACCTCAAAGCAGCCCCTTCTCTGGGGGTGCTCTCTTCTCCCAGCCCCTGCTCTTGTCACATGCCTGGGTTGCGTCTTGCATGCTCCGTCGAAGCTGCTCTGCATCTCGCTGGTACTGCTGCCGAACATGCTCCACCTCCTGGTCACGGGAGGCCACCTCCTCCTTCAGGGCCCCCTTCAGAGCTGTCAGCTCTCGCTCCCGCAGCCTCAGCTGCTCCTCTACCCGCTGTTTCCCCTCCAAAACCTCTTCTAGAAGCTCCCGGGTCTCTAACAGGTCCTGGGGAAAGTGAAGTTGGAAGTACAAATGTGGCCATATTGGGATGCACCTGTCCATTCACTCATTCAGTCAATCAAAAAATATTTATTGAGTACCTTGTATCTGTGTTAGGCATGGTACCAGGTGCTCTCTGCCCTCCAAGATGCCTGGTTAGGATACAGGACACCCACCATTCTGGGCTCTAACCCACCCCACTACTGAATCTGTCTGAAAGCACACTAAGGGGCACCCATAATCAACTACCTGCTCCCCATACTCTGGGGACACTGCAGGTGAGCCAACTTCAGGAAGCTCTAGCTGAAAGGAAGAACAGGCTGGGTTCCCAACCCTGCTCTCTACCTTCATTAGCATCTCCTTAGCAGGCTCAGAACCTCGGGCTTGTTTCAGCTTGTCCTGCAGCTCCACCACCTGGGTCTCCAGCCCGTGCCGTGCCCTTTCACCCTGGTCTAGGAGTAGCTTCATGTTCTGGAGCCTAATAATCAATTAACAGGTAACTTCATTGAGCGCTATGTGTCAGGCAATTTTCTAAACCCTTTACATACACTAATTCGTTTAAACCTCCTTCAAGTCGTCATTCAAATCTTAATGAGGCCTCCCCTGACTACCTTACTGTAACCTGCTCGCCCTACAATCAGGCCCTCCTGACCTGCTTTAACCTATTCTACTCATCACCTACTCACATGTCACAAACTTACTATGGAACGTTTATTGTTTACTGTCTGTTGCACTCACTAGAAACTATGCTTCTGGACAGCAGGACTCTTCATTTGTGTGGTTCACTGACGCACCACAGGAATCTAGATCAGTGCCTGCTGCACAGTATTCATTGCAAAAACATCTGCTGAATAACTGAATGCTCACCATGCTCCTGTGACATAGATACTATGAACTCCACTTTACAGATTAAGAACCTGAGACACAGAGGCAAACCTAAGGAGCTAACTCATGCACTATCACCATTACCAAGAAAGAAGGTAAAAAGAAAGGTCCTCTCTTTATACCATCTCTGCCTGCCCCTATTAGCTTCTGGAAATGTCCCTGTGTGTCCCTCTAACTGTGACCCAGCCCTCCAGCAGCTGCACTCACTCCTTGGTGCTCTGCTGGGCCTCCCCATTCCTCCTCTCCAGCAGCTCCTGCAGCCGGCAGCACTCTTCTGCCTTCTCCTCCAGCTGCCGCTCCAGCCTGGCCCAGGATGGCTCTAGCTTCTGCCGCTTCTGGAAAAGTAAAGCAGGTGGAGAGTAGGGAAAGCCTCTCAGAAGGACCAGGAATAATGGGAATGTCTAACAGTTACTGATACTCACTATGTGGGAGGCACTGTACTAGGGACCTCATGCATATTATCTGCACTGAATCCTCTTAACAAGCCTTGATGCTTGTGGTGGTTCAAAATATGTTCACAAATTCTTAGACATTCCTTCCAAAAAGTGAAGCCTCTCCCCTTGAGTATGGGCTGAACTTAGGGACTCTCTTCTAACAAATAGAAAAAGGGGAAAGTGGTGTATAGCTTCTGAGACAGTTGTAAAAAGGCACTGCAGCTTCCCCCTTACCTTCTCTCTCGGATCCCTCACTCTGGGAGCCAGTAGCTGCCATCTTGTGAGGACCCTCTAGCAGCCCTATGCAGAGGTCTGCATAGCAAGGCGCTGAGGCCGCCAACCAACAGGGATTGATGAAGCCATTTTAGAGGCAGATCTTCCAACTCCAGTCGCGTCTTCTAATGACTACAGCCCCAGCCAATAGCTTGACTAAAACCTCATAACAGGTCCTGAGCCAGAATGACCAGCTAAGCTGGGCCCTCAGAGGTGTTTGTTTAAGCTGGTAAATTCTGAGGTGACTTGTTACACAGCAATAGATAAATCAACACAGTAACATTATTATCCCCACTTGAGGAAACAGAAGTTTAGAAAACTTAAAGAACTTGCCCAAGGTCAGTGTATTCAGCCAAAGAGTAAGGGTGCCAGGATTCGAACTCAGTTTGGCCCCACAGCCTCCCACTTAACCACTACACGACACGGCTTTCCAGGAAACAAAGGGAGTTACAGTCTGATACTACATATAAGGCAATAACAGGAGAGGTGTGGAAGTAGTATTAAAAAAAAAAGTGCATAGGCTCTAGCATAAGACCAACCTGAATTTTAACATTCCTTCTCTGCAACTTACTACCTTAAGCAATTTACTGAACCTTTCTGATCTTCAATTTTCTCATCATAAAAGGGTCTCTGATGCCTACTTTACAGGATTGCTGTAACTTTTATGTATTACCTAGGACAGTACCTACAACAAAAATTATTCTCAGTAAATGACAGCTATTAATTACTGTCATCATGATGACAAGAACTGAAATAAGTAATTTGCTCAAGACTTACATAGCCAGTGAATGGCAGGACCAAGATGGGAACTACTAAAGGAAAAGGAACAGAAAGCAGGTGGGCCCTTGCTGAGTGTGTTCTTCCTCTGAGCCTCGGAGAGCCCCAGAAGTCCTTGCTGAGACTAGCACACACTCCTATCTCTTGTCTCCCAGGACAAACAGGTGCTCGTTCCATTGCTTGGAAGAGCCAACCCAAGCCAAGGTTTCTCCCCTGTGGTCCTCCAACCCTCCTGCACCTCTAATCTCACCTCACCTTCATCTCTTCATCCAGCTTCTGCTGCAGCTCTTCCACTTTTCGGGTGAGTTCGCCCTGCCCTGCCAGGGTCTTAGCAGAAACAGGAGAAGCCACCTGCCAGAGACACAGGGGAAAAGAAGTGAGTCCCTATCCAGGTCCTGAGGCCCAAAAGGCCCTAACCCTGACCCTTGCTCCCACCATGAGAAGGCCACTCACCACCAGGGGCTGCATCTGCTCCAATACCAAACTGACCTTTCTCCTTACAGAGGTCTCACTTTCTGAGTTTCTGGAGGATACAAGGACAGAAGCAAAGGTTAGGGAAGGAGAAGAGCTGAGCACGAGGGGTCAATAGCAGGAAGGGAGGTGAGTGGCTCCAGTGCTGGGCAGGCCCCCACTCACCCCTCCCTCAGGATGGCACAGATGGCGGCTTTCACTTGGTCCACGCTGCCTGGTGGGGCTGCCTCCTGCTGGTCTCGGAGAAGATCTGGAGTTGATTTGAACTGCAAAAATGTAAACCCAAAGGAGGACAAATAAGCCTGGAGCATTGGGGGGGTTCGGATGGAGCAGGGTGGTAGCTGGGAGACAGGCCCTTAGAGCACAGTGCACAAGCCCGAAGTGGGCTGAAGAGGCAAAACTGCTGAGGCCTAAGTAACAGGCCAGGGAGGGGTCCAAGCAGGGTACACTTCCACCTCTTGTTGCAAACCAGATTTTCCTCAAGAAGCAGATCTCAACCGACTGTGAGCTGTCACAAGTTATTGTCACTCATGATGGTTAATGTACTAGAATTTATAAATGATTTTCTTTTAGAATGGGTTTAACTTTGTCTCAGAGTAAAGTCACTCCTCCACTCACATTCCTGAGTGGGAGACAACGGTGGGAGTTTTAGCAAGAGTAGCAGAGAGCCACTCCTATCCCCCAAGCCTGCCTTATAGATGCCACAGACCTAATAAATGCTAGTGACTGAGGCACAGTTAATGGTCAGGCAATGACAAGTAATTCTTATGAAGGGTGACTTCATAGTGCCATTTCCTTTGGAATCTTGCCCACAGAAATATCTTGTACATGTGAATATCACCTATTAAGTGGAGGGATAAAGTGGAGAACAAAAGGTAGAGACTTTCTGCCTTAGGTTATTTGACTCAGCAAGGGATCCCAGGGCTGGTAGGTCCCAGCGAGAAGGGGCCAGGGATTGCAAGTCACAGAGAGGTGGGATCTGACCTGCAGCATGGCAGGGTCCTGTGCGCTCCCCTCTGGCTCCTCAGAACTCTGAAGAACCCAGTCCTGGGTCTGACGCGAACGGCTAAAGCCACTGAGAGGGCCCTGGATCCGGGCTGGCTGTTTCAATCTGCCCACATGGTAGTCATGCTTTGCACTAGGGGTCCAGTGGGTGGGAGACTGGCGATCCCGTTCCTCAAGGGTATCCCGAGGGAGCCGATTGTCCAGGCTCTGGCTCCGCTTGCGTTGTTCAGGGGGCAGCGTCCTCGTGCGGCGGCCGGTCCGGCCCCGGGCCTGACCCCCGTGGTGACTGTCGAACTTGTTGATGAGTGAGTCCACTGAAGACAGGGGAGCAGTGTCAATGGTGCTCCCATGGGAGGCTCCTTGGTGGGCTAGCTCCCGCAGGCTGGTGCTCCTGTCATTTGGACCCAGAGGGGCAGGGACTGCCAGTGAGGCCTGGGACTGTGAGCGGAGTAGCCTTCCTTTCTGGCAGGCCCCCGGCTCCTCATCAGACATGCTGCCCTGCAAGGGCGCAGGAAACTCCTCGGCCCAAGGGTAGGAACTCTCAGGGAGTTCTGAATCAGAACTCAAAGTTCCTGGGGCTCCTCTGTTGTTGGCCCCTTTGATTTGGACCCCAAAAGAGTCACCACCTTTCTCCCCACTGTTGAGCACCACAAAGGGCTGCCCAGCAATGCCCTGCACGCGCACAGCAACCCCATAGGTATTGGCTCTTGCATCCTTAGCTGGACGTCGCCCACTACGACGCAGGGTGCCCATCTCTGCATCACCCACTGGCTCCGTGATGAAGCGAATTTGGACTCCATGGTCTACAGGGCCCCGGGGCTCAGCCATGGTGGATACCTGCTTCATGTGTGGGACAGGTCCTAGAAGATGAAGAAAAGAGACAGACCGAAGTAGAAACTCAGAAACCTCCACCTGCCCAACTTTTGTGTGGCTTATTGCCTTGTCTGTTCTTTCTGGTAGAACAGTGGTTTTCATACTTTATCTGAGCAGCAGAAGCACCCAAAGGGCCTTTTAAAGCACAGACTACCTGACCCTACCCCCATTTTCTGATTTAGTAAGTCTGGGGAGGGGCCTGAGATTTCACACTTCTGACAAGTTCCCAGGCAATGCTGATTCAGCTGATCATCCCACACTTTGAGACCCACTGACCTAGAAGGATCCATTTACTCTGATACAGTCCTGGGAGCTTGGCTTTGTCAAGAGTTTAAAGATTTTGCTTGATCTGCACACATACCCATGAACCACCATGTGCCTCCACCCACCTCTGGAAGGCAGAACCCAAGCCTCCCTAACAGACACGTCCATCCCAAGGGAGAACCAGGAGGCCTCTACTCCCGGATCTCATTTAAAATACAGAAGATTGCCAAGGTTTGCCATCCCATTTCTGGGAGAATACCCAAGAAACTGATAGCAGTGATGCCTCTGGGTTGGGGGAACTGAGGGCTGAGGACAGAGATGGGAGAGTGACTGGCTTTCTATTGTATATCTTTGAATTTGGAACCATGTAGATGTATTGCATATTCAAGAAAAGACTTAATAACATTCTAAGGTTGCCAGTCCAAGAGGCCCCAGGACAGGCAGATCTGTCCCACCTGAGGGCCAGAGGCAAGGCCACCCACAGGCCAGCTCCCCAGATCAGGGCTAGCAGCTGGAATGTATGCCAGGGATGCTCTGGCTCCAGGGACTCAGGGAAGAGAGGTTGTCTTCCAAGTAAATAAAAAATCTAGCTTTCCCACCCCTTCTGCTAATCTCCACCAGAGCCTAGCACCAGACTGGGGAGGAGCCTCTGATGTGCCAGACAGAGACACAGACATACCCTCACTCGACCTCCCAATGGAGCTCTGAGCCAAGGAAGCTGGGCAAGACCCCTTTCAGGGGTTGTAGAAGTGCCAGGAAGCCCAGGAAACTGGGGTGAGAAGGGAATGGGGGAGGGAGCTGAGCACAGGGAGACAGGTCTTGGTGAAGGAAACAGCCTCCTGTTGGAGCAAGGGCATTCCTAGCATTCCCAGCCCTTTTCCTGAGAAAGGAACAGGGAGGGAGGAGCCCCATGTTGAGACTTCAAAAAAAGGATGCAAGCAATGAACGCTCCCTTCAGGAGACAGCCCACCCAGACTTCTACAGATTCTGTTCACCCTGAACCAGAGGATCCCGTCCTTCCATTCTTTAGGCATTGCATAGGACTTTAACCAACCTCTGACTCAGATACTCCAAACAGCAGGCTATTTAGTTGGCAGGGTCCTGTGTTAGAATTCAAGTAAGAAATGGGAACAGAAAATAAGTTACAAGGCAAAGGGGTAAGTTCTCTAAACCACTCGTCTAGTAGAAAAGGCAGTGGACTAAGTTCTGGCTTGGAACCCTAGCCCTGCTCTTTACTTGATTATATATAACCTTGGGCAAATCACAAATTTTCTGAGCCTCAGTTTTTAATCTGTAAAATAGGCATAATAATAATTCCTCATGAGGTGATTGCCTATGAGAATTTGACAATAACATGAGTGTAAACAACTGTAAAAATTTTACCAAGTTATGCACTTTAGATTTTTGCAATTTACTTAGGTTCGACTTTAATAAAAAGAGGGAAAATGACAAGACGTTAAACATGAACATACCTAACAGCATATGCCTGTCACAAAGCTGACTAATGTTACCCTGCACATGCACCATTCCTTCCAACAGGACTGTCTTCACCTGGTTCACAGAGAATGTCACTTCTTCAGAGAAGCCTTCCCAGCCACCATCTCCCACAAACTAAGTCAGAATCACGTTATGTGTTCTATAGTTGTCCTTCAGTGAATTTGCTTGTTTATTTTTATATATTTATCACGGTGATGATTTGCTTCTTGTCTGTCTCCCCCACTAGATTATAAACTCCTGGAGGGCAAACACCATGGCTCTCAGCTGACCTCTGTGTCCCCAGGGCCTGGCATTCGGTGGATGTTGATAAATAGCTGTTAGAAGTTGTATCCTGAACCAAGGCAGACTCCTACAGCAGAGGGGAGACAGGCCCAAGGATGCCTCACAGTCATTTCTCATTGGCCCTAGCAACAGGACCTCTTCCTGGCCTACACTCCCAGACCTATTCAGTCATAATTTTGGAACCAGATGTGCCTAGATTGCCAGCTCTCAGAAGTCACATGATTTATTCATGCTGCAGCCCTACCATGTCAGTACATCTACTGATCTGCCAGACCCAGGTCAAGGAGATCCCAGGCTAGGTTCAGCAGAGTACACGGACCTCGCTCACCCAAGAACAAGGCAGCATCAAGCACACACCCAGGTCCCAATGACGCCTTAGCCTCAATCACCTTCATTCCCAGGACATGTGGGGTCAGGGGCCAGGAGGGCTGGAGAGATCTTTGGGGTGGGTCAGAAAGCAGGGCTTTAAATGATTCAACATGGAAAACCCGAAACCTATCTGCCTTCAGTTTCAGAGGACAATGGGGTGGGGCCAGCAGAGCAAGGCAGCTCCAAGGACTTGCATAAGCCCCAGGGGTAGGTAAACAGCACTTTAGCGCCAGGCAACATAGAGTCCAGAGGCTTAGCTCTCACCAGATGCCTGGCCCTGCTTTTCCCTCCCCTGGCATGTACCCAGGGCACTCCTTCCCAACTGTACTCTGGGAAGGGACCAGGCCACAAGTTAATTCAGCTTCATCTGCCTGCCTCTGCCATTCCTGCCTGCAAGGAGGAGGAGGACACTGCACCTGTACCAGACAGCCACTTCCCTGAGTTATTCATTAGCCTGCCCTGCCCCAATTCCATCACCTCTGGCCCCGCCGTAAACAGTTGGCTTCCAACAAGAAGTGGCAGGGTCTCTGGACTCAGGCAGGAAGTGAGGGTGGGTGGTTTCTGTTGTTCAGAGGAAAAACTGATATCCAGCGGGCCCAGCAATATGCTCAATGCTACGTAACTGGCAGATTTAGAAAATGGGAGAATTTAGAGATATCAAGATTAGACTCCCCTCAGAGATAACAAGGAAAGCAAATGGTCAAGATAGAAAGTACAGCTCAGTGACCTTAATCATTCAGCTCCCATTTTCTCATAGTTACAAAGATAAGAAGGTTCCCTGAGGATCCAAAAAGAACCCCCCCAAGTGGACTCCTGGCTCGGTCCGCTGAAAACGTCGAAACCTGAGAGCCAGGCTAGAGCTGCTTGGCCAGTGGAGAAACAAACACAGTGAGGAACTGGGCCCCTGCAAACTGGCTGGACTGGTTTGAGAGCCAAGGGGAAGGGGAGGGCCAAGGAGGCTCCACTAGCAGCTTATAAAGCAGACCTGAGAAACTGCACACAACAGAGGAGGCAGGGGGCAAAACCACGGGCAGGGACTCTGTCCAACCTAGATGTCCAGGCCAATGCTCTGAAGGAGGCAGAAGGTGGAGAGGGAACAGCAAGGGGAACAGATGCACAAAGAAACTGGTGAGTGACTGGCCAATGTGTGCCAGGAACTTGGTCTCCCTCTATCCCTTCCTCCCAAGTTCCCAAAGTTGCATTCCCAACCCCACATTTGCCTTCGCTGCCTCCCAGGCATGAAGAGACGCAGCCTGCCCCCTTTCCCCCTCCCACAGTGGCGATGGCAAGCAGGTCAGTCTGGGGAAAGCACAAAGGGCTCTAGGAAGCTAGAATCCCCTTAGGGTCAGGCAAATCTCTGGGTAAGCAGTCCCTCACCCCAGCCCCCAAATACCAAATATCAAGGATGAAAGAAGAGGTGCAGAGGCATGAGTAGGCAGACTGTCAACAATATAGCGGTTGCTAATTATCTCATAATTACAACAACTTTCTTCAGGCAGGGCATCAAAGGGTCAGCTAAGGCTGGCTCTGGTTCCCTCACCTGCCTAAGGCAAGGAAATCTGCTCAGAAGTGTTTTTCGGGCCCCAGTGTGTGCCCCTCATCCAGCCTGGAGACTTGGAGGTGCTAACTCCCCTAGCCCTGTGGTCTCCTGAGGAGTCCTGCCTATTTCCTACACCACTAGTGCCCGCTGCCTGTCAGCCATCATGATCCAGCAGTTAGGAGTGCCTGGTGGGGTTTCAGGGAGTAGTAAGTATCTTCTGAGAGGCATCAAGGAAATTGGTTAGGCTCCCAAACCTCACCCAATGGCCCCATCTAGAACCACAGAAGAAAGTATGTGTGCTTGGGGGGGAGGGTTTAGCCCCCAAAGAGGCCCTTTTACAAAGAAGTATTTCTACATGCTTTGTAGACCTAGGGATCTAGGGTTCATCATGTCCCTCTCTTGGAGAGCGCTCTCTCAAGAGGAAGAAGGAAAAATTCTCCCTGGCATGAAAGCAGAGGACACAAACTGACAGTCCTAAATCATTTCACACCTAGCAAAGAAATGGGGGTGTCCTCTTGTTCTGCCTCTCGGTTTCTCTTATTTGCAACGGTCTTCGGCTGTAGGTGAATGGTTAGGGAAAGATTCCACACCTCAGAGCCATCTCAAAGCCAAAAGAGAGGTGTACAAGGCAGTTCAGACTGGCAGTCACTGGCAAGAACCTCGCGGAAACAGTGCCTCTCCATGCCCTTCCCACCTGTCTCTGAACCTCAAGCAGTTCTCTTTGCCCACCTGAGACTAACTCCTTCCCGCACCGACCAAGAAATTCTTGTCTCCAAGAGAAATTCTGCTCCTGGAACCGGAGGCTGAACTCCAGAGATACCTTGGCCCTGAAGCGCTTTCGTACCCTGGGAATAGTTTTAGACTCCAGTACTCCTCACCTACTCCCTTCCCGGGCACCTGCCTCTGGCACCAGCTCTCACTCGGTACTCCCACTCTTCCTCGACCTCCCCTGCTCCTCTCCTCAATTCAGCACCTGTACCCAGCAGTGGGGTATCTCTGACCGCCTGGACCTCCGCCCCCAGAGCTACACCTGAGGGCCCGCTTGCCTCTGAGGTGCCCTAGCACCCGGGTCACTCACCCCAGCCAGGCTCGGCGCTCCGGGCTCGGGCTCGCGCTCTAGCAGAGAAGCACGCGCGCCTCCCGGGCCCTCCCACTCTGTCCGTCGGCGTCCTCCTCCTTTCTCCCCCCATCCTACCTGTTACTCCCCTCCCGAGCTCCACCCCCATTGGCCGCCACCATCCGCCCCGCCTTACCCTTCTTCCTGTTGGTCCGTTTCCCGCGAGGGGTGGGGCCGCCGCCGCAGGGACTCGGACCCGGGGTCGCCAGCCGGTGGGCGGGAGGAGCGGGCCGGTCACGTGGGCGGGCGGTGGAGCGCCGGGGACTGGGCGGGGCGGCGAGGGGCCCGGGAGGCCATGTTGGGGGCGGAGTGGTCCGCCGCCGGTGGCTGCCTCCCGCCTGAGCATCTTCCGGCGTCAGGTGTTCTCTACGGAATCTGTGTCCAGACCCCTTTCTGCCCCTCACCTACTCCGCATAAACCGAATTCTTCTTCTTTCGCTTTCTGCAGAAGCCAGCTCCCCGGTCCCCCGACGTCAGACCCTCCAACACTTCACCTCGTCTCCCTCTTCCCCCACCTGATCCAGAACCCCAACCTTGGGTTCTCTTCCCCTATCTCCTGGCCTCCACAAATTTTCCAGCCTGGTACCCTTTTCTCCGTATTACTTACCACCTTCCAAATTATATCATTTAAAAAATCATATTCATCGTTTGGCTCTCGTCCTACGCTAAGCTCCACGAGGGAAAGGACCTCGTTGCGTTCGCTGCCATCCCAAACGCCCACAACAGGGACAGGCACATATTAGGGGCATAGTAAATATTGGTTGAGTGAATGGGAATGGGGGACATAATTTCACGATGAATAGAAATGACCCTCATTCTGAAGGGAAGGGAATTCAAGCCTCAACTGTAAATATAGGTTAGAGTTTAGCCTTTCAAGGACAGGGGAAATTGAGCCATCCCAGAATAAAACCAGGGGTGTTCCACAAGCTACAGGCACTCCGCTGAAACACTAGCTTTGTTAACCTTAAAGCTGGCTTCCTAGATTTTAACCATTGAGATATATTTGAAAAAGAGCCTGATTTAACTAACGTTGCTGGACTCTGGATAGTGTTCTCACTTATTCAACAAACAGTGTGTATTTAGGTTTGGAGAAGAACCTTAAACGCAGCTGGCAGTCTGGTCTTATCTAAAGCTCATTTCGTCCCCGACCGAGACTCCCGCCGTCCTTCGTCCTTCGGAAGGTAGATGTGGAGATCTGGAGGGTAAAGTCCACCTGCAGAGCCTTAGCTGGGATGCATTCCAAGGGAAGCTTTAGTAAGGATGAGAGTCATCAAGCAGCCTGTGCCCTGGGGAGGGACAGCAGAAGAGGTGCGGGGGGCGGGGGCCCGAAAAGGAAGTGTCCCTCCGGGATCTCCAGACCACTGGGGTGGTTCTTTAAAGAGATTTTTTTTGAAAGGTGAGATTGTTTAACTGACCCAAATATTGGAAATGCGGAAACGCCTAAACTCTCCTGGGTAACACCTTCATAATTAGGCTACTTAGTATATTTGTAGTAAATACAAAGATAAGTTAATAAAGGAGACACCCCACCCCAGCACTCTGAACACAGATTACAAGGAAAAACCAGGAAGCCTCTGAGTCACAGTCATCGTCATCATCGTCATCTGTTCCTCAAGGAAGCACTCAGTCTCACAGGGACACTAGCATTTGGCACAGGCAGCAAAGGTGACACCAAGGTCTTTTCCAGAGTTTGTGGTCCTCTCCTGAAGAAATGTCGCAATTTGGCAAAATTAGCCAGTTTATAAATATGTCAAATGTAGCACATTACAGCACATATACAGGAAGAAGAAATAAATTGCATTGATATATACTCAAGAGGATAATTTTACTTCCATGAAATGATATAAAAGAGAAAGTTCTAGATAACTTGGAGGTTTCATCAAAGAAGTGAATTTGGAGCCAAATTCCTGACCTAAAATTCTTTCCTAAATTCATCAAGACTTTCACCATCACCACTAACAACTCTGCTATAATTGTTATCTCAAAGATCACCTGTTAATCTGTGGCCAATTCCTAAATGGAGCAACAGGGAGGGCCACACAGGAAGAGTAAAGATAAATAACTGAAAGGAGGTCATGTCATTGCAAAACTGAAAGGGCAGGAGATATAAGGGATCTTGGGAGGATGTGGAAGAGAAAGAGTATAATAAAATAACATTGGAACTTGCATGTTGGAGAATTAGGTAGGACACACACACACACACACACACACACACACACACACACACACACACAATCTAGCAACAACTGGAAATGAAGCTTAGAAGAGAAGTGAGGGCTACAGACAGATCCAGGAATTATAGATGTAAACATTTGCAAGAGGACCAAAGAACAAATCTTGAGAAGTATGGGACAGATGGGGAAAAAACAAAAACCAGTAATGGAGTATTTAGAGAAGTAGGTGAAAAAGTCCACGGAAGAGAGTAGTCTGAGCAGAAGAAACTGGAATTTGGCATTTGGAAGTTAGGGTTGATCTTCCAGGTGTCAGTTTCAGCAGCCTGGTAAACACTCAGCTCAGACTGCAATAACAGAAGTATATCAAGGGAAGGGAAAAAGTTATCTTGACTTAAAGGAAAACAGGGTGAATGAAAAGAGAAGTTTTATGTTTGTTTTGTCTTGTTTTTAGGGAGGAGAGACTTGGTTATATTTTGGGACTAAACAAGAAAAGTGAGCAAGATTCACAGATGAGAGAGAGAAGAGTGGAAGCGTGGACCTAGAAGAGAAGGTCGAGTCTATGGTCTGGAGCTCAGATTACAAGGCCAAGTATGGAGTCAGGAGTTGAGGAAGTCGAGTCAGATAACTTCAGTTCACCAGATTCACCAGCTTTCTCAAGCCTTGTTTATGAGCACACCGTTTTTAAATAGCCGTAATAACTGTAATTATACTAATGCTTGGGGCTTTTCCTAGTAGAGTAAAATTTCTGTTATGAGTGTTGTAGGGAAATACAATTAAAAAAAGATCACTTTGTATACTTACTTGATATACTCTTCCAACTTTTGGGTTCAAGATCTCCAAGAATCCCCAAAAGATACCTCATTCTTTCTGACCCATGTCCTCTACTCTTTAGACAGAGATTTTGAGTGGACATCACTGAGGCAGAGAGCACTGAATCAGGAGTCAAGAAACATGTATTCTCATTTTACTTTTGGGAAATATGTAATCATTGCCATGTATCCTAAAATCTCTAGGACTCAGTTTCCTCAGAGAAATTAAGAAAATAATCCCAGATTCCAGATTACATTGTGTCCTTTGGACTTCTTGGGGAACAAAAGTCAGGTTCTGTCTCTCAGCTCCTCCTTTTATCATTATCTGGGAACAGGAGTTAAGTGTAACCATGTCTGATAGTAACAAGGTAATAGGTATTTCGGGGACAAAGAATTCCAAGCAACCTTTTCAGCCTCGTCAGAGTCACTCCCTGACAAGGGGAAGACTCATCCCAAAGCTCCTCAAGTTGCCCCACACCCTTACCTCTTTCTCATTCCAGCTGCCCCACCTCAAATGCTCTGAGCAACTAAATTACAGTATGTTCAAAGTCTCCAGTATACATTCCAAATAGGAAGATCATTTAAAAGAAAAATGAACAAGAAGGCTACATGTTTCCAGTTCTGGTGGAAATTAAAAGGAACGTATTACTTCTGCATAATTTTTTTTCCAAGAAGTTAAAACACCATTCTGAGGACAGAGCCAGCTTTCTCCACACACCCAAATAACAGCTGAGTCCACCACCTATCTTGCTCTTTTTCCTTCATCAGTGAAGGAGATAGAAGCTTAGCAACTTAAACCTATGCACACAGTCCCAAAGCCCTAAGCACCCTCCTGGCGAAGAGTTTTAGCAGGGATCTACTAATGGCCTGATTTGCTTACATTCTTTATCTGAATTTATTTCAAAGTATGTGTCTCAACTACAGAGACAAGATGATGTATGGACATAACACTGGACCTCAAGACAAAAGACCTGATATGGCAGCCACAGAGATGTGTAGCTGAGATCTCCCTTTAAGAATCTGCCATTCACCTACCTGCCAGAGTGCAGTTAGCTGTCAGCGTCAGGCTACATCGCCTTCAGGACTGTTATGGTGTCAGAGCTAAAGGCCCCACCCTCCCTGGGAAGCCCCTATCCTATGTCTAGTGGGTATTAGGGGCTGGCCATTTCTGCTCACTATTGACTCCTGTATAGGACACTCTGCTCTGGAATTTTCCACTGGGTTGACTGCATCTTGGAAGGCTCTGAATCGTGGCTGAGGTCCTCCTTGTCCAGTTTTGCTTACTACATCCTTTACTTTGACAGCTATCCCCTCCACAACACTATTAGAGGCTTCCCTACCCATTCCTACTTCCTTCTCCTCTATCTTTCATAGGCATTGCCACTCAGCAAACCTCTTGCACTCCTAATCTTGTCTCAGCATCTGCTTCCCAGACCACCTGAACTGATTCAGTTGGTTCCAAGAGTGGTCTAAAAAAGCAGGCAGTTTGGAAACTGCATTGCTCACTGCCTGGCTGGCAGTAAGAACCCCTTCTGGATAGTATGTGGGGTACAGATAATCTCTGGGACAAGATGGCAGCCCAGTTGCTAAAACTTTCACTAATGGTGACGTGGGTTCAACAATTCAGACATATGGGGTTAGGAGGAGGGAGGGCAGTGAACACAGGGACAATGGAGTTGGCTGGCTGTTGTTAAGTCACACTGAGCCCTGCCAAGAGATAATGAAGAGCTGAGGACAGTTACCAAATACTGAAAATTAACTGTGAAGTCCAGAGGGTCTCTCTGATGGGTTACAAGAAAAGGCCCTTACGTACAACAGTGGAAGAGCAAAAACAGCTGAACACGAGACTCAGGACTTAACAGAGCTCCAGGAGGCAGATCTGTGATCAAGGTCAGGGTCCTGGCTGGGAAAACTGGGAACCCTAACACATGAAATGGAAATACCTAGGTGGTGCCCCCAAGGGTTTTGGCTTCCTACCGTCTTCTAAACCCTCAGAGCCTTAAGAGGGGGCCCACACCTCCCTGTTAAAGCTGGCACTCTTCCCTTGTGGGAAGACGCTGCAGAGGTCTCTTCCCCTCAGAATCTGCCTCTACCTCCTCTCCTGACTGCTAGGATCTTAATTAGCGTTAATTTACAGCAGACTCTAGTGAGGACATAGTCCTGACAAGGGAGAAAAGGACTATACCCCCAAAGTAGCGGCAGGAACTAAAGAACATGTACTTGTAAGATTTGGGGAGTATCTATGAGACTGGGTTTTGGTGGTGCTTAATCAAAGGGGCTGAAATTCAAGACTGGATAAGAGAGAGTTTATTGACTGGGCCCTATGCTCTTGGGATAGAATTTAACTTCCTGATAAGGTCTTGCTCAAGTAGCTCTGAGAAACACAGAGGAAGTAATAACCTTTGCTGAGTGAAGTTTAACTGCCCGAATTGCCACGGCAATTGAGGAAAGAAAGGATTAAATTGCTCATGAAGTAGGTATGCTAAAGTCAATTATAAAAGGCCAGAAACCCTACCAAAAGATGTTCCATAGAAGGCCTCGAGGAACCCCGTTTACCAGGGCCACCAGGAATGGGCTAGTGAGAGGAGTGCCAGCGTCACTACGACGCTTGGTGGCGGCTTTCTTCTGCAAGCCAGAGCTAACGAGGGGCTGTCACAGCTTGGCTCTTTCATAACCAGAGAGGTAACAGGGGTCCCAAAGCAGCAGAGGCCAAGGGACAGCACTTCAGCTTAATTGTCAGAAGCCTGGGGGTTACAATTATTCTGACTGGCAAGGTCAGAATGACAGGCCAGGGAGCTTGACACATGAGTTGTAAAGGTGGTTAACAGAACATGGCAGTCCTAGGGGCAAAATAATGGGAAGTCAAAACAAGGGCATTGCTAAATACATGTAATCAAAAGAAAGCAAAACTAGATGAGCAAGAACCCAAGGATGGGGGTCCCAGTAAAATATCATGATCCCTTATCTAGTTCCCCAACCTGGGTCAGTTTTCAGACAGAAATTCATTGATTAAGAGGTGGCCGGTCGCCAAGACTGGCAATGCCATAATAAGTATATGCAGTAATGACCCCCCAGTCCTTCCAGAAAGGAACTTATGACTATTTACTTAGGTTGACTGTAAGTAGCGGGGAGACTGTAAACAGTGCTGGACACAGGACCTGAGTTGCAGTTGACACCGAGAAACCCAAGGCATCATCCTCACCCCCCTGTTGGAGCAGGAGCTCATGAGAGTCAGGTAATTATAAACAGAGTCCCGCCCCAAGTCCAGCTTACAGTGTTTCTACCCCATCTAGTCAGAAGCAATCTGAACTGTCTGGACAGCCTGCAGAACATCCCTTTGATTCATTACATTGATGTCGTGCAGATCAGTCAGGACGACCAAGAGTAGCTAGCATGCTATAAGCCTTGGTAAGTCACTTGTGCTCCGGAGTGTGGAATATAATCAATATAATCCCTACAAAGATCAGGGGCCTACCACACCAGTAAAGTTTTTAGGAGTCCAATGTTTAAGAGCATGCCAGGACATCCCTTTCATAATAAAAGACAAATTGCTGCCTCTTTCATCCCTTACCACAGAGAAGGAATCACAGTACCTGGGAGCCCTCTTCAGGCTGTGAAAGCAGTACTTCCCACACTAGGACTGCTGTTCTGGCCCACATACCAGGTGACCCAAAAAACTGCCAACTATGAGTGGTGCCTGGAGCAAGAAGGGAATCTTAGTAAGCTCAGGCTGCTCTGACAAAATACCACCGACTGGGCAGCTTATAAACAGCAAAAATTTATTTCTCATAGTTCTGGAGCCTGGGAAGTCCAGGATCTTATTGCTGGCAAATTTGGTGTTTGAAAAAAGCTTCCTGGTTCATGGCTGTCTTTTCACTGTGTCCTCACATGGCAGAAGGAAGGAGGGATCTCTCATGGGCCTCATTTGTAAGGACACCCATCCTGTTCGTGAGGACTTTGCCCTTAGGACTTAATCACCTCCCAAAGGCCCTACCTCCTAACACCATCCCATTGACATTGAGATTTCAACATAGGAATTTTGGAGGAACAAAAACATTCAGACTATAGCAACCCACTTACTGTGACACTCAGTGACCCACTGGGAGACTTTGTGCTTCCCATTCCTGCAACTCTGGGCTCTGCAGGGTCATGACTTCTAATCCCCAAAGGGGCATTCTTTTTCCACAGGAGTCACATTGCAGTGCCTACTAGGGCTGCCACCTGAGCACTTTGGACTCCTTCTATACAGGAAGCAACAGGTAAGGAGAGAAATTGCCATGTTGTCAGGGGTAACTGACCCTGATCAGAGAGGAGATAGCACTGCTATTACAGGAAGGAATGTGTGGTGACCTACCTGGGCACTTCTTGCTACTCCCCTGCCTAGTTGTGACCATGAATGGACAAGTGCAGATGCTCTGACCTGAGGAGGGGCTTCAGACACTCAGGAATTAGGGTCTGGGACACATCACCAGGTAAGCCACTGTGACCAGTAGAGGTAATGGCTGAGGACAAGGGGGATTTGGAGCAGAGGAAGGCAGCAATGAGTACAGCTTCAGCCCTGAGACTAACTACAGCAATAGGGTGGCTGTACTTCATTCCGCTAACCTCCCTCTCAGTTTCTCCTCAGAAAGAGAGGTCCAAGGAACCCTTAACAAATATGTACGGAGAAGTGAATCCATGTAACATCAGGGATGGAGGTGCCCACTTGGATCCCCTTCAAGAAAGTACTTTCTGTTCAGTTCCAGGAGTGCAGCGATCTCACCCTTTCCATCTGCAGCACCTTCAGGATTCACCGTTGTGTTCAAGTGGAGACCACACGCTTCCCAGGCAGCCCCCAGCCAATGACTGAGCATGATGTGGGTAACTAGGACCTGACCATTTCTGCTCAGCACGGGACTCCTCTAACTGGCTCTCCATGTCCCAGGTCTCCCTGTTGGTCCGGCTCTCAAATCTGCACAGTGACTTGAGGCACTCCTTGCCTGGTCACGCTCCTTCTCTTTATCTTTCACAGGCATTTCCCCCAATAAATTTCTTACATCCCTAACTTTGTCTCAGCATGTGTTTCACAAAGGACCCAAACTGACACACCCAGGCAGTAAAATAATGTTAAACAGAAAAATTAAAACTACATATATGTGTGTGTGTATACACACACACTCATACCATAAAGACTTTTTCAATGTGTGTTTATATAGATAAGACCTAGAAGACAGAAAAATAAAATTGCTGTATTAGAATAAAAGGATTGTGAGTGAATTTTTTAACCTGTCCTTTATTGTTGGCATAATATTGTTTGTTTATACATTACCTGAAAATAAGGAGAAAAGAAGGATATTGATTCTGAATCCATTTTCTGTTTCCTAAAAGCTATGGGGCTTTGGACAACTAAGTTTTCATTTCTTTGTCTATAAAAATAAAGGTAGTAATTGTGAAAATAAAATATTAAGAATATAAACACTCTTTGCTATTGTACAACACTCTAAAGTGCAAGGTATTATTTTTATTATAGTTTGGGTTCCTAGGTGTAAGGAAATTGGCCAATCAACAAATGTTTATTGAGCATCTACTATGCACTGCATACCATTTTGTATTAGTTTTCTATGGCTGTTGTAACAAATTGCCACAAATTTAGTGGCTTAAAACAACACAATTTTATCTTCTTGCTGTTCTGGAAATCAGAAATCCTAAAATCATGTTAGGAGGGCTGCATTCCTTCTAAAGGCTCTAGGAGAGAATCTCATTCCTTGTCTTTTCCAGCCTCTGGAAACTGCCTGCATTCCTTGGCTCATGACCCCGTCCTCCGTCTTCAAAGCCAGCAGCATTGCATCGTCAAGTCTCCCCCCACTTTCTGGCTACTACTTCTGCTGTCACATCTCCAACTCTGATCCCCCTTCCTCCCTCTTACAAGGACCCATGTGATCACATTGAGCCCAACTGGATAATCCAGGAGACTTTCCCTATCTTTAAATCCCCACCCACCCTTAATCTAATAATATCTGCAAAGTCGCTTTTGCCTTGTGAGGTTAACACATTCAGGTTCCTAGGACTGGGTTGTGGGCCTCTTTGGAAAGTCATGTGGTGAATACAGGAGGTAAAAATCCCTCTTCCAGTGGAGAGTCTCTTCCAATGTAGGGGAGACAGAGGGTGAAGAGGTGAATTAATTGATAAAAGCTGTTAAGTGTTAGGAAGACAATTTTAAAAGGGCATTATGATGGTGACTAGGTATGGAGAGTGGTTGGAGAAGGCTCTCTGAGGACATAGCCTTTGAGCCAAAGCCCAAAGGATCAGAAGCCATTTCCTAGCACCCTGGGCTCTGCTCTCCCTGGAATCTTACGGAGATTTTTGGTAAATTTGGGGCCTGTTAGGTCAAGAAGTGTGTTGACTTTTACCCTCCCCACTTACGAATGAGCTCTATAAATAAGCAGACCAGATCTAACTCACAAAGCAAGCATCCCTCATTACCCCGCATTAGGAGTTTTAGTCTCTAGCCTTTCCGAATTTCTAGTCAAGATCAAGAACCAAGCGTGTGTCCTTAGGGTGTAGGACAGCACCCAGCACCACTTCCTGCATGCTGTCCCGCATTAAAGCCCCGAGACTACTCTGCGATGGCACAAACCAGTGGAGATCACTTTAGATCCTTTCCTTAGCCACTTAAATCTAATTCCTTTGGAAATAACTTCTAAAACCGCTTCAGAAAAGTCTGGACTGGCCTCAGCAAGGATGTTGTTCATTGCTGAGTCCCAGGGGCAGGGGAACCAGCTCCTGGATCCACCCATTCTGTGAGTTACACTGGTGTCTCTGTAGGGCATCAGGATGACTAGGACATGGCACCGCGGGGCCAACGGGATGGCAGAGCAGCTGGTTTCCCTATGAGAAAAGCTCTCTTTCTCTCGAGGCTGCAAAAGGGATGGTTTTTTGTAGCAAGAAGGGGACAAGGAGAACATGGTCTCAAGGAGAGAGTCAACCAGCTAAAAAGGGAATCACAAAAAGTTTACAGAAAGAACATAACATTCTCATCCGGGCTAACCAATCCCCCGTTCCCCTGGAGAGGGTGTGGCTAGTTTGTCCTGGGGTGTGGCTGGGAGCCCTACAAGGACACTCTTTGTAACTTTTCTCCCTGGGTTGTCCTTTTTCCCCCTAATAATTACTTTATTTTATTTCAAAATTACTTTCTCTTTGATTATAAAGATGAATGAGATAAATTTATATATGCAAGCAAGCATATATAAATTTAACATACAAACTGTGACTATAAAAATTGTACATAAGATTTTTTCCTTTTTCTAGACGGCTTTATTGAGGTATAATCGACATATAGTAAACTGCACAAATGTAAATGTACAATTTTGTAGTTTTGACATATAAATACATCACCACAATCAAGATAGTAAACATAACCATTCACAAGAAAGTGGGGGTAGGGGTGGAGTGCGGTGGTTATGTTCTCCCTGTTTAACCTCAAGTTATCAGCTCACAGATTTATACTCTGAGCAATGAGGATGAATCATTCATTAATGTTTTTTCCTGCAAAAGTGGGCAGAAAGAAAAACAACTTCCCACCCACTTGGCAAGTGATCGGTAGTTCATTAGCCTAAATCATGTTACTACACTGTCAGTTTCCTTTCTTCTTTGTGCATGGGACTCAGCTGGAATGCAAAGAGCTGGGAAAAGTGCCCAGCTGGTGTCGCAGGCCAGCTCTTGGTTGCCCAGTGTGGGAGCAGGAGGGGATTTTTGCCCTTAGTCCCCTGACAAGCCTGACCTCCTGCAGGTCATCTTCGCTGGGTGCTGCATTTATTCAGCCCACGGTTTCAGGCATGAGACTCCTTCTCTACCTCTAGCTTCTCAATCTTCCCAATGGGCCAAGAAGTAGACATATTTATTTTATCCTTCATTCTAGAGTCAGCCTCTCCTCCTGGTGCCTAGACTTAATAATTTTTGTCCTCCACTATCCAGCAATATTTGTTGAATACCTAGCAGGTACCAGGCATTGTTCTAGGCTCCTGGAACATGTAGGAAGTCAAAACAGACAATTACATCCTCGTGAAGTGGGAAAACTAAAAGCTAGAAACTAACCTCCACCAATCTCCCTTTACTCTCTATCATCTTCAATAATTTCCTCTCTGAGTTACTTTTCTTCTGCCTTCAAAGATATATAGCAGAACCTTATCCTCATCCTTTTGTAACTAGTAGCTGTTGCTATTTTCACCCTTCTATTTGCTATTGCCCGAATCAGTTTGCACCCAAGGGCTCCCAGGTCTTCTTGTCCCTCCTCCGCAGCTGACCTCAGACACAGAAGGCCTTTCCTCAATTCCCCTCTACTGAGCATCTCTTGTCCTGCACTCCTTAGTTCTCCACTCCACACTCTCTCCTCCTTGGGTTTCTATACCGCCACCAGTCTATTCAGGACCTTCCGTAGCTCCAGCTCCTCCCCCCCACCTTCTTCACAGGGCTTCCTCCCCTTCCCCTAACTGAACGTGGCTCTCCTCTGCCCTCCACGCTCTCCCTCATGCCCATGCTTTCTACTGCCACGTCCAAAAGAAGACAACTTTCAGATCTTTACTTTGAACACTGATTTCTCATCAGTTACAAAAGCTGTATGTCTAACTTCCACAATTGCTGCATGTGTGTGTCTCACCTCTACTTAGGACACATATAAACCAAGTTACATGAATAACTTCCTCGGTTCATCAACTCTCCTTTCTAACTTCCCATCTGTATTAATTGTAGCTCTTAATTTGTCCAATATCAGAAGGAGCAATTGTTTTGAAGTACATTGCTTAGAATTGTACTAGAGACTGGCTACCAAGAAAACTCACCTTCTACCCTGATTAAGGGGGTAAACAAATATTAAATAAAGCAAGTTTATGGAATATGTAGGGGTAATCCCAATCTCTGGCAAAGAAGGTTAGAAAGCAGCCTCTAACTTCAATGTTGCTAAGTTTAAGTCAGAGGGCAAAGAAGGGATGTGCAGGGCCCTGGTGCAAATGGGCGGGAAGAGAACAGGGCCTGAGAGCCCAGAGAAGGGGGATTGGAAGCAAGAGGGCGGGTCAGGTAAGGATCTAGAGTCAGCTATTTGCTGATTCTGTACCCTGGACATGATTAGTTCAGATAGGGCTTTGCTCCCATCAGCCAGTGAACTGACGGGGGATGACAGTGACGGAAAACAGGAAACTCAGCCATCAAAGCCAAGAGGAGCCCAGGAAGACAGCACAGCGCCCAGAGACAAGGGCGCAAGGGGGACCCTGAGGGCATGGATCAAGTATGACTGTAGTTAATAATAATATATCAATATTGGTTCATTAATTGTGATAAATGTGCCAAACTAACGTAAGATGTTCATAATAGGGAAAACTGGGTGTAGGTAGGATATACAAGAACCCTCTGTCTTTACAATTTTTCTGTAAATCTGAAACTATTCCTAAGTCATTTATTAAAGAAAGTAAAGACAGTAAACTAATAAGGTCTTGATGTTGTTGAAAGTGTGACTCCCTAAGCTCACAAGAAAGGAGCCGTCATGGGGAGGACCCCTGCTGGAAGAGCCTGGTAAGGACACTGTTATTATTCCCCAAACCTGGAAACACTGTCTTCCTCTCCCAGTCCTTCTACATCTAATCTGTCATCAAGTGCTGTTGATAGAAATTTTAAATTCCTCTCATCTAGAAGTTTAAGTGTATAACATTAAAAGCTTTGTTTCTGTATGGGGGGGAATGCTGCAAATAAAATCAAAAGTCTCATAAGTCATGGATAGTATTTATAATTCATATTATAAGCAAAGGGCTAATTTATTTAATTTATATAAAGAAATACTAAAGACAACCTAATAGAAAAATGAATAAAGGAAAACAACAGGCAATTCACAAAAACAGAAAAAGAAAAATGACTAATAAATAGAAAAAAATGTTCAACTTCACACGATTAAATAAATGCAAATTAGAACTACAAAATGCCATATTTTGCCAATCATATTGGCAAAATTTTTTAAATTTGGAAACTTACAGAGTTGGCAAGCTATGAGAAAATAGGCATTTTCAAATATTGTTGGTAGGAGAAAACCAATACAAGCTTTCTGGAAAACAACAAGGCAATAATGATCATTATTTGAAATACAAATATCCTTTGACGTAGGAGCAATACTACTGCTAGTATAGTGCATGAATTTAATGTCAAGATATGCGAACGTATGTGCATGTGTGTGTGTAAAACAAGGATGGTCTTTTCAGCATAATTTCTAAAAGCAAAAATCCATAAACAAAGTAATGGTCATTAATAGGAAACTCTACAGATAAAGCATATTTTACTTTTATTTTCTGAAAATAAATTTAAAATCCTACAGAAGTTAGAGGAAAGAAAGTAAATTTGTATATGTCAATATGAAAAGACCTCCAAAGTCAGAACATTAAGTTTTTTAAAAAAGGAAGAAAGGTAGGAAGGAAGGAGAAAAGAAGAAAGCAGGAAGGAAAGGAGAGGAGAGAAGAGGAGGGGAGAGGAGGGGAGGGAAGAGAAGAGAGGAGGGGAGGGGAGGGAAGCGGAAGACAGGAGAAGAGAGGGGAGGGGAGGGGAGGGGAGGGGAGGGGAGAGGAGGGGAGGGGTTGGGAGGAGAGACAAAGAAAGAATGAGAGAAAGGAAGGAAGGAGGGAGGAAGGGAGACAAGGAGGGAGGAAAGAAAAAAATGTATAACATGATCTTATTTATAAAACTAAATACACATACACACACATACACGCAGAACCAGCTATATAATTTGTAGCCCGGTACAATAATGATGTGGGCCCCTTATTCAAAAGTTAAGAATTTCAAGACAGTCACAGCAACTGAGCATTATATGCCCTTGGCCCTTCTGAAAGTGGGCACTGTATGACTATAAGGCCATGAAGCTGGTCCTCTCTCTATACACAGTTCATCTTCATTTTTTGCAGATTCTGTATTCGTTAATTTCCCTATTTGCTAAAATTTATTTGTAACTGGCCTCCCGCCCACCCCCACCCCAATCAACACACACAATGCTTTAATAGTCATCCTCAGATACACGTACAGAGCAGCCAAACATTTGAGTCATGGGTCAGGTACATTCCCAGCTAAGGTCCAGCAAGGCAAGGTTCTACCTTCTTACTTCAGCTATCACTCTGCAAACAAGTGTCTTGTTCATGGTCTATTTGGTGCCATGTGTTTCACTTTTTTTTTCTTTTTATTGGTGATCTTGCTGTTTAAAATGGCCCAGTAGTGTAGTGCTGCAGTGCTATCTCATACTGCCAAGCACGGGAAAGCTGAGAAATGCCTTACAGGGAAGATATGCATTGGGTAAGTTTCCTTCAGGCCTGAGTTATAGTGCTGTTGGTCATGAGTTCAGTGTTAGCAACTCAGCAATATATATTAAATAAAGTGTCTTTAAACAGAAACACACATAAAGTAAGATTATGTATTGATCAGTTTAAAGTATTATGATCAGAGGCTTGCAACAACATAACCCTGTATTTCCCCAGGAGCAATGGTTCTGTATTCAGTGTTGGCGTTTATAGAACATAACTATGGTGAAAAACAACCAAGTGTTTATATATATATGTAGATATATGCTTAAAACTTAATTAAAATACAGAAATCTTTAAAAGTGGTTACCTTTGTAAAACCAGGCTATGGGTGGGGAAGAGAAGGGAGACTTTACTTTTCAAATTATAACTTTAGGTACTATTCAACATTTTTTAACTCTAAGCATATTTTACTTCGATTTTCTGAAAATAAATTTAAAATCGTGTATCTCACAAATTCCCCTCATCTTCTCCATGTCTAGGGCAACATTAAATTAGGTTTTTACCACCTCAAGCCAGAATTACTGTACCTACCTCCTAACTGTCCTTCCTTCTTCTAATCTTTTTTCTTTTGCAATCTTTCCAGAAACTACTGTCAGATGAATCTTCCAAAAGTACCACTTTCATCATGTCATTTCTCTCTGAAAAGTGTCAACAATTCTCCAATGCCTATTACAGCAAAACTAGCTTTCAGAGTCTTATATAATATCAGGTCTCAGCCTTAATTTCCCCTTTTCCCTACTTCCAGTTCTACTGTCTGGCTATCTCCTCTCCCTTCCCACCTCATCTGCCCCTGTGCCAGGCCAGCTTATGCCTCCGTAGCTCTGCCTGGACCTGGGCCACACCTCTGTGTCTTCTCAAATCCTGCCCATTATTAGTTTCACTACTTCAGTGAAACCTTTAATTTCTTCTTTCCAAAATGTTTTCCATTTCTGAATTCTTACAGAGCTAAACAATACTATGAATGTTTCCTTTATCTGTTATCTATAAATCTCTAATTGTACATATATACATATATATGTTTATTTAAAAAACACTTAGGCACTTACCATATACCAGACACTATTCTAATTATTTTATAAATATTACCTCATTTAATCTTGATTTTATGAGATAGGTAGTATTACCACCCCTATTTTAAGGTAGAAACTGGAGCACAGAGAGGTTAACTAAGTTGCCCAAGGTCACACAGTAAGTAGCAGATCCAGAATTTACACCCACAGTCTGACTCTAGAGTGAGGCTTTCAACCATCAATAATTCTTTTGGCTGACTACTAAAATGGAATTGCATGATGAGTTCCTTGAGGGAAGGGACTGTATCTTCCATTTCTTCTCTTGAGAGCCCCATCTCAGGCTAAGAAAGTCTTATCAAGTGCCTTGAGTTTTGTGGGCCTCATTTTTATGGGAGGCTGGCATTCCCAGCTTGGGAATGGACTTGGGACTGGGAAGTTAGGCATTGAGCTAAGCATGCTTTCCCTAAGCTTGCTAGCTGCCTTCTTTCTCCTTGAATACCCCATTTTTCTCCTATGGATGGGCTGAGCTAAGCCTTTTGCTCTGGCTTCCTCTTCACTCCTTGCAAAGAGCTCACTGTGAGTCCTGTGGCCACAAGAGGGAGAGATGGATGTCGGCTCCATCCATAGGGAGGGTACTGAGTCACAGAAGAACAAAAGGCAGGATTTCACTCATCTGCCCCGCCTCTGGCCCTTCCATCCTGCAGCCTACCCCCCTTGGTCCTTCCAGGACACATCAAGAAATGCACAACTTTAAGATTCATGTGGGCTTGGATTTGAACCTTGACTGTACCACTTATTAACTGTGTCACCTTAAGCAAGTTACTGAAGCTTCTGAATTGTGGTCAGGCCTCTGAGTGTGATTGTGTTATTTAAAGTACAGTAATGGCTAACAGTGACCACTCACTAATGCGTAGCACAGTTCTAAGTACTCTACATATATGAACTTGTCCAATCTTCACAACTCTATGAGGCGGTGCTATTATTTATCTTCATTTTACAGATGAAGAAATTGAGGCACACAGAATGAAGTGACTTCACCAGTGACACATAGGTAGCAAGGAGCAATCTAGCCAACCTTTACAGCATTGTCATGAAGATATAAAGAGGTAATAGGTATAAAATATCTTACATATGAAGGCACTCTGTAAATATCTCCCTTATATTAATTAAGATTAAGTTTGGTTACATAAAACATAAAATCTAGAATTATTTAAAGGAACTAAAACTTTCTCTCTTATGTGGAACAAGTTCATAATAGGCAGGACAGGACCTACTAGGGTGGCTCCATCCCATAGAGACTCAGGCTTCTCCTAGATCTCTGCTCTGCTCTCCTTAGCTCATGGTTTCCATCTTCAAAGTCACCTCCTGGTAGCAAGGTGTGCAGCTGCAGACACCACATCCATACTCCAGGCAGTAGCAATGAGGATGAGGTACAGGCAAAAGGGAAGGCCCCTCAGCTAAGTCAGCTGCCTTTAAAGAACTTCCCCCAACCCCTATCCAAATGTTCCCATCTGCATCTCAGTCCTCCTACCATCTACAGTGGACTCCAAGAGATGTACTTTTCAGCTAGGCACATTCTCACTTTCAATAATATAAGAGCTCTATTAGTAAGGAAGCACGAAAGATTGGATGTTGAGTGAGCAACCAGCAGTTTCTCCTCTCTGGGCACTGAGATGTCATGCCCAATCCTAGATTCTTACATTTCAGAGTCTTCTCATTTGACAGTCTTTCTGAGATCTAACTTTACTATCTTCTGTTTTTGTGTCAACTTCTTGTCCTGTTTTCCTTAAACCCTTTATTCTTGGACAGGGACAGACAAAACAGAGACTCTTCATCCTCTGGATGGTTCCAGAGTTGAAAAACATTCATTCATTCACTTGACAAGTCTTCACCAAGTACCAACTATTGGCCAGAAACCACACAAGACATTTGAGAAACATAAGTGAAAAACCATGTGTGCAGGCCTCATTTAGCTTATTGTCTAAGGGGAATAAATACTTTTTTTCCCCCAAGATGTAAAACATTGGTATATGACAAATACATTCTTTAAGAAGATAGCTATTCTTTACCAAATAACTATGATTCTCATGCAGAAAGGGATGTTTCCCCAAGTTGAGGAGAGCCAGGGCCGTTTTTCACAGATGAAGTAACACTGAACTGGGAGCTGAAGGACTGGTGGAAGCAGGCCCAGGGAGGGCACACAGGCGTGAGGCAAGGTGGCGTGCCAGGGTGTGGGGGGCGCTGGGACAGCAGACCTGTGAGACTGGGATACAGAATGCCCTGGGCCCAGTGCTGGGAGATGAGGCCTAGGAGGTAGGAAGGGACTGGAATGTGAATGGCCTTATGGGGTTTCTATAACAAAACTTAAACTCAAGCCTGTAAGACATGGGGAACTACTGAAGAGTAACTTGATGAGATTCACGTGTTAAATGGGGGTGAGGCTTGAAGCAGAGGCTATTTTGATAGTTTAAGAAATGATGAACTAAGGTATGGTGAGGAGAATGGAAAGAAAAGTTAGAGTGTGAAATAAGTGAGTATAGTAAATAAAGACATTTCTCCTTCTGGCCTTAGCAGGCAAATCCTTCTGGATTGTTACCAATGCCAGTGGCCAGCACAGTCTCCAGGCTGGATGGAAGTAGGATGGATAAACCTCCTCCTGGGGACTTAGGACTTTCTTACATTTCAGACTGTAGGTTATATTTTGGGTGTGCACGCTGAGTGTACCAGAGACTTCTAATGTTCACCAACATCTGTGCTCTCCCCTTTCTCCTTGCTTAACTACACATTTCCAACCTCCACTATGGTTAGATGTGACCATGAGACTAAATTCTAGCTGAAGGAATGTGAAGGGAAGCAATGTACACTAGCGCTTCTCGACCATATGTGGCAAAAGAAAAGTTACTTTTTTCTAAGCTATTGTGGACTAAAACTTTTGTAAAATGCCCTACAAATGAGTTACTGGAAAAAGAAAAAAAAACATAAATTAAGCCCCAATTTTTTACTAAATTCAGCAGACCTAGAATTACTCTATCAAAATGGCTATACAACTTTCTAGCGGTGTAATTTCCATTCTTCTACTCACCTTGTCATGCACCAGTCACAGACTGCGCACGCGACCAGTCCATGGAGCCCTTCTGGGGGGCTGTATCCTACTTGCAGGCCCATAAAAACTTCCCACATATGCTTCTCATGCCTTTTGCAGACCTTCATTAATCAGAGCTCCTAAATGACTGCATGGAAGAAAGCTGCTCTGCTACCCAAGAAGCAAGAAATAAACTATTGTACTTTGAGCCATTTTCCTTTTTTGGATCTATTTGTTACAGCAATTAATCTAAGTAATACAAAATGCTTCTATTTCTTATTTCTTTCATAAAGAGTAACTGTTTAGAAGGATATCCTCAATAAATCTTTGTAGTGAGAGGCAAAGAACAAACTGTTAGGATGGAATATGGTACACAGTGTCTGGATGTTCTTGGAGTAAAGGTCAAAGGTAGGAAAAATGTCTCAGGTGGTGGAGGTACCTTAATACTCAAGTATTTCTATAGTTGGTCCTTACTCTGCAGGATCTCGTATCACGATAAAATTCCATCTGGAAAAAAGTTAGAAGGTTTCTCTTAGGTTCAAATATTAAAATGGTATGGTAGAGAAATGTCTATGGAGCTGCCTTTTATGTAGTAGCTAGTCAACAAATGTTTGCTGATTCTGATCTGCACGCCCAGGCCTTTCTGGGGAGATCTCTTCTATACAGAAATTCCTTTTCTAGGGTAGGACCCTACCTCTTTTGTTTGGTGTTGGTGTCTACCATGCCTTGAGAGCAGGAAGTCCTTCATGAATTACAATTTCCTTTCTTCCTTCTGTAGTCGCAGTATCTCTCCTTGCTCTCACTGGAGGTAGAAAAAGTGTTGGCAACAGGCACAGTTGTCTATGTGAGACACATAAACAGAAAGATGAATACACAGATTGCCATAATTCCAGAGGTAAAAGGGAACAGCCCTTATGCCTAGGCTGGCTGTTCCTTCAATCAGGAGAACTGGTCCTCCAAAGAAAGTATGCAAAGTTAAGGAAACTGCAGCTCTCAGCACCCCAAAGGTTTATTTAATGAGATATTTCATTTGTGTATTGACCTCCACAAAAACTGAAGTTACCTTGCCTCACTACCCTACTTCCGGGAGCCAGCAGCGATCTACCCAAGAGAGGCAGGCACGGTTGTGGGCAGGTGCCTGATTCTTCTTCCGACTTGTTTCAAATCACTAGATGATCCTGTGTAAGAAGCTGCACCATTTTCTTTACAAAATGTGAAGGGTCTCGTCTTCCTCCCAGAAGAAGATAATACGTATTTTTCTAGAAGCTCTCTAATCTCACAAGAAAATTCAACTAAAGATCATGCTGAAATAAAAAGCATTTTAATTTAATCCTGATACATAGGCAAGCTCTTTTGATTTTTAAATGAGGAACTTGAACCATAGAAGTAAGTATCTATAGCACAAAATTTTACACCTACTTAAATTCTATATTAAACTAAAGTAGTAAAGAGAAAAGTAAAGAAGGAATAAAATGGAAAGTAAGTGGAAGGCAAGAAAAAAATTTCAGATGATAAGAAATTGATAGGTGACATGAGAAAGAAGGGAGTGAGAAGCAGGTGGAAAAAAGAACCAAAGGGAAGACAAAGGCAGAAACAAGAGAGTGAAAAGGAAAAGGGGGCAGAACTAAGCTAGGTGAGCAAAACTCTGTGCCAGGTGCTTTACATCCATCACTTCACACTTGCTCAACAAGCACTCATCATATATTTAATGTTTAAGCAGGGGAGTGACATGATCAGATGTTGTCTTGCCAGTGGGTTTCAGTCCCAGGCAAGTTCGCTATGGATTCAATGTGACCAAAAAATTGACAGCAAAACATTCTTTGGGTGAAAGGGTTTATTACCCAGCTTATTCTCCTGGTGGTAGGTCGAGCACTAGCGTCTCTGTCTCTGCCCAGAGCACTGGGCCAAGTTCTCTATATAGTGTAATAGTAGCTTATTGCCCAAAGATATGGAAGTGGTAGCCTAGCAACAGGCCAGTTACATCATCAGGTGGTTTAAGTTCACTGAGGATCCTGGCCATAGGAACCCCAACTTCCCCACACTCCACCCTTCCAGGATTCTCCCCTTACAATCTTCACGCTTTCAATCTTCCGCAGTGGTCACTGTGTGAGAAAGATGGAGCGCTGTAACCAGATTCCACAATAGCAACAGAGGATAACAATAACTTAGAGATAATAAAAATTAAGATACAGCAAGATTTTGATACAGGTAACAAAAATTATAATAATCCTCAAGCCAGAGGAACTTCCCAATCCACAAAGACTTTAGGGGTGATAAGACACATGTTTTAATGCCGCCAACATAGGCAAACCTTGTCCATCAGGTAGGATGCATGCAAGAGAGTGGTCCCGTGATAGGACTGTAGCAGGAAGGGGGTCACTTCCAGGTCTAGTATACCATACTTTTATTTCCTTTCCCCGTGGGGGCTACTGAAGGGTCTCTACATAGTGCTACTGGAGGTGCATGCACTGGCCATAATGATAAAACAAAACTCCCCAGTAAGATGCTCCTACCTTCTGGCCATTCAGGATATACTACTGTGACCTTTGGCGGCCACTCTGCTGTTATTCCAGGAATACACAGGAGGCCAGCTTCCAGGCCTTGTCCCAAAGGTGCCAGGAGAGCCAGTCATCGTTGGTCCATGTGTCGAAAGGTCCAAGGCCATGTCCACTCAATGGAGTCTCCGGGTTTCAGTGCAGTTGGTGCTGGCAGCAAGATGTTATTCTGGTGGCCGAACCTCGGCTTCAGTGATTCTACCTTGGTTTGTACTTGCATTTGTATAGGGGAGGCAGCCATATGTGTTACCATGTCTATGGGGCTCAGGGCTCCCTTTCAGGGTCTCTCATTCAAATGCCATAGCACGGTCCATAAGCAGACTGACCATCCCTGCAGACTATTGGTATCTGACTTTAGTCTGGATTTTAACAAGCCATTGTGCCTCTCTATCATGCCTGCTGTGGTAGGATTGTATGGCACATGAAACTTCCATTTGATTCCAGCTGTTGCACCCATTCTTGCAGTGTATGTCCAATAAAATGGGTGCCCTGATCACTCTCAATTACCTGTGGTTGGCCATAGGCGGCAAAGAGACGCTCCAGGCCTCTTTAAGTCGTCTTCTGGTCTGTACAACGGGTAGGAAAAGCAACCAGAAGTCCAGTAGCTGTGTCCACACAAGTCATGGCATACTGATATCCTTCTGACACAGGCAGAGGCCCAATATAGTCTATCTGCCACCTAATGAGAGGTATACTCCCCTTAGCTATTGTCCCATGTTGCTGTGGAACTTGGTGTAAGTCCCTTTTGGAGCACGCGACACACTCCTGCCGGGCTCTACTAACTTCTTTGAAGGTCAAAGGCAAGCCCACCGACGAGCTAAAGCCCACATTGTCTTTTGCCCCACATGGAACAAATGCTGATGTAACCATTGGGCTACATCAGAGGCAGGCTTTCCTTCTAACCAACGTATCTGGGCCAATTTATCTGCTTCATCATTTCCTGGGGATGCCAGTGGCAAATGACCTGTCACATGCTATACTGTAATTATTTCAGTCTGACCACAGGCCCATAAGTCTTGCCACAGTTCTTGCCCACAAAGGGGTCGTGACCAACCAGCCAGTTGGCATGGTACCAGGTTGGTAGCCACAGGGTCGAGCCCTGATAGACAGCCCAGCTGTCAGTGCACACAACTATAGGGGAAGGCTCCTGGCTGATCACAAGCCATACGGCCCACAACTCTGCCCATTGGCTGCTCTTCCCCTCACCATCTTCCCTCCACATTGTCTCAGTCTTAGGATGGAAAGCTATGGCCCTCCATTCTGGGGACTGCCCATGGCTGGAGCCATCTGTGTACCATGCATCTTCGGGTATAGGGGCTCTTCTCTCCCGATAGGGACTCTGCTGTTAATGGTTCAAAAGCAAGTTCTTCCTGCTTTTCACTAGTATATGTCACCAGCCCCAATAAGTGTTGGAGTTCTTCACTCAAGGGACTACTAGAGAGGGCACTACACTGCTGTAGGTAAGCACCCCACTTGGCTAGTGGGGGTGTTTGTGCCACACCACTCCTTGGCTTTTGGGTCCAGTCTCGTACCCACCCCAAGATGGGATAGATGGTTATTACCTTTATTGGGGCCATTCCAGTGTTGACTTCTGTAGCCAGAAAGGGGTGATACATGGCAGCCAGTTGTTTTTCTATCAAAGTGTATCATACCTCTGCCCCTTCCCAGAGTTGTGACCAGAATCCAACGGGTTGGCGAGTTCATTCAAGCCACTGCCAGAGACCCCAGCCATACTGTCTTCAGTCACATGACTATCCAGCTCACAGGGCCTTGATGGGTCTATCACACTCAGGGCCTGCACGGCCTTGACTGCCCGTTTTGCCTTAGTAAAGGCAGATGCACATGTCTCATCCCAGTCCCACCTGATGCCCTTTCATACCAACCGGTATAAGGGCTTCAGAATTTGTGCCAAGTGTGGGATAAACACTCTCCAGTAGCCTAGAAGACTCAGAAACTTCTGTAGCAATGCTACACTTGTGGGGGTAGGAAAGGCCTGGACTTTATCTATAACTGCTTCTGGTATAACTTTGGTCTCACCCAACCAGACGACCCCCAACAATTTGACAGACAAACGAGGTCCCTGAACCTTGGTGCTGTTCACAGCCCATCCTTTCTCCTGTAAATGTTGCAGCAGTCTAGGTGCTGCACCTTCTAGATCTGAGAGAGAATCGGACGTGAGCATGACATCATCAATATAATGGTACAGCCGCACCGTTGGTGGTTTCTCCCATGTAGCCAAGTCCTGGGCTACAAGTCCATGACAGATGGTGGGGCTGTGGAGGTGTCTCTGTGGAAGGATGGTGAAGGTCCATTGCTGTCCTTTCCACGTGAAGGCAAACTGTTCCTGACTTTCCTGCTCAATGTCAATGGAAAAGAAGGCATTAGCAAGATCTACCACATAATGGTATGGTCCTAGTTCATGGCTGAGGGTATCCATCAGGTCTGCAATAGACGGGACAGCAACATGCATAGGGGGTATGACTTTATTCAGTTCTCTGTAATCCACAGTCATATGCCAGGAGCCATCTGGCTTTTTTACTGGCCACACTGGGAAATTGAAAGGACTATGGGTGCGCTTTATAATACCCACCTTTTCTAGCTCCTGGAGAATTTCTCCAATCTCTTTATGCCCTCCAAGAAGTTTGTATTGTTTGGTATTAGTCACCCACCGAGGCACAGGCAAAGCTATGGGCAGGTGCCTAGCATGTCCCCTCAGAACTGCTTTCACCACATGTGCTCTCAGTCTGAACTCACCTGCAGTGGTCTGCAGCCATAGACCCTGCAGGATATCAATCCCCAAAATATACTCAGGGATAGGAGATATATACACAGTATACTCTTTTGGGGGTATGTGCCCTATTCCCAAGGGGATCTGGGCTTTTTTTCACTCAGCCTTCCCCCCATATCCATCTATGATAGTGGGGGTCCTGGGGAACTGCTCAGCGTTACCATGAATCAGTAAACATTCAGTCCCTGTGTCCATCAGAGCCAGGACATGTTTTATGTTCACTGGGGACCAATGGATATCTATTTCAACATGTGGCCCCCAGTCCCCCCCAGTCTCTCAGGGCAGATACCCTGACCTTCCCCTCAGTCAAACCATGTTCCCCAATCACCTTCCTGTGTGGGCTCAAGTAAGATTGTCTCACTCTCCAGCAGGAAGTCTTGCAAACACACAGGCAAGACTTGTGGCTCTGTCTCTGACCTCTGCCTCTTTGGTCTTAATGGCTGGAACTGCTGCTTTGGTTTCAGCTGTTGCCATAGCTCTAGTAAGATCCTATTTGACTCCCCATCTAATTTTCTTCCATCTGCTCCTGCCTGTATTAAATCAACCCACACCTGGATCCTCGTACTGTTCTTGGGGCCCTGTAATTCTTCTTGTGAGTAACAGGTCTTATTTCTTTCCAAGTTCTCATTGCCTCAGCCTCTCCTAAGTCTGCTACTGTATGTGTCACCTCGCTTATGGGATGCCCTAAGTGAGGGGAAAGAATGACCACTAGAGACCCAAAGAGGGATGTAGGAGCCATTTGAAGTACAATATTTCTCATCCCAGTAGTGAAAATCTTTTCATCTGGGCCATAATTCTCTGGACTATAGATGGCATTTCTTATGCCTAGCTCTTGTAACACCTGTTGGACCTCAGCATACATCTGCTATCTAACAAGAGGGGATGTTAGGTCACCCGGATTGGGCCACACAGCATGAAGTGCAGCCATAGCCGATCGAGGAGGGAGTGACTCCCTGGGGTCTGATGTGCATTTTGTAATTGCTGCCTCAAGGCAGGCTGCCTGTCAGGGAAGCCAGCTTTCCCATCTCTGATCCCAACAGAACAATTCCATCCACCCCTAAGTCCCACAGATGCAGGAGCCAAGCTGATATTGACTCCGAGGGCTTCTGCCTAAACCAGGAGCCCAAATCCACCAGCTCAGCCTGAGTATAGGGGCCGACCATAGGGTGCTCCATGACCTGGGGAGGGGGCTGCGTCTCTCCTTAGGGAACTTTCAGCTGCTGGGTCTTTATTTTCTTTACAACCACTGGGCATGCTTTCAATACAGGAGGGGCCAGTGCCTCCGGCACAACCCCTTCATCCTTCCCCACCATTTCTGGGGCTGATGGCACCTTTCTCTCCCCTCCCCCGAGTGCCTCCTCTGCTACAACCTTTACCTTTTCTACTGTGCCTCACAGCAATGCTAGCTCAGTCTTCAGAAGGTCTCTTGCCTTCACCTCAATGTTTCGTGGCTGATTTTCTCGTGCCAACTTCACCTGTGCTTCCCTCAGGAGTTCATCTTTTTCCTTGAGGGCCTCTTCCTCCTTTAGAATACCTGGCAGCACTGCCATCTCATTCTGTAAAGAATTGTTTACCTTTCCAATGGCACCTTGCTGCCAGCATTCTCATGCTGCCTCCTCTCGCATCAATGCCATTTCCTTCTTCAGGGAATCCACAGAAGTTTGCCGCTCGTGTTCTTGTGCCGCCATTTCTTGGGTCTCTTCTGTAGACCTTTTTAATACTGTGAGAAGCAGCCAACCCACAGTCCCCGCTGCCTCACGGGCACTCTTTTTCTCAAAGGATCTACCTACTATACCAAGGGCCACCCCTACTGCCTCAGGTGTCACCTCCACTTGCCGCCAGTCCTGGGGTGGGTCCCAGTCCTCTAGGAGGCAAGCCACCTCAGACCACATACCCACTGGGGGACAATCCACTGTCTCCCCATTCACAGGGGCAGCCTGCTGAAGCACCCCTCCCATAAGGGCAGCCTGTCTTTTTCCTTGGTCAACAATGAATCCTGCCGACTGCGCCAATTGTCTTGCCAATGGGTTTCAGCTCCAGGCAAGTTCGCTATGGATTCAATGTGACCAAAGAAATTGACAGCAAAACATTCTTTGGGGTGAAAGGGTTTATTACCTGGCTTGTTCTCCTGGCGGTAGGTCGAGCACTAGCATCTCTGCCTCCACCCAGAGCACTGGGCCCAGCTCTCTATATAGTGCAATAATAGGTTATTGCCTAAAGGTGTGGAAGCAGTAGCCTAGCAGCAGACCAGTTACATCATCAGGTAGTTTAAGTTCAGTAAGGATCCTGGCCATAGGAACCCCAACTTCCCCACAGATTTGCAATTTAAAAGATCACTCTATCTGCTGCAGACATTTAAGTACGGGAGTGGTGTGATCAGATGTGCACTTTAAAAAGTCACTCTAGCTGCAGAGAGGGGCACAGGTGGATGCAGGTGGGCATTTTGGAGACTGTTGTGGAAGTCCAGGAAAAAGAACGCTGGCTGGGATGAGACTGGTGGCAGGAAGGATGCAGAGAAACAGAATCATGGGAATTTTAGGAGGACAAACTGAAGTAACTAAGCCCTTTTTATATGTTCTCATTATACCTTATAGTTCTCTCATCATCACCTCTATGATATATTATTGAAATTACCTGTTTACTTATTTGTGTTTCCTTCTACCTGGGTTGCCCAGTATGGTAACCATTAGCCTTATGTGGCTTTTGAGTACATGAAATATGACCAGCACAATGCGAGATGTGCTCTAAGTGTAAAATACACATCAAATTAGAAAAACTTTATTCAAAACAAAGAACATAAAATATTTTATTTTATGAATACTTTCTATAGATTATGTATTAAAATAATATTTTAGACATATTTGGTGAAATAAAATACATTATTAAAATTAATTTCATTGGTTTCTTCTAAATTTCTTAATGTGGTTACTAGAATATCTAAAATTACATATGTGGCTCAAATTTTATCCCTGTTGGACAGCTCTATTATATGCTATAAGAACTGAGGTACCTCCAAGCGTAGCACTTAATAAATATGCGATGAATGAATGAATACACTATATTCAGACAGGGCACATTTAATTTCTGACTACAGGCATGTACTAACGATGACCCTTTTTGGTGCCCTGTGTTGGCGGACATTTTTGACAATGTTGACTTCCCTGTTGGCTGAAAAAGAATGTACTTTCTAAACCAGATAGACCCAACCACTGCCCAGAATTTAGCAAAAATTTTTGACTATTTCTGAAATTTATCTACTTGTCTCAAAAATTACAGAGACATCTGTCTCCTTATGAACATAGTTCACATTAGCTCAATCACTTGGAAAACTAAGTAGTTAATAATTATTTTATTAATTATTATTATTTTTTCCGTGCGATTTTTTTTATTAAGGCACTATTAATATACACTCTTATGAAGGTTTCACATGAAAAAACAATGTGGTTACTACATTTACCCATATTATCAAGTCCCCACCCATACCCCAATGCAGTCACTGTCCATCAGTGTGGTAAGATGACACAGATTCACTGTTTGCCTTCTCTGTGCTACACTGTTTTCCCCTTGATCCCCCCACACCATGTGTACTAAACATAATACCCCACAATCCCCTTCTCCCACCCTCCCCACCCGCCCTCCCACACCCCTCCCCTTTGGTAACCACTAGTTCCTTCTTGGAGTCTCTAAGTCTGCTGCTATTTTGTTCCTTCAGTTTTGCTTCACTGTTATATGCCACAAATGAGGGAAATCATTTGGTATTTTATTAATTATTAATGATTATTAGTAAGGCTTAATAGTTGAGGATCATCTTAAGGTGTGTATTTTAAAAGCAATGACTAAAATGTGAAGCATAATACCTACAAATGAAAATCTGTGAAGCTCTTCTGAAGTTGTGACTTAATTTTCACCAAATAATTCAGCACCTTGCCAAAATCTGTGCTTCTATTGAGCTCAGGTGCTTGAGCAAAAGGAAATGAACGAGGCACCCAGCTGATTCCATTGTCACGACAGTTCAAGTCGAACGCTTACAGTCTTTGAACACATCAGCAGCACTCTTGTTTACTCTCCTGCAACTTTACTTGCACTGTGCTCAGCTGTCACGTCACATCAATTGGAAAGAACAATTTTATGAGCCAGTAGGGGTCTGACATGTTATATCTCTCAAAACCCTTTTAATTAATTCACTAAAGTCATTAATCTAAGGAAGCAGCTCCATAAATCTCTTCAAGTTTCTTCTGCTTAGCAGTCTGACAGCATTAAAATAAACTAGATCTCCATGTTCGGCTTTAACCTTCCAAACATACTAAAAACTGAATATGGCTAAGGGCAGAAACACAAATAAAATTCAGTCTTAATTCCTCCATCAAATCATGTGACTTGAAGAGCTCCCAGCCTACACACTCCTAATGAATGAGGGAATGGAAGCTGAGGCCCATCACTTTTGACATGAGTAACTTGAATAACACGTAGAAACCGTTTTTCCCTGATCTGTCTCAAGAGAACTTAGTTTTTCCATATTTAAACAAACTCCTCAAGTTCCATACTGACAAGTTCCATATTGAAGGGTAGGCCCTTCTAGTTAATTAGGCACACTATTTTTCCCCTGAAATTTTTAAGTGGTCCACGTTCAGGTCAAGAGAGCCTGCATCTGGATGACATGATATTGTACATAAAAAACCCTAAAGAATCTACTCCAAAACTACTAGATCTAATATCTGAATTCAGCAAAGTTACGGGATACAAAATTAATGTGTAGAAATCTATGACATTCCTATCCACTAACAGTGACCTAGCAGAGAGAGAAACCAGGATAACAATTCCATTCAAAGTTGCATCAAAAAGAATAAAATACCTAGAAATAAACCTAACCAAGGAAGTGAAAGACCTATACTCTGAAAACTACAAGACACTCATGAGAGAAATTAAAGAAGATACCAATAAATGGAAACACATCCCATGCTCATGAATAGGAAGAATTAATATTGTCAAAATGGCCATCCTGCCTAAAGCAATCTACAGATTCAACCCAATTCCTATCAAAATACCAACAGCATTTTTCAAAGAACTAGAGAAAATCATTCTAAAATTTATATGGAACCACAAAAGACCCCAAATAGTCAAAGCAATCCTGAAAAGGAAGAATAAAGCTGGGGGGAATATGCTCCCCAACTTCAAGCTTTACAACAAAGCCACAGTACTCAAGACAATTTGGTACTGGCTCAAGAACAGACCCATAGACCAATGGAACAGAGTAGAGAGCCCTGATATGAACCCAACCATATATGGTCAGTTAATATATGATAAAGGAGCCATGGACATACAATGGGGAAATGACAGCCTCTTCAACAGCTGATGTTGGCAAAACTGGACAGTTACATGCAAGAGAATGAAACTAGATTGTTGTTTAACCCCATACACAAAAGTAAACTCAAAATGGATCAAGGACCTGAATGTAAGTCATGAAACCATAAAACTCTTAGAAGACAACATAGGCAAAAATCTTCTGAATATAAGCATGAGCGACTTCTTCCTGAAAGCATCTTCTTGAGCAAGGGAAACAAAAGCAAAAATGAACTCATGGGACTACATCAAACTAAAAAGTTTCTGTACAGCAAAGGACACCATCAACAGAACAAAAAGGCATCCTACAGTATGGGAGAATATATTTGTAAGTGACATATCCGACAAGGGGTTAACATCCAAAATACATAAAGAACTTACATGCCTCTACACCCAAAAAAGCAAATGACCCGATTAAAAAATGGGCAGAGGATATGAAGAGACAGTTTTCCAAAGAAGAAATTCAGATGGCCAACAGACATATGAAAAGATGCTCCACATCACTAATCATCAGGGAAATGCAAATTAAAACCACAGTGAGATATCACCTCACACCAGTAAGGATGGCCACCATCCAAAAGACTAAGAACAACAAATGCTGGCGAGGATATGGAGAAGGGAACCCTCCTACACTGCTGGTGGGAATGTAAGGTAGTTCAACCATTGTGGAAAGCAATATGGAGGTTCCTCAAAAAACTAAAAATATAAATACCATTTGACCCGGGAATCCCACTCCTTGGAATTTACCCAAAGAATACAGTTCTCAGATTCAAAAAGACATATGCATCCCTATGTTTATTGCAGCACTTTTCACAATAGCCAAGATATGAAAACAACCTAAGTGTTCATCAGTAGATGAATGGATAAAGAAGAGGTGGTATATATACACAATGGAATACTATTCAGCCATAAGAAGGAAAAGGAAACAAATCCTGCCATTTGCAACAACATGGATGGAGCTGGAGGGTATTATGCTCAGTGAAATAAGCCAGGCGGAGAAAGACACGTGCCAAATGATTTCCCTCATTTGTGGAGTATAACAATGAAGCAAAACTGAAGGAACAAAATAGTAGCAGATGCAGAGACTCCAAGAAGGAACTAGTGGTTACCAAAGGGGAGGGGTGTGGGAGGGTGGGAGAAGGGGATTGTGGGGTATTATGTTTAGTACACATGGTGTGGGGAATCACGGTGAAAACAGTGTAGCACAGAGAAGGCAAACAGTGAATCTGTGTCATCTTACTACACTGATGGACAGTGGCTGAATTGGGGTATGAGTGGGGACTTGATAATATGGGTAAATGTAGTAAACACATTGTGTTTTCATGTGAAACCTTCATAAGAGTGTATATCAATAATACCCAAAAAAAAAAAATAGAGAGAGAGAGAGCCTGCATCTGGTAAAAGGGTAGTAAGGATGGTTGCCCCTCCACACGAAGTTTCACTTATGAAATGAAGTCACTGTGCTAGAGAGTCCCCCATCCTGGTATTTTCCCTATGTGTATAATATGGAACATGGCATGCTCATTCATTCAACCAAGATTTATGGAGTGTTTGTCATGTGCAAAGCACTTTGGAGGGTATCAAGATAAACAATAGCTGTCATTTAATGAGTCCCTATTGTATTCTAGACCCTTTAAAATACACAACACTGCAATATTAACTCCATTTCACTGCAGAATAAAACAGGGTCCTTACATTGAAGGGGTTTACATTTCACAAAGATTTTCTGGAATACAGAATGATACAGACTTTTATGTATACAAAATCATAAATGTTGTTTCTAATTAAATTATTAGGTTTGTCAGATTGTTTAGTCTGTGGTACCCAAAAGCATCCGAACTAAGCACTCCCCAAACATTTGTTGTCAGTGCCAACCAGGAGACAGAAAAAGACAGTTTTCTAGCTACACTAAGAACAGCATGGCAAAAAATGTTTAAAATGCATGTAGCAATAAAGCAAAATTTCCTAAATCTGAACAAGGAGAAACTAGGTAAATTACCTACCATAGAGATTTTTTTAAAATAATCTGAATTAAACCTGAGCTGAGCTAGGTATAATCTTACCCAGGTGAAGAAGGGATGTGTATTAGAATGAAGTAAAACAAAAAGTCAGTCCTCACCCATGCAAGCATTCTTTACTTACCAGGATTATGTTTTGGGGACTCGACCTCCATTTCGCAAAATTACTACCACACCAAAATCTTACTCTGAGTGACAGGTGAGGGTGTAAGGCAGACTTGGAGCCTGATCCTGGGACCTTTAAAATGTTATTTACATCTAAATTGGGGAGAAGAAAAATAAGCAGAAAAAACTCTATGCTTTAAATCGCATTTTAATTTTTTCTCCAGGACACTATATTTTCTGCATTCTAAATATGGCTCCCTTAACGCAGTCTGAGACCAAGAGATTATGATGACAAAAAGAAATTATCAAGAAGGAAAACGAGCTCTACCCAAGCCCAGTCCAGGGCTCAGGAGACCTCAGGCCCCATCCTCAACTCCCCGGCCGCCAGCGCCCCCTGCCGGGCGGCGGGCGCGCCGCAGACGAGCGTGGGCGGAGGCGGCTGGCTTCCTCGCCGCAGCCGCCGCCGCCGCCCGGGCCTCCGCACCCACCGCCGCCCCGCCCCGGGCGTTCGCTCTGCGGCAGCCGGCCCGCGCTGCCCCACCAGCACGTCAGATGCCCTTTTTTCCCCTGGAAAGTTTCTAGACGGTAGGGACTATTTCCTCCTCATGTAACCTTCCACCAACTGGAGGGAAAAGTTCCCCGAGGCCGGAGAAGGGTTGGGGCGTTGGGTGCCCGCGGGAGCCTGTCTTTTCCAGAAGTCTCTTCTCTATGAAATTGAATAGTTGAGGCCCCAGACTAGAGGTTTGTTTGTTGGGTTAGTTGTAAAAGGTGTGATGCTAAATCTTTAAGATGGAGGTTTAAAAAAACATAATGTAAAATAGATTACACTGAGCAAATGAGCCTTGTCTTCAGCCTTTTCAATACATTCTGTTGATTCTGTTCTCGTCCCCCCGCCCCACCACGTTCTCCCTGCCTACTCCTGCTCCCAAATCCTTCTGTTCGCCTATAGGGAAAACAAGGTTCCCTAGAAAAACATCTTAAATTCTAGAGACGAAAGTCAAACCGAGAAACTGCTTTTTTTTTGGACAGTGTGGTGAATCCTGTCTGTATTCTGAATAGGTAAACTAACCTGAAAAGAGATTTAATGATTAGGAAAACCCACTAGACATGTATTTTTCAAATTGAGTGGCAGAACCACTTTGACAAGGAGTGTTAGGGAGGGAGGAGCCAGAATATTCATCTGAATAGAAAAAATTACATGGTAAGGATCAATATTCTCTCTTGAAACATGTATTAGAAGAGAATACTGTGTGTGTTTGCGTGTACCCAGTCGAGATGAACGTTAATATGGGATGCTGTCAAAAATTTTTGAAGAATCACTGCACTAGACAATAGAGTTATTTAGGATGCTTAGATTAGAAGGTTTGAAAAAGTCTCTTATTCCTCTATACTTAGTATTTCATTTAAAGAATAGTGCAGACTTTAATTTGTCTTTCTTGCTTATCATCTTCCCATCTCAACATCTGCTATTAATGATTTGTATTTTATCTCTTTAAAGCTATTATTTCAGTAGGAAGCTGTAACTGTAAATATGAAGGCAATTTTGCCAAGCTCCCCGTCTTTCTGTGGCTCCTCTTCTACCGTGTGACCTGGAGCCACGGACATATTCCAAATGTGTGCAAACACACTATCTCCAGTGCAGTCCCAAGACCCTGGGTTGCTGGAATATTGTATAATCAAGAACTCCTTTAGATCTATTTCATTTATATTTATGTTTTTAAATAAATATTTTTCTCTTTTCCCTTATTGCTTATTTTAGATATTTTATTTTTAATTTAAAAATTGTTTATTTTATTTTGGTATCATTAATGTACAATTACATGAGCGACATTATGGTTATTAGACTCCCCCCATTATCAAGGGGGTCATTGCAGATATGGACTGATGAAAGGGAGCCCAGAGTTCTTTCCAAGGGTTCATGCAGGAACGGCTTCAGGCCTGAAAGTGGTTGCAAATTTTTGTGTACATGTACAAATGTGTATTTTTCTAAGGGAGATGACCCTAACTTTCAAAGAGATTTTCAAGGGATTCTTAATCAGAAAAGGTTAAGATTCACTTTTCTAGATTAGGAATAAGATCTCTGAATAGAGGAAGCAGAGGTCAGAGGCTGCCAGGAAGCAGGGTGCATAAGAAAGAGGAAAGTCATATTCACACCTGACTCACATCATTTACATACCAATGCATTTACACAGAAACCTAGAAAAGAAAATTATTTCCTGGATGAGAGAAGGTTAAATCAATTTCCTCCTATAAATGATTTTAAATTGGTGAGTCTTAGTACTTCCACATTTTTAGATTTTTATAACCTTTATGTTTCAGACAATAGAAAAGGCATTAAAAATGAATCCTTGGCTGTCATAGTTGATGGCCAACTTGCTACCTCTAACTCTTACTCTACATATCAACAGAAAGAAGAGACCCCAAAGGATCTGACCACTTATCTACACCAGAAAACTTCAAAACTTAATTCTGGAGGTACTTCATGCCCTTCAAGAGAACAAAACAAGTTGTTTAATGTCCACAGTTACATTCTGGAAAATATCCATGACTATAATAAAATACAAATACTGCTGAATTAGAAAAGAAGTTATTCTAGTGAAAAAAGGAAGTTTTAATTAAACTTTACTTTGCAGTCTATTACAATAAACAAGCCGCAGAACAAGTATATCTATAAAGTATTCCAATTCATTTCTCCGTGAAGCTTTATGGAATTAGTTTAATTACTTGATAATCATACCTGCTCGACTCCATAGCACCAGCCTAGATGAAACAAGTAAAGCTTTGCTTCTGGGTGTTTCTTATATAATACTAATTTAATTCAAGGTTTAACTACATTATTGTCTTCCATGAATTCATACAGCAACTCACAGAGAAGTCTTGATTACTGATGAAGTTGGTGCTCATGCTTTTCTTGCAAAATATATTTTGAAGACAGAGACCTTCAGTTGTTTCTACTGAAAGCTAATGAGGAACTCTCCTTTTAGAAACTGGGTCTGAAAACTGCCTCCTGTTATTTCTCACCTCCTGAGAATTTTCTGGGCCCCTAGGAAAGTCCTCAGTTGCTTTAAATATAAGGAGGAAACTGTCTTGACAATGGGTTTCAGCCTTGGACAAGTTCACTATGGATTCAATGTGACCAAAGAAATGACAGTCGAACATTCCTGAGTGAAAGGGTTATACCCAACTTTATTTCCACTGTGGCAGGGCAATCACTAAAATCCCAATCCCTCAGAGTGAGTGTGCATGCAGCAAGCCAGTCTCTGCCTCTGGGCCACTGTCCTTGGCACTGCTGCCACTCCAGCCTCTGCTTTGGTCTCCTGCAACCTTGCAGCCGTACCACATGTTGCCCAGAGCACTGGGCAGGGCTTATACAGAGTCAATAACAACATATTTATTGCCCACACATGTGTAGTGAGCTAGCCAACCAGGGCCAGGTGAGAATCCTGGCCACAGAACCTTCATTTTATCCACAGTAACAAATAATATTCTTTAAAAACCTCATAGCAGCAGCCTCCAAGTTCCCTATTTTATGACACTGGTCAAATAGAGATCTTCACTTGCCCTTTATTTCACAATGCTTTCCCTGTCAAGTTATGCATCTGTGTCCTCCTTTCCACCTATACATGTTAGCTTCTCTTGACTCCCATCAATGCAATCAGCTGTATATCTATTTGTGCTGGGAGAGCTCCACTGTTTTTCTAGCTCTTATGTATTCCAAAATGAGTAGCTTCCATTGAGCTCCTGATTTTGACCAACCCGAGTGTGTTTTATAGGGAGTGGGATGTTTGTTTTTAAAGAAACTTGGCATTGTCCCTCAGGAAGCTGCTTTCTCCCTGGACTGACCTCACAATCCTCTCCACTCCCCACCCTAACACATACTGGTCAGCCTCACACTGAACTTAAGCAGTTAGTGATTGGGTCTGTATATTAGCAAAATGACAGTGGAGGGGCACCCATGGCTCACTGCTTTTGAAGACATATTGAAATCATTTGTCTCTCTACTTTGACACTCTCCAAATTACAGGTGGTTCCAATTCTAAACTCGTGGCAGAAACCATAAGCCAAGGAAGCAAATAAGTGTTTCTATAAATCTCCTGCTCCTTGTGAAGTGCCCAACTTGGGACTTCCATTAACTTTTGACTTCCGTTCTTTGAAACCTATATGAAGAGGATTCAATTTTTCTAAGTTGACAACTGAAGACTGAGCAACTTTTTAGCAGCAGTATTAGGTCCAATTTCTTCAATAGACCAAACTGGACTGGCTGTCAGACCCTCCCCAATATATTATAGAGGCACATGTGAATTGAATTCTAAAAGATTCCATCCAGTTATTTGTTCTGCTGTTTTGGTTTCCCATCATTATCAACATGGTTCAAACATAAGAGAGAACCACAGCTATCAGTTCTTTTACTTCTCTCTAGAAACTTATGTGTTAGCTGATGACAGCAAAATGCTCCAACAATGTCCAAATTAATATGGGCATTCCCTCTTTAGCATAGGGAATATGTATCTGGAAATGGGGGTGCTTACTATATAGTCCTTTTAGAGATGTTGTTTCGGTGTTAGAGTTTTCTTCAAATCCTCTTAAGTTATAAAAAGTCTCTGCCCCTAATTTCTTCCAGCCATCAGTCACTCAGCTGTTGATCAGTCCTCCCAGGCTGTGGCATTGGTAGAATCCCTTTTGTAATGTCAACGAGCTTACTCCATTCCCTCATTGTTGATCTTTACCCTTGTTTCCTGAACGCTTTCCTCAAAGGTGCCTCCAGTCCCTGCAAAACTCTGATTTTAACATTCAGCACGGTATTCTTCCTATATTTCTCTGTGGTAGGCATTGCACCATCATTCACATACATTTTGTTAGCCATTATGGGTCAAAACTGTCTCCTAGGGCACAAACTAAATTACAGAAAAATAAGTCAGAAAAGTAGACCACACACTGCAAAACTCAGTTGAGGTAGTAGCTCTACAGCTCCCACCTGCTCCAGGCCACTGTCATCTCTCACCTAGATTATTGCCACGGTCTCCTAACTCATCTCCGTGCATCCACCCTTGCCCCTACCAGCTATTCTCTACAAGTAGCCTGAGTGTTCCTTTAAAAACATTAGGTCATATCACTACTCAGCTCAATATCCTCCAGTGACTTCACTTTTACTAAGAGTAAAACCTGAACTTGGCTTCACTTTCTTAAGGTCCTTGCTCAAATGTCACTTTAATAAAGTCACTTTAATAAAGCCTTCTCCATCCAACCCACATAAAATAATTTTCTCATCCCTACCCCTGCACCATGCTCCAAATTCTCCCTATCCTGCCCTTTTCTCCATCCATAGCACCTATCACCATATCACATATTACATATTTATTTATATAATATGTGGCAGATTGCATTTTCCAAGATGGCCACAAGACTTCCCATTCCACATACTTATTACAATGTGATGTTTCTGCTTTCTACTACTCCCTTTGAGAGATGTTCCCCACCCCCCCTTGAATCGAGGTGAGCCAGTAACTGTGATGGAAGTGATGCTGTGTGACCTCTAAGGCTGGGTCACAAAAAGCCATACAACCTCTGCCTGGTCCTCTTGGGGCACTCATTCTTGGAACTCAGCCATTATGATATGCAGAAGCCCAGGCTGCATGGAGAGTCCAACAGCCAGCTGTTCTGGTCAACAGCCCCAGCTGCAATCCAAACCAACAGTCATTATCAACTTCCAGACTTTTGAGGAAGCTTTGAGATGATTTCAGTCCCAGACACAGCATGAAACTCCAGGTGAGAACCACTTAGTTTAGCTTAATAACCTCCAGAAACATGAGGAATAATAGTAAAATTGTTGTTCTTCTAAACCACTAAGTTTTGGGGGCCATTTGTTATTCAACAATATATACTGGAACAATTTGCTTATGTGTATATTGTATGTCCCTCCCCTAGAGTATAAAATTCATGAATTCAGGGATTTGGGGTTATTACTGTATTTCCAGCACCTAGAACAGTGCTTGGCATATAACAAGCACTGAATAAATATTTGCTGAGTGAATAAATGGAAGAATGATGCATTTTCAGTATGGCATGCTGATGGTTGTTGGTCAGCAATGCATGGTACAGCCTGCTGGGCTAGACCTCATTGGCAGAGAGCATAAGTTGGCACTTACAGCATGGCAAGATATGTTTTAACTAGAATATCTCAGAGGCAAAGAATATTATAATGATTTTAAATAATTATTGCAGGAAAGTATAAATTAAGATTAGAGCTTAATATAGAATTTGTCTTCTGGTGATTGATTCCATAACCCCACTGTGGGTTTTTCCAAATCAGGTCTGGAAAAGCTTCAGAAGTGTTTTCAGAAGGATTAGTGATTCTTTCAAATCAGAAATGAAGTTCTTCCTAAGAATGACTAGTTGAAATCACTCATGTTCTGAGTATGAAATGGGACAAGGTGAAATGCAGATGGGAAGCAATGAATTCATGCATGTGTATGGGGGCACTATCTGGAATGCCTGCTTCCACTGCCTATTTTTGTAGACTGGTGGTTTGTGTGGAGCATGTATATAAAGAGAAGGAGTAAATATGGTTCTTGATTCCCCCAGTCTTGCACCAAGTGCTTTGACTTAGCATTTAGTTTGGAGAAAATATTTGTCTATTACTTAGCAAGATCCTCAAATACCCAAGCAAAATATAAAATCTTATCATCTCAGGAGATGGTAAAAGAAAGAACTGCTTAGCTGACAGGAAAAGAGGTTAGTTTTTGTTTGGGATAAAATAACAGGTGGATGGTCTTGAATGGACTAATTTCTTTGGGCCAATCCATCTCAGCCTTGACTGAAGCAAGCAGCACAGATGTAGAGACTGGTTTTCTTAGAATTAAGGATCTCTGCTGAGTCTCTTCACAATGGTTTCAAAGCAGTTTCCATACGTGAATTCCCTTGGTAAGCACTCACATGTACTTCTCTCTAGGATTCAGAAGGGCTCAGCGTAAAAATGGCTTTTAAAAGTTCTTCACTTAAGGCTACTGCCATAAAGCTATTTGGTTGGATGTCTCCTGAGGAAGAGGTAAGTGACATTTTGCTGCCTTTGTTCCAATGACTGTCTCTGGTCACTTTAGGCCTCACCATCTGTCCTGTGGCATGAGGTTCCCCTCTTGGTAGGTGTAAGCCTTGAGTGAAAAGTGGGGAGATTCCCAAAATTTCCCTGGAAAGTCCAGGCAAGTGCATTGGGAAATATTTTCTTTGGAAATCCCATTTTTCTCACCAAAATTTGGGTATTGCTTCTGAAGCTAATTATTATTTCATTAAAAAAATATATGTTTATTTATTTATTTATTTGCAGGCCCAGACAAACTTGACTAGAAAAGAAGCCCGGGCGGGTGTTAGGCTGATCCCATGACGTGCCACGAGCTGCAACCAATTGAAAAGCCACGAAAAGGGGAGGGCGGAAGTGACGAGCCGTATCCCTCCGCCGGGCGAGAGGGTCGGTGGGGGGAGTCGACGTTTCTCTCCCCCGCGCCAGCTCCCGTACTCGGAGCCGCATTCCTTGGCCCCCCCAACCCCCTCCCTCGGGGCCCCCCCCGCCCCCCTCGAGAAAAAAATCCATCCCAAATCACTCGAACCCGAGGGAGGCATCCTTTCACCCTCGGGGAGACGAGCTTTCAACGGTT